>OX418227.1:3700581-4105876 GCA_948455865.1 Conomelus anceps
AATATCCATGTTTCACACAGCCGCCACTGTACTTCCTTTAACCGCCACTGTACTTCTTTTAACCGCAAACTGTTTTCTCGCTGTAGGAATTTTTTTATGCGGCTCTTAATTTTTAAACTATCAGTTACAATTTCATTACTCGCAATTGCTCATGAAAGAAAATAAAAAATAAATGAAAAGCAATAAAGATCAAGAGCGAAACGAAAAGAAATAAAATGGCGAACATCATTTTCAGTGAAAGAAAAACGCTGTTATTTTCAATGGGATGAACATTTTATTACTATAACTATTATATTGTTGAAAATTGTGCTCTACAAACATATTTTTTAAGCCATGGAGATTTTATTATGATTACTATAACCTAATATTGCGAATTGCGTTTTTTTAACGGGCATTCTAACATCTCGAAATTGTTGCTCTGTTAGTTGCTGCTTTATGTAGTAAAGTAGAATAATATCCGGAAAATTAGAGGTTGTAGTATAAGAAAGTTGAGCAAAACTTGTCACAAACTCATTGAATTTTGTGTAAAAAAAAATGGTTAACATATATGAAAAAATACTGGAGCTAAAATATGAAAAAAATAGAGGGTTTAAAAGGTTTTTTCTAACCCACCTAAAGATTCATGTGGGCTTCATACGCAATAAAAAAATATTGTTCACTGTTTCTAAATTGAAGTGGTTCAGACATCATTCATTGTCGATATTCACCACAATATCAGAATCACAAAAGTATAATTAGTGTAATAAACAAAAAATAATTTTTACAAGATATTATTTTCTATTATATGTTTTTATTTAAAAAAAGTGTATTATTAAGGGTTTCGACTAATTATATTTCAAGATACTGCGTTGGGGGATGACAAAATAGTGACATCCCCTAAGAATATACAATTTTTTATGTTAAATTGCCTCAATTTGAAGCAAAATGTACAGGAAATTCAAGATTTTTAAAAAGTTATCACAGCTCTGGTTGTTATAAGAAAGTGCATAATGATAATAATATTATTCCATAATTTATCAACAAATCATCACTTCAAATTTTAGTAACATTTTGGAACAAACTTATTGTAAAAGCATATACAATATACTGAGTCAAAACAAAAAATAAAATAAAACAAAGATTGAGTCAGTCTACTCAAACGAATAATGACAATTTGAAACAAAACTCATTTTGTGGACTAATTAATTAGGGTGATATTTGAAAAGTGATATTACAATGTAGAGCATTTCAGAGCAATATTACATGTGTGGTTTTTTATTTGATAATAATTTGTCTCAACACAAGGTGCTATTGTGAATTAGATGGATTTATACTGCAGCTTCAATTCAATTGTTCAATTTATTAACTGAATGTTTAAATCTTAATTTTAGAAATAGTACTTTGACAAATCACATTTCAAGTGGCAGACATCCCAGATTATGATGTGCTGTGACGATTTTTTAATAAATAAATTATAATTATAAAATATAAATAAGATTAGAAGTGATAGCGGAGTGCCGTAGCAGGTATCTGTTCAATCGGAGATAAGCTACGAAACTCCTGTGTCCTCTTTGTAAGGGTGACCGATTGGATTGGCCAGCAAAAAGACTCAGTTTGCTGTAAAATGGTTCGGAACCCACCTAAAACTGTAGGTCCAACTCATCAATCACCATCATTCACGCACTGGTCTCAAACCTATGTGGGCTTCATCCTCAAAAAAACCCTTTACTTACAACGTTAATTCTCACGTTAATTTTAAAATAAATTTTTAACGTTAATTTTAACATCAATTTTTAACGTTAATTTTAACATCAATATTTAACTTTGATTCAGAAGAAAACTCACCGGAAAAGCAGTGATGGGCACAAAACAACCCAACTTTTCCACCCATTTCACGCCAAACCACCACCAAAGTCCTGTAGCACTCCGTTTTGATAATCTATCGAATGACGTAACACCAAATGAAAAGTATCCGAACAGCGGAGGAAATTGAGGAAAATCGAGCCCTCTATTTTCCGACCTGTCACTTATTATCCAACTGTCACAAAAACTGTCAACAGACGAAACAAATCAACTGACAGTGCTAAAAAAACGAACTTCACAGCACGGTACCAAGAATTAACTGTAGTCTGTGTTTAAAACTAATTTCCCGGCACGGTACCGAGTCCGACATGCACCTGACACGATGTCTACTCTCATCGGTGGACGAAAAAGAAATGCGTCCACACTCCACAATTTTCTAAAATCACCGACTACTCTAGTAGAGTCCGGCTAGAAATGAAGAAGGGGAGAGAGACTACAATGAAATTTATCTACTGCGCATGTCTACTATGTGCCCCTTCGGTTGCCGATGATGCCTACTACTTTGATGCTACTACAATCGTAGTAAATTCGAACAGATGTCGCTAGAAAGAGGAGACTCGTTGATACGAAAAAGGGTTCAGTTGCAAGGGAGGATACACATGTTTCGCAAGAGATGATGAAGAACTGATGGAAGAGAGCGATGATCATCGTAGCATACTAAAATAATCCTGGATTTCTTGTTCCATGACGAACTTTTCTTGTTCCAAACTAAATTTTACTTATTCTTAATGAATATTTGACTGCAAGTCGTTAAATTCACATAACAAGTTCCAGCGGCGCCAACTTCATGGGAATATTGGGGGGCAAATTCCACCAGAAAGGTCTGTAGGGGGTGTCATCTGAAGAGAGGGGGGACCCCCAGAGTAATTATTGGGGGGGGGGGGGGCAGAAAGTGCCTTGCCCCCCAAAGTCGGCGCCAGTGCAAGTTACTAAAATAATCATCATTCCAGGAGCTTGGAAAGCTGAGACAGAAGTTGATAAGAATAGAATAGACAAGAAAAAAAGAAAAAGGCACATGAAAAAGTAAAAATTGCTTCTTAAATGCTCTAAATTACATGATTCAAGAATGAATTTTGTAATTACTGAGAAAGGGAAAAATGACTAAATATCCCTTCACTCTGGATTTAATGCCTGCTAATCTTTGTTCAACCAGTAATGGAGCTGATAAGATAAAAAGGGAAGAATAGCAATGTAAAATTAAGGAAAAATTCAAATTAGAAGTCTAGAACTTGCTAATAATATTGCACAAGAAGAACAGGATTCGACTATGAGGTTAGCCAATAACTAATGTATGGTGATCATGTGGAATGTATCTGGAACTATCAAGAAAAATCAATGATATCTGAGTACTGAAGATTAGATTATCCATAGTTGAAGATGAAATGGCTGGATAAAGTAGAAAATATTAAATTGCGATTAGAAAGGTGAGAAGCTATAATAAATTAAGATAGTTATAGGAAGGAGGAGAAAAAGGGAGGCCTTAATACCTTTGGCAAAACTCGGTGGTGGAGTCCGATTCTTGTAATCGACCTCAGTAGAGTCAGAGTCATAGTCGGTAGGCGAGAGGTGGAGAACGGGGCAGCAACCGTGCCGTTCTGAAAACTACAGTCTTTCCCCCACCACTCCGCCTTACCATACTACACTCCTCTCCTACAGTCTCAACTCTTCTCACTTACAGCTTCGGTCTCTCTTCTTCGTTTTCGTCTTTACGTAGAGAATAAAATAAGCTGTGTTTATGATTCCCAACCGGTGGGTCGTGATCACTAGTATCAGTACCATCACTTACAATTCCAAGATAGACTTGAATAAATTACACTTGCAGTTATAATATTTGAATGGTGACTTTCAATAAAAGTGCTATAATATTCAACACTAATGAAAAATGAGCATGAATTATTTTCTTTAAAATAGATTAATTCATAATGATAATTATGATAATAAAAAATTGTATCGGAATATTATAAACAGACAAGAGACTTCGAATCGCCCAATCTAAATAAGATTTAGTTTGTTTATAGTAAAATAATGAAACAGCTGAAAAAAATAGAATAATCAAGTAAAATGAAGTACGGTAGCCTAGTTCAAAATGCATTTCATTTCTTGTATACCAAGACTCTAATCTCTCAATCAGTGGCGTAGCCAGGATTGGATTTCGGGGGGGGGGGGCTCACCACGGGGGGGTCTGGGCAGTGGCTTAGTCAGGATCAGATTTCGTGGGGGGGGGGGGGGCTCACTAAGGGGGGTCTGGGTTATAGGAGGGTCCGGATTTTTTTAAATTTAGTGGTGTAAAAAGCTAATCTAGACATCTTGTTAAACAAATTTTGGAAAAATTATTACCCAAGAACCTAGGTGGCCAGGTTTGAAATGATAAAACTTGATATACCGATATCTGTGGCTATTTTGAGTCAAAACCCTTGAATTGGAACTAACCATGCTCAACTTATGTACTGAATCTCAAAATTAATACTAATTATTATAAGTTTCATATAATTTATGTCATTAGCCTAAAACGCACCCAACCCAAAGTTCATGAAATCGGAATTTTTTTATCATAGCATACTGATTTTACACGCTTGCATATAGAACTTGCATTTATTTGTGTGTTTTCATTTATAAAAACCCAATTTTATGAACTTTGGGTGTGTTCAGGCTAGTGGTTTATACTGCGTTTCAACTTCAAAACTAAATTTTCTACAAGATGAGTTTATTCAAAGAGGTGATTTATCAATAATTAACAAAGTTAATCCATTTCAAACTTGAAAAATTGCGTTTTATTCAATGTAATAAATAATTATGGTAGTCACAGTTTTCTAACATGTTTTATTCGATTTCGTAGCTCATTTTAAATCAAAATTATCCATTTGAGCACCTAACAAGTTTCTATATGAGTAAATATTGAGGAAAAATTAAAAAAATGCATTAATCTGACTATAACTGTAGCTATATTCTATTACACAAACAGGGTTTCTGTATCCTGTTCGTTATAAAACTACAAAACAGATAGAACCCTTCGGCTTTAACAAGTCCTTACCGTATCTATTATTTATTTGAGAAATTTTTATTTCTGAAATTTCGGGGGGGGGCTGGGCCTCATGGCCCCCCCCCTGGCTACGCCACTGCTCTCAATGGAAGCAAGCTAAAAGGTACTCACAATAAAAAGTAAAATCATATTGGAAAAAAATTAAATGATGACAGAATGTAATTTAATGATGTGGAGTATTTTTTTCTTGTTTCCTTTTTGGAGTGCATTCACTATATAATCAGGATCCCTTATTTCCATTAAATCTAGGATGCCGGGGATCCACCAATTCCGGTAACAAACAGTCAATATAGGACTTCTTTAATTTCTCTTCCATCTGGTTTTTCCAAAAGTCATCATCTCTGAAAATAGTCTCAATTATGATGCCGTGAGGTGTCCATGAAGCAAACAAACATTTATCTCTCTTTGTTATGTGTAACTGTCACTGAACTTGATAGAAGAAGTTGTGGTTTTTATTTACAAGACTCTGGACATTTCACTTCAATTATAGAATTGTCCCCAATAAGGCCATCTGGAATTCACCTAGGTATGAAATTACCTATAAATAGATAAGCCACATTTTTTTATAGATTCTCCCAGAACCTCATCAATCTTCATGATGGCATTTATTTAAAAAATAAGTACAGAAATGTCCTTGTTGATGTTGGAGACGATTTAAGGTAGTACGTAACAAAACTTGAGCTGAACATTGAGGAACTATGTAAAAGAAGCAAGCTCATTCTTCTCATTAATTTCTTGTAATGCGTTTCAAATAATATATTTCCAAATATATATCGTGTTTTTGATGGAAATAGCTATTTGTGTAACTAGAGCGGAAAGTGGGAGATTTCTGCACCGAGAGAAACAGTTTTTTTCACAAGCCGAAGGCGAGTGAAAAAAGTTTCTCGAGTTCAGAAACAATACTTTGTGCTCAAATTACACATAAAATTTTTCCTACAGAAATGTATAAAGTAATTTAAACAAACAAAACAGGACATGCATAGCTTCACATAACCTATCTTCGAATCAAATCGATTTCGACAACTCTAGGCCTACAGCTGACTGTAAGCTGACTTTTTGCGCGGCTAAAGCACAGTAGCCAACCTATTTTTGAATGCAGAATAGGGAACCTGCGTATTACATGCTCACTATTTTATATTGTTAGGTTGCAAATCTGGAGTGCGGAAAAGTAATTTCGCGCGCTGGAATTTACTTTCCCGCATTGGTACAGGAATAGACTATTTTGCGTGCTACAGTTAGTGCAAAAATAGGCACTTTTTCTGGTCACTGTAGGAAAAGATTATTATTGGGTTTTTGACTACATACCTATTTTAAAGAGGGTTGTCGAGCTCAATATATTTAAAAGTAAGTACAGAAACAAGGTTAATGGTGAGGACGATTTAAGGTTGTACCTAACAAAACTTGAGCTGAACATTGAGGAACTCATCGAACCTCAACAAACCCCTCCCCGGCACACGATAACTAGGGGGTTCGCAAAATTTTAATTTTTCGTAAAGGGGTACAGTCTTCGAAAAAGATTGAGAACCTTTGATGTAGCCTATTAAAATTTTTGTAATGTACACTACTATATCCACTTATCAAAATATTTAAAAGTTGTTCAACAATTCCAAATTCCACAAATTACAATTTCGCCTACTTGAATTTCATCACCTCCAACTCAAAAAAGGGATGATTTTTAAAAAACTTTAGAATACTCTGTAGTCAATTCTTTTTATTGTTCATTTGCTCCAAAAACAAATTATACAAAGCATTACGGTATGTCGAAATTGTAAACTTTTTGTTTCCTTTTATCTAAGCCATCCACTCAACAAATTGGTTGTAATTATTTTCCACCATCAGCAACACTATCACCTTCGAGGATAGAAAATGTAATTTATTGATAATAAAGTTTTTCAATATAATTTTAGAGCTCCATATTTTGGTCTAATCACAGTTTTGCCTGTCCCTCTCCAGAAGGGAGGAATTTGCAAACTGTGATCAACGTTTAAAAATTATTCAAGCTAGCCTGCTCCTATCCCATTTTTTGTTTTTTTGTTTTAGTTACAACTTTTGTCAAATAGAACTGTATCTTGCTTCTGATAGAAAGTCCTTGAAATTGCCACCAAAAACATTATTTTGACAAAATTAAAAATTCCCATTTCCCCTGCCCTTTACTCCCAAAGAGGTAATTTTTTGGAAATTTATAATAGATAATCATATACAATTCAAAAAGCTTTATCAATCAGATGAGAAGAGAATTTCTCAAAGATGTAAACTACGTTGAACATTTTGAGTAACTCCTAAAACTTTTTCACAATAAATAAATAAAACATAAAAAAATGGGTTGGTAAGCTTTTCTCCCAAGGACGTCTGCAGAATCACCTCAACTACATCTCACAAAAAATATAATTTTGAATAAAATATTTCAAAGTAAGATGCACTGTTCGAAAATGTCTATTGCACTGATCGAAAAGAGCCTATTCTACCTCAACCGAACGAACCTAAACATTGCAGCTGTAGAGTGAATATCCAACTAATATTTCTGTCTCACTGTTATTATAATGACAATAAGGAAATCATTGCCGAGATAACATTGTCTGGCGCCTAAATGCGTGCATGCGCTTGTGTGTGTTTATGCAACGGCCGGCAAGGCAGTGTGTGAGTGCAATATTCGGTTTTCGATGGAATGGTTAGTAGCAGCATTAGGTCTTGCAATGAAGAGTCTCCTCTAGAGTCAAAAACAGCACTTCGTAGTTTTCTGTTTCGGTCGCTATTTTCAATCCAATAAAGATGAAAATGGTACCAAATTGTGCAGAAAGATCTAAAGAATGGTCGTATAACCTCCGAATTTCGAATTTTTAACTCTATTACAGCCCTATGAGCCGTTAAACTTTTATGAACTTTGACATGTAATTATAAAAAAATGGTAAGTGATATTCAAATTCCGAGGTTATACGACCATTCTAGCAATATTTATCTACAATTTGACACCATTCACGTATCTCTAGCTTCAAAAATAGCGTCCGAAACAGAGAACTACGAAGTGCTTATTTTAGTGTTTTTTCCAAAGGTATTAAGGCCTCTTAAGAGCATAATGATATTTTTACTCAAATTCTCATTTATTCTACAGGGGATATTTGATTTATTGGCAATAGCTAATACCATTGCATAGATATTCTAGATTCAGATACTACCTTTACTACGGTATTTCTAGCCATTAATAATAATAATAATAATAATAATAATTAGCGTATGGCTTTTAATGGTGGGGAGACCCTTACGGGTAGTTCCACCTCGCCGTTTGTGCCATGTTATGGGGAACATGGTGGACCTACTATTTTAGGTGGGTTCCGAACCACCGGGTAATAAAGAATAAATAAACAATTAAAGATACTTCAGTCTATGTTCATGACATGAGCATAAATTAAACGTACATTAGGCCAACAGTATGAATGTGCATCTACACTCTCTACATATAATCTGCAAGAAAATTGCCAGAAACAGAGAAAAAATGAAGAAAATAATATTGAAAAGAATTGTAAAGCATACAAAGAAACAAAAATTCTCAGCAAAACAGAAGATGTATAAAGAGTACGATGGAAAAAGGATCGTGAATGATACAGAACACGATGTGTATCATTTGAGTATTCTGCACGTAACCAACAGAACGTGATTCATACTCTGCAGATTCTGGTCTGCCTGAATAGATTCAAGAGGCGTACAATGTTGCCATAGCAACGCGAATCTCATGCTTTACCCCTCAAAGATGAAACATATGAGAAAAGTAGACTGAAATGAGCTATTCATAAGTGGATCAATAAAAATTTATGAATTCATCAATAATTATAAATAAATAATAAATTTATTTAAAAAACTTGGAAAGAGAAGAATTGTCAACCAAATAAACCTTTTCACGAGGGTTGAAGCCAAAAAACAGTTGCCGAGAGAGTTTTTCTCTTTTTTCTCTTGTGAGATGTAGACCATCGATTTTGTTCATTTTGACCTTGTAACCATTTCCATGTCTCAGGAAGCCCATATTTCCTATTCTCCCGTATAGGATTGAAGATAACTCAAGCGTTGGACATAGTTTTGTTCACATTTATTCAAAGTGAATATTGTACTTTTTTAGAGAATGATACCAGTTTTGTCCTTCTATATCATATATGTCCCGAGTTGAAATTTTAAAGATATTGGTGAATTCTGCTTTAAAAAGAACGACAATTAAGGGTTTGGATGTAAACATTTTTTAAAGGGAAATCGTGATTTTTTACTGATGATGCCATTAAGAGTGTACAACTTGTGTGGTAATGAGATGAATGATGGCTCAGCAATGGTGATTCAACCTGTTACCGCAGGAGTAGCCATCAAGAGTCTTTATCAGAGATAACGCTCTAACCGATTACTGTCACTAACTGATATTTTAAACCCTCTCGAATTTATTTCTAGAATTAATTAAGAATCAATATTATCAGAAAAACGCTCTAACCGATTACTGTCTGTATATTTTAAATCCCTCTAAAAGTAATTTATTTCTAGAATTAATTAAAAACCAATATTCGGCCTTTCCAACTCCACAGTACGCTAGACTTAGAAGTCAGCCTACAAAAAAGGTTCATGTATGACAGAAGAAGCTGATGCTCTGGTGGGGGTCTCAACTACAAAAATCTCAATAAAAATACCGAAATTTCTCTCCAGGTATTGTGAGGGAAAGAAAGAGTCGTCCGTGAATTTTGACTAATCTAAGCTTATAGATTTTCAAAAAATCCGCCTATTCTTGCGAATCTGTAGAGTGATTAGAACCTTTCTTAAACTTATCTCGTATTTTATGTAATCAGGGCTTAATTTCAGCCGGACCACACGGTATCTCTTAGGACGCCCGGCTAGTGGGACGTAGCGGAGCTCCGGCTATCTAAATCGATAATAAAATCATTCATTTTAAACCAGATTTGAACTAGCTTGTTATTTTGTATATTATTTAATATTATATGTGCATTACTAACCATGCTCAAATGCATTTAAAACGCACTAATTCAAGTGTAATTTTCAAACATTTTCCGTGGTAGGACCCCCGGACCTCCCGGTAAAACACAGCTCCGGTACTTCTCAATTTAGAAATTAAGCCCTGTATGTAATGATAGTAAGCGTATGGCTTCTATTGGTGTGGATATCCTCGCCGTTTGAGCCATTTTATGGAGAACATGGTGGACCTACAATTTTAGGTGGGTTCCGAACCATCGGGTAGGTGATAATAATGCTTCTAACATAAAGTCATAGAAGCACGTTCACCCATCCAAACGCAGTCTTGAGCGGTCGTGACCGAACACCAAGCTCACCGCGTAGTCAATCACCACTATTTAATATGATAAAATATTATGTGATAAAATGAATTGTCGAATTCAACTAATAAAAACCATAAACTTTGTTTTTTTTTTGGTAGATTGCGTCTTGTAGACTCCAGTTAAGGAGTATAAGACAAGTCAGATTAACAATTATACAATCTTATACACTAGATACCATAATTACTATATCAATTAGATGAGGTGAGGCTTAATTTTGATGCGAAAGGAACTCTTGTACACTATAAAAAGCTTCAACTAAATATTTTTTCAACTGTTTTTTGAATATTTCTATATTTTCAAGACTCTTTAAAAATGCGGTAGCTTGTTGTAGCGTTTCCTACCAATATAACTAGGTTTTTGTTTCAATAAGCTACTATTGTGACTTACCTAGTAATAATCTCCTCGACTTCTTGTATTATAATCGTGTACGTGAAAATTTTGGTTAATATCACTATTTTTTACATATAAAGTAGCTTCATACAGATATAAGCCGGGTACAGTTAGGAGACCAAGTCTCTTGAACAAGTCTCTTATTATTCACTCTTGAACATAGTTCAGTTTTATGCTGGAGTTACTCAGAAAATCATTCGCCAGTTACAGTGAGCAACATAATTATTTTGACTGTCTGACCAATCTGATTTCAAAGAAGACAGCGGCCGTATAAAATCAATAGGAAATAAAAAATTCAGAGACACTCTTTGTGAAGGTGACGTCATTTCTTCAACGACGACAATAACCTGGCCACGTGTCTTCGTTAATTCACATCCAAAGCCAGAAATAACAATATAAATAGCCGCAGAATTCTTCAGCCAATGGAAAAGCACTGAAGCGTGGGATTATTTGGATTCCTACGCATGCTAGTGTATGAAGAGTGTATGAAGATATGCGTGTAGAGGAGGAATAAAAAGAGATGGAAAGATAGGTGATAGGTAGAGAGAGATAGAGAGAGAGAGAGAGAGAAAAGTTGAGAAAGAGCGAGAGAGAGAATTGATAGTTCACGTCTAAGAATGAAATGACAATTGGCAAAAGAACACAAAAGAATTAGAGTGATTTAAACACGTTATTTTTAAAGAAATGCTGTGTAAGAATGTGTAGGTTTTATAGGAATGGGCGTTGGTCGGCTATTGTCATAAAGAATTGAATTGTTCATAAAATTGCTGGAATACAGAATTAAAAAAGACAAAGTGAGTGACTTGTAACGTTTCTATAGCCACCAACATTAAATTTATTGTGGTAACAAATCGTTTTATAAAATTATTACCTATCAATTTGAAATAAAAGCCAAATTATGGTGCCTCTTTTTCCCATTTTGTATTGTATCTTTATGCTGTATTATTGTATTTTGGAAACTGTGTGTAAATAAATGAAATAAAAGCCGAATACCATGCACTAACTGACTGACTCAATGTTTCTAGAGAGTCACTCGGCCAAAAGAGTTCAAATTTGGTACATGTTAAGTTGAGGCCCAAACAAGAGTTTTAAGTATAGGGGTATCAAACATTTTTCCAAAAATACGCCCATAATTGGCTGTTTTTGAAAATAAGGGATGTGTTTCCAGCGTTTTTCAAGAGCTACGGGTTTAAAAAGTTGAAATTTTAGATTCAGGGCTTATAGACGCGCGATAAGACAGACTTTTAAAAATTCCCCAAAATTGACGTTTTTCAAAAAATTAGCGTTTTTTAAAAGTTGCCAAAATTGTTTTGTTTTTTTGGAGGATAAAGCCCACATAGGTCTGAGAACTGTGCGTGAGTAATGAGTTGGATGATGGTGATTGATGAGTTTGACCTACAGTTTTAGGTGGGTTCCGAACCACCGGGAAGTGATTTTACAGCAGAGATCATTGTCTTTTTTGCTGGCCAATCTTTTTTTTTGGAGGATGAAGCCCACATAGGTCTTAGACCTGTGCGTGGGTAATGAGTTGGATGATGGTGATTGATGAGTTGGACCTACAGTTTTAGGTGGGTTCCGAACCACCAGGAAGTGATTTTACAGCAGAGAACGGTGTCTTTTTTGCTGGCCAATCTAATCGGTCACCGTTACGAACAGGTCCTACGAGAACGCAGCTTATCTCTATCTGATTGAACAGATACCTGCTACGGCTCGCGGCTATCACTTCCCTATTATCAGTTATCTAATCAGCACTATCAGTTATCAGTTATCAGCTATCTAATCAGTTACCATTACAAATAGTGCCCAGGAGAACGTAGCTTATCTCTATCTGATTGAACAGATACCTGGTACGGCTCACGGCTATCAATTTGGTATACAAGTTGAAATTTGGTACTCAAGTATGGTTGAAGACTTAGCTACACACTGAGGAAATTTTTCCAAGTTTCTACAGAAAGTAAGCTCAGAACAATAAATTATTTTAAAAATTCAGTTTATCAAAACTTGGTGACACGATTCCTAAAACCTATTTCGTGGGCAATTATTATTTTTTGTTTTTTCTACTATACATATTTATTAATCTCTTCTCTTGAAGCTCTACATAGATTAATGCTCTTGTAGCGTATGAAATGTTAGCAATAAAAATATAGAAAAAGTACAATACAACAGGCAAAAGAGCATAAAAAACAATTATATTTAATGGATATTTTAATGGACCTTATTGAAAGTAATAAGATGAATTCTGTATTAATTAAACTACTTGGAATCCTAGACACTGCAGTCAATTTTAAAATAAAATAATAATCATTATTCACTTACATTCATAACGAGATCTTTCGGGGGTCACACAACCTGACACACAATTTATTCTAAAAAGTTAATCTGTGATGTTTTCCATGACGAAATACTTAATGAACAATCTAATATTAAAACTGACACTGTATTTCACTTTGAAGTGAAATACAGTGTCAGTTTTAATATTAGATTGTTAAAAAGTTAAATTAATAAGTAGTGCAGTTCGTAATGGAAGAGGAAAGAATTCTGTATTGAACTGGCCTTTTCTTTAAAATTTTTATTTAATTTAAAAAAATTTATGGAATATAACCCGTTTAAAAAAGATGTACAAATCCAAACCAAGCTGCGTTCTCCTAGGCACTCTTTGTAAGGGTGACCGATTGGATAGACCAGCAAAGCTACACTGTTCTCTGCTGTAAAATCAATTGGAACAAACTTGTTGCAAAAGCATTGACATATGGTTCGGAACCCACCTAAAACTGTAGGTCCAACTCATCAATCACCATCATCCAACTCATTACCCACGCACAGGTCTCAGACCTATGTAGGCTTAATCCTCAAAAAAAACCACTTCAACAAACCAAACTTCCGAAATGTGATCTAAATCATCGCCCATAAATACATATTTATTTGAAAAATGCTTCATGTACCCTACTAACATGTGTATCCTCATATTTTGGGAAAATTCCAATCAAATTCGCAACCGCAGAACGAAGTACAAAACCATACACTACGATAGTTCTGAATATTTACAGCACACAAATGGAAGATAATTTTTGCATTCACTGTTCTGCCCAGATTAGTATCTACATGTTGTCTGGCCAAAACGACACGACCCACAAACTCCATCTCCAACATGTCAACAACAGTTCTGTGGAAGGTCAACGTCCGTTTGTGTCGTCTTTCTTTCATTCTTCTTATTCTTCTTCTTTTGAACTTTACTCCTATTTTGTCAATTTGGAAGCGTGCCCGCACTTCACTCACCCAACGGTAGCTTCTGTGCTCAGGCGTTTCCTCTTTTTAGCGCTCATCCGACACGTGTTCACTAGATTCGAGAATGAGTGGGTTATGGGAAGGAAGCTCAATTGATACAAACAGAGATGTCGGTGCTACGGAAGTAGATAAGAGTTATCTCTGCATAACTTGGTGGCGAATAATTTGGTACTTTGAATAAATTATAATAAAAAAAATAATATCGTATGACCTGGCTGGCTCAGGTGGGTGTCTGCACCCAAAACTGTAGGTCCAACTTATCAATCACTATCATTTAATTCATTAACCACGCACAGGTCTCAGGCCTATGTGGGCTTCATCCTCCGAAAAAGAAAGAAAAAATAAATTCTTCTAAGGTCGCACCTGAAAAAAGTTCAGGCCCTCTAACGTGACTTAACGACAGCTTAACGTGTCCTCCGAAACACGGGAGTTTTGAAGCAATATAAAAACACCATAAGAGAAATTATCACTATTATTTGTTTTTCACAAATAATACAAAATTTCGTATTTTCGTAACACTATCGTAGTTATGTCAATGGATCAAGCAAACTTAAAAACTTCATCAATTATTATTAATTGAATAAGCATTTAATTTTTTTCAGAGAGTGATAGGTCTGAGACCTGTGCGTGGGTAATGAGTTGAGACTACAGTTTTAGGTGGGTTCCGAACCAATGAGAAGTGATTTTATAGAAGTGAACACCGTACTTTGATATAAAGTTTTCTTTTTTCATTAACCAGGCAGCGCATGCTAGTGCTATGTTATGTAGCTAGCCTATGTAGGGGAAAAACTTTTTTCATATTTCTACATTTTTGAAATGTAATTTCATAATATAGGCTCACATTGAAGGAGGTTTCTTCCATAGTTTTGGAAATGTATGGTGTTCAATTTATTAAGACGGATGGGGTACCGCACATAAACTCAATTGTATACCAAGAAATAACGAGATTTATTCTTTCCTAGACTACATCTACATTGATGAGTAGATTTCATGTGAACTTCTAAAATGTCATTTACATTATTTTACATTTTTTACATTCGTGAGTATATTTTCTTCAGTATTTTTTTAAGCATGAAAGCCCACATAGGTCTGAGAACTGTGCGTGTGTAAAGAATGATCGCGATTGACGAGTTGAACTTACAGTTTAAGGTGGGGTCCGAACCACCGGGAAATGAATTTACAGCAGAGAACAGAGTATTTTTTGCTGGCCAATCCAATCGGTCACCCTTACAAAGAGGGCCCAGAAGTTCATAGCTTACCTTTATCTGAATAAACAGATAGGCTACCTGCTACGGCTCACGGCTATCACTTCCCTATAGTAGAATACAAGTTTGGGAAAAGCTGCGTTGACGATAACGCTATAGCTAACCTGAACACTCAAAGCATCTAAAAAGTACAGTAGCCTATAGCATTGTAGTGTTTAGGTTAACATTAGCGTTATCGTTAAAGTAATTTTGACAAAACTCTTCAACATTAATAATGTCTAATATCAAAACTGACACTGTATTTCAATTTAATATATTGTCTCCACTCACTTTTTTGGAGGTAATGGAGGGATGCATTTCATTTCTGAAAAGAAGGCTGACGAAGCTTCTATTCAGAAGTGAAATGCATCCCTCCAGTATCTCTAATATAACTGAGTAAAGACAAAAAAAAATAGAATTAATGCAGTGTCAGTTTTGATATTACATTGTTCAAGTATTTCGTCATGGAAAACATCACAGATTAATAACCAACTGAACATCCTCACTGTTAGATGTTAGTGTATAACGGCTAACACCACAACATCAAAGACCAGCAAACCAACAAGATTGGCAACTATCGACTATCGATACTTTTGTTTGACATCGATACATGACATTCCGATTCGAGGACGGGCCGAACTAGAAGAAGGCTTGTCCGAACTACCGAATAGTGAACAAACGAATCACGTAGCAAACGTAAACACGGCGTTTGCTTGTCACGTATTTGTGTACTGAAGTCTCATCCAAATATCTACGCGGTCTTAAGTCTAACGGTGCTACAGCAAGTGACACCGATGTCTACAATTTGGTCTAAAATTGTCTACAGTTGTTCAACAAAGACAAGCAGCTATCCACTACAATCTTGGAAAACTGTACATTGATAGTTGAGTGACAATGATGATAATAAAAAATTGGGATTGTCATCAGTATCGAGTTTTATTCGTTATGAAGAGCTATGAAAGAGCCACATATATCAATAAATTATTAGATATGTTAAAGACATATTATCAATTATTAGATTTCGGATAAAATTCTTGAATAAAGATGATCAAAATAGATGAATAGGCCAACAGATTACAATAAACACCTTGCAGACTTAGAACAATTCTGATCATGCCCATAAGTCAGATACTTGTGCGTGGATGTTATGTGCTAGACGAACAATGATGTTAAGGATGGTGAGCCATAGATGGTGGACTGATGATCTTTCATCAAAACAAAACCTTAATGGGGTGTTTAAGATCCAAAAGAAAGCTGTTAGATGTATGGAAAGAGTAAATAGATTGGTTTCATGTAGGGCATTGTTCAAGAGACTTGGTCTCCTAACTGTACCTTGCTCATATGTGTATGAAGCTACTTTATATGCAACAAAGAGTGATATTAACCAAAATATTGACGTACACGATTATAATACAAGAAGCCGAGGAGATTATCACTTGGAGAGTCACAATAGGAGCTTATTTAAACAAAAACCTAGTTATATTGGTAGGAAACTCTACAACAAGCTACGGCAGTTTTTAAAGAGTCTTGAAAATATAGAAATATGCAACATTATAATTATATGCATCAAAGAGTGATATTAACCAAAATCTTGTCGTACACGATTATAATACAAGAAGCTGAGGAGATTATCACTTAGTGAGGCACAATAGTGGCTTATTCAAACAAAAACCTAGTTATATTGGTAGGAAACTCTACAACAAGCTACGGCAGTCTTTAAATAGTCTTGAAAATATAGAAATATTTAAAAAACAATGGAAAAAATAATTTAGTTGATAAAGCGTTTTATAGTGTAAGAGAGTTCCTTTCAAATCAAATTTAAGCCTCACCTGAACTAATTAATATAGTAATTATTGTGACTAGTGTATAAGATAGTATAATTATTGTTAATCTGACTTGTCTTATACTCCATAACTGGAGTCTCCAAGACGTAATCTACAGAAAAAAAGAAAAAATAGTTCTATGTGACTATACTTCTGAACCACAGGGTATGTGATAATAAAGCACCATGGCCATCTGCCATGTGCCACCGGAGCCCTAGACTGCTTGCTCTAGACTTGCTTTGCAATGGTAGAATCGTACTAAATTATTGTCAAGATAATGAATCTCAACTCAATCAATTTTGTTCTAAGGGAATCGAAAAGTCTATCTCAACAAAAGAGGCAATCTGTCATTTATTCTGCTTATGGCTTTAGCATCCAATCAAAGAATTATTCTTTTTTCTTTTTCGTAGGATGAAGCCCACATAGGTCTGAAACCTGTACGTGGGTAATGAATTGGATGATGGTTATTGATGAGATGTACCTACAGTTTTAGGTGGGTTCTGAACCACCGGGAAGTGATTTTACAGCAGAGAACAGTCGTTTTTGCTCTCAATAGTGTCTTGTAAGATCAGGAGAACCAATGGTCAAGTTCATGGGAAGGTTACCATTTACCGGTGAATGGAATTCTACCAGAAACTAAGGCGTCTGATTGGTCTATTCAAATCTTAGACGTTTATGAATTTGAATAGACCAATCAGACGCCTTGGTTATTGATAAAATTTAATTTACCGGTGAACGGTTAGGCTCCCATGAACTCAAACTATTGACTTAAGCTTGATACTATAGCACAATGAAATTCACACTTAGGCTAACTTAGGTTATAAGAAATAACTTATAAGGGGTTGACAAAACTTCATGCCATCCATTTATTTATGTAAACTTGGGCAATGTTTACTAAAGTAATGAAAATAATATTCACAATGAGAAAATTAGTTCATAAAAAATCTGATTAAAAAACCAATACCCGGTAAAACTTGTGTAAAACAGAGAAGACAATGACTTCTGACTTGCCTTCAAGTACGGAAAATGATAGAGCTATTCTACTACAGACACAGCCCGCGTTATCTAGCGGCCTAAATTAAAACTACAATTCGATTTTCAATTCTCCTCAATAGATAGCGTGCGCTTTCAGAACCAAGCAATCTGAAGGGGGATTGAAGGTGCCGTAAGATCTTCCACAGCGTAAAAAAGGTAAAAAATATCAAATAAGTAGGAGAAAACCAGTAAAATAGTAGGTGAAAAATTATCAAAATAATTTTTCGAAATGTTTTTGTCCAATTCAAGTGATTGTGATAAAAATTTCACCCCAAAAAATATTTTAAAAGGTTGAACAGCTTAACGTTTATTTATTCATTACAACATAGACTACCTTTATCCAATGTAATCAACCACGAAAATGAATCTTCCATTATTTCTATAGACAAGTTTATTATCATTTACACTACGCTACCAGGACAAGAAAAATAATAATAATAATAAAAAGAATGATGCTCCAAAACTGAAGGTACCTTCAGTTGCAACCGTATTTTTTGTGCTACAGTATAAGGCAATATATATATGTATGATAAAGATTTGTGAAATTGGGGCCAACAAAATTAGAATAAATAAATGGTGGATGTAATGTCACTCAAAATATAGATTTCATACACAAAAAAATATATTTATAAAAAAGGAACAGATTTTAAGCATTTATTTCTTCCAAACTTAAAAAAATAGAAACATTCTAAAGTTCGTAGAGGAAAGTTTAAAATTCGAACAGCCTGGGTGAAAGTTACGATTATGGCTGCATTGGTGATGCAGTGAAATGGCAACGAAACCATATTAAACTATCAATTTGTGTGCTGCAATTAACAACAAATTACAATGTTTACATGGCTTTATAATGTGCAAGCAAGGTTTTAGATCTCACCATACAGTTGGTTGAGGATTGTCAAGTTCTTTTCTTGATCATGACTTGGATTTCTGTGGGCATATAACTTAAAATTCGTTCCTATGATAGCTGAAATTTTACTAAAGTGAATGAATCATCAGTACCAATGTGGTCTTGATTGGAACCTCTACACAGACTGTTCAAATTTCTAACTTGCTAATCTAAATTTTGAACTTTTTCCATCAACTTTGTAATAATGCTTCTTTTTTGTATGAGAAAAATAAATTACAGAAGAACCCCTCTCGTCCACCAACGGTCCGGGTGATCCGACCACGAAGAGTTCGTAAACTTATTTGCATTTTTTTTTTAACAAAACTGTTTTGACGTTTTTAATGTACAAAAAACAGCTGATTTCCTGCATTTTATAACCATATAAATAGTTATTTGTTATTATATCACTTTATTGAACAATATAGCTGTTTATTTGTTCAAGTATTGCTCTGTAATCTTTCACTGAGAAAATGTGTTTTATATATTGTGAAATGAATAATTACTATTACGATAATCTGACCATTTTTGCGCTATGATCATATTCCTAGACCCGAGAGTGCCGGATTAGGGGGGTTCTATTTTAATGAAATCTGTTCCTTCTTTTTGAATAGTCCAGCATACATCAAGCAACATCACTACACTAAAAGTTTGTATAATTTTGTAATGAAAAGTACAACATAGGTATTGCCAACAGTGCCAGAATGAGAAAAAATCTTGTATAAAATAATGAAACTGTCACTTACCTTGTGAACTGTTTGGTGGCAGGTCCTCCTTGTGGCAATCTACTAGGTCTGACTGGCGGACAGGGTCCGCACTCTTGGTACTGTCCGCTGGTCTGCTGGGGGGAGGAACCGAGAAGTCTGGATGTGCCACATGGTTTTTGGCGGGAAGCGGTAGGATTCGTCCCGCCATTTGTGGTGGCACGTGGCTCATGGCGGGGATTCTGCCCGCGCCCACCATACCCGATGGCGCGCTCGACATCAGGTCCCACTGTCTTAGCTTCTCGCGGTCGATCTCGAACGAAGGTGGTCGTGTGGGGTACCAGCCTATATCTAAAAAAGGCTGTGGCTGGCTATTGTTACCAGCCGACACTGGCTTATTTCCACGTCTATCTTCTTCCCGGACGCCATTTTCCAGATTTGGTGGTTGAGCAGGACGAAGAATACCACTATCATCCCTCACAAGTCTCTCATATAGAGCGTCGTCATCATCATCATCTACAGGAGCGGCTACATCAGGGACTGGTTGTCTAGAAGCGGCAGCCTTTGATCTACCCTCTCTATAATCCTCTTCATACTCTCTATGATTCACTCTTCGATGCACCACACTATCATTCACATATGTCACATCCCTGCTCAGCTTACAATTCTGTACTGGCTGTTGTTGTTGTTGTTGTTGAGGTGGTGGTTGTTGCTGCACGTGTGGAGATCCCTGTTGATGTTTGGGAACAGCTGGTTCCTCTTCAACAGTCGGCGTATCTCTATCCAAATCATCCAAAGACCTAGTATGTCTCAGACTAGCTCTCCTCAGATTCTCTCTCCATAGGGTATCTTCTTCCCAAACGTCTGGAGGTGGTGGAGGCGCTCTCAGTCCTTGTGCTCTTGAACTAGAAGCAATATTCTGAGCAATATTAGCTGTTGATGCTCTTATGTTTGTTTGTGTTTGTGGTCGTGTTGTTTGTAATAGTCTAGAAATAGCATTACCTGGTGATACTCTGCTACTTCTTGATGGTTCTGGAGGATTCTGGAAGTCTGGTTCATCTAGAAGACCCTCCAATGATCGACTACGCCTTCTTGTTGTTTGTTTACTTGAAACATCTTTGTCTCTAATACCATTAGGATAGATATTATGTGAGTTTGTATTGCTCCCCAATGCATCTGGTGTTTGACTACGATAGTTATCACTCCCAGACATTGATACTGTTTTGCGCCTTAGTGTGTTTGATTCATATAAATTTCTCTCATCCACAAACTCTGATTTGTCACTCAAAAATCGAGCAGAGTTTCTCAGTTCAAGAGCTAAACGAGTTGCATCATCCATTTCTTCTAGCTCTGGATAAGTGCTTCCCATAGCACCATGGATTTGATTCACTTTACGTCCTACATCATTACGTTTGTTTGAGCATATAATTTCAACAGGACTTTCTCTCTGATTATTCAACATTGAGCCCACACGAGGATTTCGCACAGCTTGACTAGAAGAACTGTGGGTCAGAATGTTTATATTTTCAACTGCAACATGGGCAGCATTGGGATCTCCTTTCAATAGATCAGCATAGTAATAGGGAGCACCATTTTGATCAACAGCGCCATCTTGATTTTCTTCTGTCCCCCTTACCATTACCATTGTCTCTGTCAAATGCATTGGATTCTCTAGAGTAATATAAGTATCATTATCAACATCATGCTCAATGCTCAGCTCATCTAATGAACTACTAGTGGGAGGTGGTAGAGGCGGTTGAGGATACATTAGCTGTAGATTTTCATATTGCACTTCATCACTATCAACTTGATAACTATTCACATTTATTGAGCTTGAATTTTGCACATTGTGACTGGAAATATCACCAGGTAAATACTTCTCACTCTGATAGAGCCTGTGATTAGAATTCAATGGCAAGTTGTGTGAGACTTCACTCATAACATTGAGATCAGCAAGATATTGATCCAAATCAACATTCATGCCATCCTCAAGATCCAATAAATCATAGGGTCTATTTAAACTATGTAAAACATCAGCTGAAACTGGCCGCCGTTTTAATCTATCTCTTCTACAGGACTCTATTGAATCAGTCTCTGAGCTCACTGTTTCATCCAATCTAGAAATTGAAGTACTGAAATACTTGTCCATGTGTTCAGTGATTGTGTCATCACTGTGAGACAAATTCGAGTTCCAAAGTTTTGAATCTTTATCCACATCTGCTGAATCTTGTTTATCATTTTTCATGTGCAAAGGTGATGACTTTTTCATGTCAATTGTTGATTCTAGAGATGTTTCTAGGTCATCCATAGGAGGAGGACTTGTTGGTATGGGAGGAGGTGAAACCAAGTCACTGTCAGAAGAATCTTGCTGCTCTGAATTCATTCCAACAAGAGTTCTCTCAACCATACTAGCACCCAAATAGTAAGAAGCAGGTCTGAAAGTGTCTGAAAGACTAAATCTAGGATGTCTTGGAGCATCTAGTGAGTCCAAATCTTTTGATGCTTCATCATCGGCATCAGAACTATCAGATTTAATAGATGATTGTTTTTGATTTGATACATTTGTGGATGAGTTCAGAATGTCAGGTAGGGCAGCTCTTGAAACAGATGCTGGATGAGGATTTTCAGCACCATCTCCACCTTCCGCACGTTTATTGAGAGATTCTTGACTCAATTTTTCTGATCTTTCTTGGGCTGCACTTATTTCCAAACACTTTTCATCACTTGGCAAAGAGTTCACTTCCATGTACAATGGCTCTGTCTGTGAATTACTTGTACCTCCACTTCTGTATAAAAGTTCATAATGAGCACTCAATGGAGAACTCATTTGAGCAGCTTGATCTATCTCAGTATAACATGCTGAATCAGTATTTGATGTATTTGATGCCATTCTTTGGAGATCTGATTTGGATGCAAATTTTTTATTTGATTCAGGAGCTAGTAAGGAACGAATCATTCCATTTTCAGTCATTTCCACATAGGAACTTTCCTCATTGACCAGTAAATTTTCCATGATTAGTGTTTGGGAAGCTGAGTTGCTCCTGGTATGAGACACTAGGCCACCTTCATTGGGAGGTGCCAGAACAGATTTCTTTGAAGGTGTCATTGGCATGTAATGTTCTTCCAGTACTTCTGAAGCATCTACATTTCTGATATTCAAACTTGGAGGTACATGCTTATGGTCAGATTTCTGCCCTGGTGAACTGCAGTGTGAGTCCAGATCCTCATGAGTAATCATAGAATCTGCAACACTGAGACGTTTATAACCAGTTGACATAGAATCTAAATAGCTTTGGTCTATATTCTCCGATTTAGTCTTCTGTTTAGTGCTCGTCTCATTTTTTCTACCAAGGTCACGACAAGCACTGAAGAATGTATCACGTTTCCCAAGTACAGCTGCAACTTCTTCATCTCTATCCTCTTCATCATCCTCACTAACCAGCATTTCTGGACGTCTGATCTTTGACAATACTGATTCACTGTTGGATTGACACTCTGCATCACTTGATGTATCATACAACAATGTTTCTGTATCACTAAAAACACATCTTTTACCAGGACTCTCCTCACTAATCCTCTCTTCAGCAGCTAGTTGTTCTTTAGCTAACTGGGATTTCTTCTCAAAATCAGCTAGAAGATCTCTAACTGATTTGGGGTTAGTCTTCTTTGCAAAATGTTCCTCTTCTAGAACAATCTTTGCATCCTCATCCAATGCCAGAGTGGCATCTCCCAGAGCAAATCCATGTAGACTTGTTCTTCTCATTCTACGCAAATTTGTACTTTCTGGGGTTGACTGCTTCATATCACAAGGAGAAGGAGTTAGACTGTCAGTACTCCTCAACATTGAAACATGAGCTTCATTGGGATGATAGACTGGAGATGTTACTCTCAATGGATCTTGCATTTTTAGTTTGCCATCCTTACTTTTATCATCTTTATCTTCCTCCCCAGAACCTTCAAACGCTTTTATTCTATGCTGTACTAGATTCTGTGGAGGTGTATTATTGTGTTTAGACAGAGACAACATTGCTGTAGAAGTATGTGCTTTTTCTTCATTTGAGCCTTCGTCCTTTCCAAGCTTGATGTACTGATAAGAAAACTCCTTGATCAGTCTAGACTCATCCAGCTTCGTTTGCCAAGGTTCTTTGCTGGTATCTGGTTTCCCCTGTTTTACTTGCACAGGATAAACAGTGACATCTTTTGTTGTATGATTCTTGTCAAAGCGAAATTTCAATAAATCCCTAACTTCAGGATCAGAAGAAAGTGTGAGTCCAGTTTTTAACGTATCATAACCACTATCAGAATGTTTACTGCTGAAAATTTGCTGTCTATTAGAGTTGTGTTGAGAATGTAAAAAGGAGAAATTTTCTTGAGATGTCTCCAACAAGTCTGCACCACTTACAAGAGAATTTTCAGTTAATGTTTTACTGTTTGTTTCATCATTCAAATCATAATTCAAGATTTGTGATGTAGCACCATTTTTATTTTCACTGACACTATTGAAAGAACCCACATAATCACTGCCAGGTGAAATCTCATGAGGGTTGGTTAGGGATTTCAATGTCCGGCTTCTTTCAAAACTCACAGATTTGGTGTCACTTGTTCTTGGCTTCTGATTGGTTGATGGGTTGTCCACAGATCGAGCCAGCTCCAAATTTTCATAATTACCAGCCTGCTTGCCATCCCAGCTGTCCGGTCTGGTCTTGGATTGCTGTGACAGACGACGGGTTCGCTTCCATGACTCACGAGTTTCTTCGACCTCTGTCCCAAGCACACACATCATAAAATAATATTTGTTCAAAACAACTTTAAAAACATTTTAATGTATATTAATGCTCTCATTGGATGAAAAAAGGATGTAAATTTTTAGTTTTATTTAGTAAAGGATGAAAACTTTATAATTATTTTTTTTTTTTCAATATTCCTTGGTCTAACTTTATCAAATTTTAATAAGCAGAAAACATATGAAAAAAAGAACTATCATTATGAGATAAAATAGTAAAGTAAAGTAAATTCGTATGGCTTTTCGTGGTGGGGAGACCCTTACGGGTAGTTCCACCTCGCCGCTTTTTTAACGACTGCTTTTTTAGATAAAATAGTGATTTGAATGAAATATCATTGAAAATTTGGGATAAGAAACGTGAACAATAATTGAAAAATATGAGATGTAGCAAATTAATTGAGACAACATAATTATTAATATTATTAAATTGATATCAATTTCTTCTTTAATTTTATTATTCCTTAATAGGATGAGAAAAATATATTTATTTCCGTTTTTATTTTAATATTTCTCAATTTAACCTAATTTAAGTTTACTTAGTGGGAGAAAAAGCATTTGGAAAAGAACTGAGAATATTATATGAGATAAAATAGAATATTTGGGAATGAAACAACTTCTATGGAATAGAGTATAGAAAAGTAATTTCAGATGAAATACTATTGAAAATTTCATAAAGATCATGTGCACGATTATAATACAAGAAGCCAAGGAGATTATCACTTGGTGAGTCACAATTATTCGAACAAAAACCTAGTAATAAATTCTATAACAAGATCTAAAATTGTTTATTCACCTAAAATAATTTGATCAATGTAATTCACGTTACTATTTTTATAGTCAATGCTAAAGTGAAAGAATCACTTGATAGAGAAATAATGAAAGTAAAGGAACAAAATTATTTAATCCAAGTGTTTGATGCTGAAAAATTATTCTACGGCCATCCTCGTTCGCAACCAAATAGAGCAAGAACATACTAAACTAAATAAAATAAAAATAAACATTTTGGGAGTTATATAGGCTATGTTATTCATCCTTCAGTCATGCAGACATATTTTTTCACAATCACTTGAACATGCTCTCATAGCAAGCAGAATTTTCAGGCGTACTGTATCACAGTTTAAAATCAATATTTTCATTGATATGCGAAGACAGATTTATATTTTCAAAGCAGTAGCACAATTTTCAGAGAACAAGCACAGCACTTTTCAAGAGAAAAACCACCACAACACTATTTTTAGTTTATTCAGTTTCAAATTTCCACATTTCACACTTCCAGATTTTTGTTATGATTAAGGTATCAGCTGAAGGAATTTATCACCACCAAAAGCATGCAGATTATAACAAGCCACTTGTTAGAGAGATGTAATCCTTAGAAGCTCGATGCAATTCGAAGAGATGTTAGAGAGATTAAATATGGCTGAGAGAAAATTACACTTGTTGAATTGAAGATTAATTTGAAAAATACTGCAGCAATCAAATTGAGAGCGCGAAAATCGAGAGAAACCCCTTATTACCTAGCAGAAAACACTGATACTGATCTTATTCATTTTCAAGCGCTGATTTATAGAAAGAGAACTTTAAAAAAAATAATATTATAAGCACGAAATATTTCAGTGAAGCTCAAATCCAAATCCCAAAATATATATTGTATTTCAACTCGTAAGTTGAAAAAGATTAGCTCATAGGTGAGATTGAGAATTTGAAGACTGTGTTGAGGTCACAGTCACACAATCTTTGCGAATAGGTAACGCAAAAAAATACGGTACATAATAAAAACGCTATCACGCATGAAATTTATCTGAAATGAAATTCCTGGATTTCTTGTTCCATAATGATTCGCGTTGTTAATATTACAATAAAAGTTTAATATCTGAAATTATTAGGTTTACTATTTTTCCACCTGAATTGTTGACGGAATGTTTGAGTACGGTAATCGAGGGAAGAATATTATATTATAAGGTTATTTACTTACCAAAGAGTATTCTGAATTCAATGACGCTACATGCAAAGCTTGGAGATTTTTATGGTTGAATAGATATTTTTATAATTACACCTTAAGGTTAGTATTAAGCGATAGATGAAGGTAAGAACCTCTCTCTTGGCCACCTTTGAGAATTATTCATTCAAAATTTAATCAAATAAAGTCCTTTCAAGAAATTTCTGAGATTGCAACCCTGAGTACTGCATGTGTCTTAAAAAGCATCGTTGATCTTGATTCTACAATCTTTAAAATCCTATATATTATGTTATATATTTTATGTCTTATTTTATGTTCTATGATATTACCTCATTCTGTAGAGCCTGTAAAAAGTACCATCTATAACAAAATAAGTCTATGATTTACTACCAGACTGATAATTTTCTAGCTACCCAATCAGGGACAGGATTGACCTCCCAACCTCAAGATAGTAAGACTCTCCAGATAGCATGAAAGTAACGTGTTCCAACAAATATTTATAATCATCTTTCTTTAGTTGCTACGAACCTGATAGTTGAAATTTTGTAAGAAAGGTTTCGATTGACAAAGAATTTTATTTAAATTCTTGGATTTCTTGCTCCATTTCGATTTGCGTTGTTAATATTAACTTTTTAAGTCCGACTGCAAGTCGTTAAATTTACAACAGAAAGTTATTTTTATTTATTTGAATATTATGAACCTCCATTAAGAATGGATTAGTTTTGTACCAAAAGCTCGTTGCATAATAATAATCTGGAATGTGTTTAAGTATGGTTGTTAATAAGCATCATAATTGAAAATCATTTTAATTGATGCTCATTAAAATTAGCATTAAATTAAAAATTACCTGTGGTAATTGATTGATATTTGTTGTTAATGGAAATTATGTGTTATTGTCTTTTTTCTTGAATTTCTTAATCCATAACGATCTGCGCTGTTAATATTGACTTTTTATGGTAAATTTAACGATTTGCAGTCATTTTTAATTGAGAATAAATAAATAATTTACTCACGTAGGCTGAAACGTTTTCGAATCGTGATGATTCAAAAATGTTTCAGCCTACGTAAGTAAATTATTTGTTTATTCTCAAGTTAAAAAAATATTTTTTCTTTTTAATTGTCGTACTAACTTTTTATGTTTTTAGCAATAAAGGAATTATGAATTGCTGAATCTTTGCTGTCTATTATTTTGCTGCATACTAAAGTGTTAAAAATAATAGCAATGTTGACTGACATTGTCGACGAAGAAATTTAAGAATTTAAACTGTACCTCAAAACCTACAAAACAATGCTCTATTTATCAGTAGTCAAAGGACTGATAATTTATTCATGAATTCCCAAGACCACAAATTGGCAATTAAATATCAAAACACGTGAAGTTCCAGGCATAGAATTCTACCCAAATGAGGTTGAAGCATATGTTTGAAAGATCATTAGTAGAAATTACAGACCAGCAATAAAGAATCTTAAGAGGACAAGTAGAAAAAGTATTGGTTGTTGTTGTAGTGTGAGCCAACCAGACGTCAAAAAATCCAGTGATTCGGAACCCACCTAAAAACTGTAGCTCCACCATTCATAGTATCGTTGTATTATCATCCACCTCATTACCCCAGCACAAGTCTCGATAGTTCAACATTTAGGGATTCATACAATTCTTATATATGTCCAAACCAGTAGCTGTACAAATATGTGATTATTTTCCAAATAATTTCAAATTAGTGCGGTAGTTTCAGTTCTAGTATATGAATGAAACTTAAATATATATGTTCATCAAAATATGGATAAGAACCCATTTATTATAAACGAGTAGTTCGACTGTTCAGTATATATCCATTACAAAAAAAGGGAAAAAAATTAAATAGAATGACATGGAACTAAGTCTAGAAACCTCCTTTTTTGCTACTACAGAGCTCTGAGCAATTATTACACTATTATTCTGCTAGTATTGTACCGTACTACTCTAAATACAAGATTGTAAACAAGCTCAATCTAAAATAGCAAAAGCTAGAAATGTAAACCGGTAATTACCATAATAAGCCAGTTTTAAACTTTTCAATTGATAGTCTCAAACTAACCAAGGATGTGCCGAATAAATGCATTTAAAAAATCTACATGAATATTCTATAATCTATATTCATTTTAAGGTTTTCCAACAAAGAACAAATCCATCTAGATTGGCTTCAGCATAATACAAAACAGCAATAATTTATAAAGTAGTAAAATAGATGTTCAACAATCAAATAACAGAAGAAAACTATGAACACAAGAATGTTGTATTGGGATTATCGGAACAATAATTACTGAAACATCATAAATGAAGTGCAATAAAAAATTAGAGTTGAAAATGGAAACTTGAAAGGAAGCTGAGCACAAACACAATGCTCCTTAGAGCACTAATAGAGGAATAATTAATTTAAAAAACGAAAACAATTCTAACAAAAATTGTTAAGAAGTTCATATTTTTAAAATTTTCAATCATTTGTAACACATTTAAAGAATAAAAACAACATATTTAAGTTCCTAGTAAAGTATTTAGTGGAAAATAAAGTTTCAAATTAGAAAAATAGAGTTTAAAAATTGCTAGAAAAGAGAATAACTATTTGAATTGAGTAAGACACTGAATTAGCATGCCTAAAAAGAACCATACATAGTTTCACTCACATGTCTGGAAAAGATTATGGAAAAATATCACTGTAACAAGTGAATAAACTGACATTGGAATACAAAATCAATAGAACTTAGTATAATTAGAATTCTGAGGCCCTGGAATGATCAGTCAATGACTGATAAAACCTGATAAAAAAAGATTTTAGTTCAGCACTTATGTAGCCAGTTAATAACGGAATCGATTTAGTTGAAGCAATTTATATGATAGACATGCCAAGCAAAGATAGTCACCCAGACAAATTATCACAATGCACTTTGAGAAAAAGTTAGATTATTTAAGCAAGTCACGAACCAACAATCCAACTTTTATCAATATTTTCCCAAGAATCATCATAGTTATTGAAATAAAAAGTAACAATAAACCTTTAAAACACAATGTAATAATTTTTGGAATATTTTGACGATGGAGTTACGATTATAACATGATTTGTCACGAATATTTTAAATATTAGCCTGATAAATTTCCCTCTCAAAAATGTTTTACAACATAATTTGACAAGGTCAAACTGGAGTTTTGTTACTAGAGTTCAATGAAATATTCATTTCTGACATTTTTTATCTTCTTTGCTATCCTATCTCAGCCTACGAATGAATGTTTTAAATGGCAGTATTTTCAAATGTAATTAGAGGCAATATAAGACTCGACCAGTTTAATTTGCAGGTAATGTATTCAAATTATGTATTATTGAATACTTAGTATTATAAATACACTTTGTATGATAAATAAATAATTTATTATATCCTGAATAAGTGAGTATCCTATCACAAGCTGGATCAAAATCTCCCATTACCAAAAATTATATTAAAAGTGACACGAATAACTGTAAAAAATATCTTTGTTTTTAAAAACACCTTCAATTATCATTTTTACTTCACTTTCTTTTTATGATATAACCAACCACCATCATTATTGTCTTTGTGTAGTTAATTCTATAAAATTAAAAATAATAATATGCATCATTATTCAATAGCTAATTATGATTTTCTATAAAAATCCTTGCTACTATGAATTAGTTACTGTAATTACTGTAATTAAATTACTGTACTCTTCTTATGGCAGTATATTATTTCATCAAATTGTTCCAATTATTATTGACAGTACACTTTCCGCATATGTAAACAATGTATCAGACTAGAGTAACTACAAATTAGACTCCAGAGAGTTCAAATGGCAAGAATTTAAGAATTTGAAAAGTTTACGCTCTTCAAATTGATCAATTTGTGAGCCATTAAATAGATTGAGGACTTTAGTTTTGAATTAAAAAATAAAGGTTCAAATGTAGGCTTTAGGTGGTTGTTCACATATTTGTTAATTTTAGGCTTTGTACAACTGCCACAAAGCCAGCTGTATCATTGAAATTTAAAGGCCAATTTAATCTTTGTATCTCATATAGAATAGATAATAAATATGAGCATGATAATAGCTCTGATCATTTACCTTCATCATCTGAAGAGTAGCTGGTGTAGCGACTGGCTAGATTGGCCGACCTCCTTCCATCCTGAGACCTGCTCCTGGTAGTTGCAGATCTAGGCGCCTGGTGCGCGGGGTCCTCTTTCCTCCTTGATGATCTCATCTCAGGCATTGTGCTGACTGCTCGCTGCTGCTGATGAACCGGATCAGCAGTTGGGTGCCAGTCCATGGTGGCATCGGTCAGCGGTGCTGATGAGCGCTGCTGATTGGCCAGCTGTTGTTTGTAGTGCTTCAGCTCGTTCTGCTTTCTACCTCCACTCGATGATCCCGAATTTTTTCGAGTCAGAGGAGACTGTAGCATGCGTTGTTTCCACTCTAGGAGACGTTTCATCGATTCTTCTCTCTATGTTGATGAAAAATCAGGATTTAGTTTTAGTTTGAGAAACAGAAATAGATGATAATATAGGTATAATCAATCAAATTTCTAGGTACACTTAAATTAGTCTGCACATGTAGAAACATTAATAAATAAGAAGCAGTCTAAAGCATTACATGGAGTACCTTGCCAATAAAGTCCCCAATCACTTCATAAATAGTAGATTTACTAAGAAATTCAGCAATGAAATAGATGCATGGATAAACACTAACATTTACTACAAAATAGTTTAATGTATTCTTAATAACATGTCTTCCTTCCTTTTCCTGAATTTTCTTTCTTATTTGTTCACTGTCGTGCTTTTCCAAATTTACCTAAATCTTGTACTCACTGCTGGCGATCAAGTCTCACTTCTGCCAGTAGTGCCGCATTCAATGTAAAAATAGTTTTGTTTGGATTTGTTATCAACTTTAAGTATGTGTGTTCTTTGTTTTGTTTCATTGTTAATTTTTTTTGTGAATATGACAAATAAATGAATTTGAATTTGAAAAAAAAAATATTTGTATCTTCTAAGTCAACTAAAAGGAGCAGTTAATAATGTTTATTTATTTATTTATTTGATGAAATTATTATGTTAATAAAGTGTTGTTAATAATACGCTTTTTAACCAGTCATAATGAAATTTGTAAATTTACGTAAATAAATTAATTTTAACTTATCTTATACTATTATATGGAGTGGTCGTATGGGGTAAAAGCTAAAGATCTACTGAGATATTTCAACTCCAAAAAAAGGCAGTAAGGAGTATTATCAATGCACCTCTAAGAGCGTTATTCTATTATACAGTGTGAGTATTAAAATATTAGTTATAAATAAAACACATTCCATATGGTATTACAACATTAACATTATCAATAATACTAGTATAAAGATAATTCACGTAGCTTTGAAGTTTTTTACTATTCTTGGCTGCACGTTTGAAAACCTTTGTTTATAAAGCTAGGCTTATTATAAAAGATTAAAATTATTGACCCATTGGCAATCTGAATACTGTACTTAAGAATGTACTTTTCATGTTTCAATGAAAGGGTATAACGTTTCTACCTGAAAGTTTGAAAGTCTTCTATAAAGATATTAAAGTATATTTTCTAAAAAGAGAAATCGGTGCTAGTTTTCCAATAAAAAAATGATTTTACGTGAAAAGATTTTTGATACTTTTATTAAAAGGCTCGCCCTCAAAGATTCAACTTTAATAAACCTATACACGTTCACTTCGTTCATATCTCAATTTCCCATAAATTATTGAGTTTACAATACTGAAATCATTTGAACAGATTCTTAAACTGTTCTCAAGCCTATCAAGTAATATTTAAAACCCCAAATTATATTTATTTTGCAATTTATGTGCATGTGAACGGCGTGAGAGTTATTAAAGAGATGAAGGATTCTATATAGTTCAACAAAAATTTGAATGAAAGATTTAAAATGTGCAAGTGTCGTTGAATACTAGGTATTAATAATCAAATCAATGAACTTTCATCATTAGCATTAGAGATTAAAGCATTAGTTGACAGTTATATTGAATAGAGACATTAAAATGTATGTGATGTTTTCCATGACGAAATACTTAATGAACAATCTAATATTGAAACTGACACTGAATTTCACTTTTATATATTGTTTTATTCACTTATATTGGAGATGCTAGAGGGACGTGGCTGACGAAGCTTCTTTTCAGAAGTGAAATGCATCCCTCTAGCATCTCCAATTTAAATAAATAAAACAATACATAAAAGTGAAATACAGTGTCAGTTTTAATATTAGATTAAAATTTAATTTTGCGCACCATTGCGATATCATAACGAGATACTATGTATTAGGAGCTAAATTTATTGTTTCTACACATATACAGAGAGCACATAGCGTTCCGTTATCATATCGTCACAATGTGCAAAAGCCCTATAATTAATTACCTGTTGAATCTTAGTGCCACTCTCCCTTGTATCCGAGCTGTTGCGTCGTTTGAAAGCCAGTTGTCCACTATCATCAGCTGCCTCATTCTGACCAGCAGCTGAAGGAAACTCCTCATCGGGCAATTGTCTTGCCAGTCGCGCACTAGCTGACCTCACAAACGGCACCGTACTCCTATTCTCCACATACTCGTTCCACTTCTTCTCCTGACGCTCAATCACCTCACAATGGTTCCTCATCACTGCACTACCAGGCACTGCCAATTGTTTGGTCGGGTAGGGAGCCTGGTAGGCAAAATTCGACCCTGGAAACGAATGTTTCAAAGATGGAGTTGTGGCACGAGATGAAGGGTTAGGAACCTGAAGCTGAGGAGCCACAAACGAAGCACTCTGCCTCATTTTCCTAGCGTAGCTTTCTTCGGACCAATGCTGACTATCAAACCCGTTGTGGCTGTCACTGGGATGTGCGATTTCCATACTCGACTTTGGTCGTGGTTTCTGCTGATGTTGACCCCTACCCCCTCCCATCCTTACCTGACTTTGGGGCATTGGTCTCCCATCATACACATTACTGGAATCACTACTTTGAGGGGTGGGCGAGTAATATCTTGCCGCATCGTACTCCAAAAAATCGGCACTATGTGGTCGCACTTGGAACCGTCTCTGTCTTTCACTGGTCACATCCACACTTTCAGGAACCATGTTATGGTAAACCTGGTTCTGTTTTCTCCTGTAATGCACCTGATTATTTGAAGCATATGGTATTGTGTTACTACATCGTAGATGATTAGTTGTAGCAACAACATCAGGATTATTTTGGTAGACATCCTCATAGTCAGGGTTACGTTGCTTCACAGCTCGATTGACTCTTATGACAGCTTGTTGAGCACATGGGGTTGCAGTGTTCGATCTCCCATACGTGTCAGGTGTTCTCCTTTCGGAATTATTTAGTTGAGCAGTGGATATAATGTTACTAGTGTTACAACTACTATTATTTATGTTGTTATTAATGACGTAGAGGTTGTTGACAGTCCTGTGATGGGAATGTTGAGCACTATAGTGTTGCACGTTTGTACTGTAATTTCTGTTGTACTCCTGTTGAGGTTGAGCACCCATTCTGGATGTTCTCCCTCCACTGTCATCGTGCAGACGTTCGGGTGACCTTTCAGTTGACGAACTGTCGTTGAGACGTCTTGGTTTGGGAGGCGCATTTGCATACAAAGGCTGGTAACCAGGCGGCAGCTGCATGTTGTGACAGTTCTGCCAGTTGTTGACATTGGCCGAATGATCTCCCGGATTATTGGGCATGTCGTTGTAGTTCTGATGAGGCTGCAGTCTTTGATTGGTCTGGAAACCGGAGTCGCTGTCGTCACATGTGTTAGTTGTGTTGTTATTGTTATTACGATTGGAGTTGAGTGCAGAGCCCCCAGATCTATGTTCGTCCCAACTGAAAAACATGAATGATACATTATTAAATCTATAAGAGAAAAAAATCGAAATTTAAATATGTACTATAATAATAATAATTGTATAAAACAAAAAAAAAATTGAAATTAACATTGGTGTATTTCATTAAAATGAAATGAATGTATACAAAAATGCACAATACATTTCAAGAGAGTTCCTCACATGGGCCACAGCCAGTGAGTAGACAATTTTCTTCAAACTGGTAATCGTAATGGTGATATTGAGGTAAGTTATAAATCCAAAATGAATAAAACTTGATATTGTTCTTATCAGATTGCAGATTTACTTTTTTTGTAGATTATGTCTTGAAGACTCCAGTTAAGGAGTATAAGACAAGTCAGATTAGCAATTATACAATCTTATACACTAGTTACCATAATAATTACTACAGTATATCAATTAGTTGAGGTGAGGCTTAATTTTGATGTGAAAGGCTTGTACGCTATGAAAAGCTTTATCAACTAAATAATTTTTCAATTGTTTTTTTTTTAATATTTCTATAATTTGAAGACTCTTTAAAAACTGCGGTAGCTTGTTGTAGAGTTTCCTACCAATATAACTAGGTTTTTGTTTGAATAAGCTACCATTGTGGCTCACCAAGTAATAATCTCCTCGGCTTCTTGTATTATAATCGTGTACATCAAGATTTTGATTTATAATAATACAAGAAACTATAGTATCTCCCCAGTTTGCAGTTTAAATAATAAATGTGGTTGTAAAAGCACCAGGTCGTATTTATTAATTAAATATAACAAATTATTGAACGTTTTATTATAAATAATTGAATTGTGGCTACACCAATATGATTTAGTTCTCCATCTCAAGAAATTTTGAATGCTTTTAAAACCCAACAAACGACAAAAATAAATTAATGAACCTCCGCTTTTATACCAGTTTAATGTGGTACTTTTATTATTTCTTTATGTTGTGAACTATTCAAATGTTATTCTTTTCTGATTATTATCAAGATTGCATTTTATATTTTTAAATTTAAAAAATCTCCTTTTTATTGTTACTACTGCCACTTTTTAATTATGGAAATTGGAATATTTACAGACTGGTTTCAGTTTTAAACTTGCAAAATCTCAAGACTGACGCCGAATGACTTATTTTCTTGAGGCTGGGCAAATATTAATTCTTTTTCAGATAGTCAAGTTGCAATACATTTTTACTTTTACTGACTTGACTATTATTTTAACCTTAACTAAATGACAATTTATGGAACTTGAAATTGTTGAGTTCAGTTTATAGAACCTTGCAATTTGAATAATAATATTATTCCATATTACGTCGTTTTGTCTGGAAAATAAATTTGATTTTGAAATTTTAAGGAAAATGTCTCCACACCCCACTCACTGTGAAACACTGAAGAATTTGACGATGACACTAAATGTAATCTGACCACTCTATGTCTCAGGTTGCTCTACAGCATCTGACATTCAGACCAAGCGGAGGCATATAATGGTCAGGTTGCATTATTAGTGTCATCGTCAAATTCTTCAGTGTTTCACAATGAATGGGGTGTGGAGACATTTTCCTTAAAATTTCAAAATCAAATTTATTTTCCAAACAAAAATAATTATTAGCGTCATTCTTTGTGGTTTGTAATAGAATTTAGTATGTTACCAGTTGCCAGAGTCTTGCAGAATGGATGCTAAGCTCAATGCATTCATCCACTGCGCCATCTGCTGATGGGAATCGGCTGCAAAGTAGTACGTTCGCATGTTGGCATGCTCCGCCTTGAAACTGAACTTCCTGTAGACTTTGTCCTCCGACGAGCACGGTGAAATACGATAAGATGGCAACAGGATTGAGCCCAACAATTTCTCCTCTTCTTGTCCTAATAAACATAGAATAAAGAAAATGTGAATAAAATAGATGAAAATAAAATTAAATAATGTACTGTACTTACATACAGAACGAGTAGCTAACACAAATAGAGCTTTGCTAAGTAGTTTTCTTTCATTTGTAGATGTTTATTAATATAATTTGTTTAATATTTAATGTAATACAGCGGTACTGTGATAATCCATTGTTTTATTTTTAAAGATCAAAAATAGTTGCATTCAGCCAACATACCCTTGTCATACACAAACAGAGCTTTGCTAGGTATTTTTTCCAAAATTTGTAGGCAGGTGTTTATTATTATTTATTATTCATAATAATTTTTTTTTAAGGATGAAGCCTACATAAGTTTGAGACCTGTGCGTGGGTAATGAGTTGGATGATGGTGATTGATGAGTTGGACCTACAGTTATAGGTGGGTTCCGAACCACCGGGAAGTGATTTTACAGCAGATAACGTGTCTTTTTTGCTGGCCAATCCAATCGGTCACCCTAACAGAAATTTATTAGGGTATTTTTATTTTGGTATTTTTTATTCTTCTCAGGAGAGCGTTGCTTATCTAATCTGATTGAACTTATACCTGCTTCAGCTCACGGCTATCACTTCCCAATATTCAATATTGATGTTTAATATTTAGGGAAATGCAGGAGTACTGTGATAATCCCTCAATTTTTTTTATTTTTAAAAATAAAAACTAGTTGCATTCAGCCAACAAACATACTCTTAACATAAGGGGAGAATAAATTTAGGATTATTTGACACGTTAATTTCAAAACATCAATTTTTCTGTATCCTTATTTCAAAACATAAAAGTTGCACACGTTAGACACAATAGTAAACAATAAATTAGATAGTAATCCGAATTCAGAATAATTTGGACAAATAATGTTTCCAAACAAACTAATGCACACACTGCGCATTCTGTGTCTTCAGTCTTATCGTTCTTGTGACTAAATTGTGCATTATTCCATGTTATTTTGGAATAAGTACTCTTCTAAAATGAGCATTTTATGAGAAATCGTTTCTCGTAAGGAACTAGGGTAGCTCCCCAATTTTCAACTATTTTCAAGGTAGGAAATAGTTTCAACCTGTCAGAATATTATTTATTCTTAATTATAATCTTAATTCAGGACGATTAAATCCAAGTTTTGGAGGTGAAAGAGCTATGACAGACTTCAATTTCTGTTTCTCCTTATTTCTTTCTAATTCATTTTTACAAGATGGAATGATCCTAATTTTGGAATGATTTAGTCCTAAAAAATTAAAGAACAGCTGATACCCTTTAATCTCTATTCCTCATCTATAATACGAGTGATCCTAAATTTAGGATGATTTAATCCTCGGAAATTAAAGAAAAGTGGTTACCCTTCAATCTCTATTCCTCCTAATCTGTAATATTTATAACAATATGAGGGTAATCCTAATTCATGATGATTTAATCCTAGGAAATTAAAGAACGAGGTAACATTTCAATTTCTATTTCTCTTTACTTCTTTCTACCTACTCCATTTTCACAAGATGGAGTGATCCTAATTCAGGATAATTTAATCCTAGGAAGTAGAAGGACTATAGCAACACTTCAATTTCTATTTCTCCTTACTCCATTTTTACAAGATAGAGTGCTCCTAATTTTAGGATGATTTAATCCCAGGAAGTTAGAGAGCAGTGGTTACCCTTCTATTCCTCCTTATCTATGATATTTATAGCAAGATGAGCGTAATCCTAATTCAGGACGATTTAATCCTAAAGAAGTAGAAGAACTATGGCAACACTTTAATTTCTATTTCTCCTTATTTCTACTGACTCTATTTTTACAAGACGTAGAGATCCTAATTTTAGGATGATTTAATCCCAGGAAGTTAAAGAACAATGGTTACCCTATTCCTCCCTATCAATCCCTATTCCTCCTTATCTGAAATATTTATAACAAGATGAGGGTAATCCTAATTCAGGATGATTTAATCCTAGGAAGTTAAAGAACGTGGTAACATTTCAATTTCTATTTCTCTTTACTTCTTTCTACCTACTCCATTTTCACAAGATGGAGTGATCCTAATTCAGGACGATTTAATCCTAAAGAAGTAGAAGAACTATGGCAACACTTTAATTTCTATTTCTCCTTATTTCTACTGACTCTATTTTTACAAGACGTAGTGATCCTAATTTTAGGATGATTTAATCCCAGGAAGTTAGAGAGCAGTGGTTACCCTTCTATTCCTCCTTATCTATAATATTTATAGCAAGATGAGCGTAATCCTAATTCAGGATGATTTAATCCTAGGAAGTTAAAGAACCGTGGAAACACTTCAATTTCTCCTTATTTCTACCTACTCCATTTTTATAAGATGGAGTGATCCTAATTCAGGATAATTTAATCCTAGGAAGTAGAAGAACTGTGGCAACACTTCAATTTCTGTCTCTCCTTATTTCTAACTACTCCATTTTTACCAGATGGAGTGATCCTAATCTAAGGATGATTTAGTCCTTGGAAGTTAAAGAACAGAGGTTACCCTTCTATTCCTCCTTATTTTTGGCTTACAAATGTCAAAATTCCAAATTATATCATATTTTTTCGAAGCGTGATAGTGCTTTCTTTAAAATGAAAAAAGTAATATTCTTTATCTGCAAAAGACTTGTGATTGTGAGTGATTATTGTGCTTCAAAGTGAAATTTCAAGTGAAACAGCGACCTAATCTGAGATTTTGATCCTAATTTAAAATTTTGTGAAAAGCAGTTTTAGGCTATAGCCTGTTGTATTTACATGACTGCAAGTTAGTTGAATAAATGAATGAATGAATGAATGAGTGAATAAAAATACATATCTATAATATTTATAACAAGATGGGGGTAGTTCTAATTCAGGATGATTTAATCCTTATCAGGAGGTGATAGAACTGTGGTAACACCTCAATTTTTCGATTTCCTTATTTCCAAAGATAAAAATGATTGCACCTAGTCGACATACCCTTGTAGTAGAAGAGACAGTAGTCGGAAAGGACGAACCAGCGTTTCTTCCACAGCATGAGTCCATCGGAGCCCTGCTTATGCAGCCAGCCCTGTAGAGTGACGGGTGCCGAGGGAAGGCGCTTGATGCATGGCGACCGCACCTGACTGTTGCGTCGAGTTGGCGTCAAAACTGACCCCCCGCTCATCGTCCCGCCACCAATAACCCCGCTGCCACCCCCGCTCTGAAAAAAAGATTTAAAAAATTATAATAATGATCAACAAGTATAAAGACAAGGTAGGGGAGTACTCAAATACATGAATAAATTAATTAGTAAAGAGTAATTTGAGTAAAAACCCATAACATCATTATCATCACCCACGCACAAGTTTCTTTTTGTAGATTACGTCTTGGGGACTCCAGTTAAGGACTGTAAGACAAGTCAACAATAATTGAACAATCTTATATACTTGTTACCATAATTAGAATAGAATAGTGTCTTCATTGAGGACAAAAATAGAACAATAATTAATAACAGTTATGATAAAATATGATAAATTTGTAATAATTTCAATATTTTAATAGCTCATGATTTCAAACATTTTGCGCAGACAGGCACTCATTGTCTGTTGACTGTCTGAGGTGTTGGAAGTTGGTAGCCTTCTCTTAGTAGTTGTACTCCATGACCTATATGTATATCTGTATCTCCATGCCAATCTGCAATACTGTATTATCGCCAACCAATTCTTGCCATTGAGAAGAAGCACCAGCTGGGCTCGGCTTATAGTTGCTCTTCCAAAAACATTTTTTCTGAATTCCTTCAAGACATGGCACACCGCTATGAAGTGGTATTCATCCTCTTCCTCTCTTCAGTTGCACTTTGAACATGAATTCTGTCTGACAGAAAAATAATACTTATTGAGGCAAATCAGTTCTGTTCTTGCTTTGAACATCCAATTTATGCATGCTGCTTTCGCATTGCTGTTCAAGTACTCAGTTTTCAAACTCAGTTCTTTATACAGGCAACGAGTCTGGCTGCTTCTCCACTGATCTTCAAATCCCTCTCTGAGTTTTGCAGAAATTTTGTTCAGAATAGCCTCAGTTATACTCTTCTGCCATCTGCTGCCACTTACTGAAGAAAGACACTTTTCTATGCAACACCTCCTCCGTGAGGATCCTTGAATACCTTTCTTCTGGGAGATTCAAGCATTTTTTAGCATAATGAAGGCGCAGCTTCAGCGTGAACAAGAAAATTAGTGACAAACCAGATTCCAAATACAGAACAAAGATACCATAATTATTACTGTATCAATTAGTTGAGGTAAATCATTCACTTCTTCAAGTTAAGGAAAACGTAAATACGGGCCTCAACAAACAATGAAACTTGAATGAAGTTTAAATTGACAGAGAAACTAATGCACAATTTTTTTTGCTGATGATGCCCACATGAGTCCGACACTTGTGCGTGGGTAATGAGGTGAATGATTACACATAGATGCCAGACGGAGGAGCGGGATTCGAACCCACGACAGCTGAAACGATACCGAGCTGAAGTTGCGACGCTCCAACCAATTGCGCTAATCGGCCCGCCAATATACATATATAGCTTATATATAGCTATATATCACTTCCCGGTGGTTCGGAACCCACCTAAAACTGTAGGTCCAACTCATCAATCACCATCATCCAACTCATTACCCACGCACAGGTCTCAGACCTGTGGGCTTCATCCTCAACAAAAAAAAAAAAAAATTGGCTGAGGGTGAAAGTGCCTCTCATAGGCTAACCTCTAACCTTCATTGAAGGTCTGTGATTGGCTAAAGACCCTAACAAGTCACGCACGCCCACCGGTGGCAGGAGCAACCAGGAATAATCAGTGTCAAATTCAGGAACCAAAAAGTAACATTATTAGTTATGGGAAGTTATAGCCGAGTGCCGCAGCAGGTATCTGTTCAATCAGAGATGAGCTACGAAACTCCTGGGCCATCTTTGTAACAGTGACAGATTGGATTGGCCAGCAAAAAAGACTGTTGTAAAATCACTTCCCGGTGGTTCAGAACCCACCTAACAATGTAAATCCAGCTCATCAATCACCATCATCCAATTCATTACCCACGCACAGGTCTTAGACTTATTTGGGCTTCATACTCCGAAAAAAGAAGAAAAAACAAACAAGAACAATACGCAAGTAGGCTAGAATTAATCAATTAAAAAAAAAATGAAAAATGAAGCTCACTGAAATGCAGTCAAAGTCAACCGAGAAAAACAAGAAAGTACCGTTATTAGTCAAGTTCCGTTCATATAAAGAAATAGAGAGCCGGAATAGTTAAAACCATAAATGACAGATAAAACAGAAATTCAGAAAAAAACATAGTGCACAAGTGAAAAACAAACCCTAGTAAAAGAAAAGGGTTGCACTTATTCTTTTATGCTTGGTTTTAGAAAGCTAGAAGTTCGTATCAAGCTCCATAGTCATAAAAGGGGAAGATCTGGGTTACTATACAGACTACAGAATGTTGTGAGTTGTTAACAAGAGAGTACACAACACTACGAGGGGTTTACCGCACTATATGCAGGGGAGCAATACATCCTGGCATCATCAGCATCATAATCAATACACTCACCCCCCCCCCCCCCACAATAGGGTTTCGGAAGCTGAGAGCAGCAATATTCTGCCTCATCCGGCTTCCCCCCCTTCGCAACAACCGAGAGGAACAACTCCTGAATCTTATCTTCATGTTCCCCCAAAGTACCACTCGTCAAGTTAGGGTGGATGTTCCCCCTAGCTGACAAGCGAGCTGCTTACAATGCCACTGCTGCTCTCGTTTCAAGGTCAAGAGGTCAAATTGATAGGCATTTGTTACGTCTATAGCCACCAATGGATGCTTTCCATCCTATAACGACCTTCAACAGTATGCTTGTATCCACATAATGGAAATATGAAGGTGAATATTATAGAGTGGTATTTGTAACGTCCGTGTAGATGGATCTTCAATGTTATTGTGCAATACTGGAGATTTTGTACTGTATATGATTATTTTTCAATCTTAATCTCCCATCCCACGCCTACTCCATAAATTTATTACAAAATAAAATAATATTTTATTATTTTTTCTGAATTAAATACTGTAGTTAACATTTATGTCAGTTTTATTCAGAAAAAAACAGTGAAAGTCTCAAGGTTCATTATATAACAAGGATATATTGTTTTTTAGGATGAAACCCACATAGGTCTTAGACCTGTGCGTGGGTAATGGGTTGGATGATAGTGATTGACGAGTTGAACCCGCAGTTTTCAGTGGGTTCCGAACCACCGGGGAAGTGATTTTTCAGAAGAGAGCAATGTCGTTTTTGCTGGCCAATCTAATCGGTCACCCTTACAAAGAGTGCCTAGGAGAACGCAGCTTATCTCTATCTGATTGAACAGATACCTGCTACGGCTCACGGCTATCACTTCCCTATGGTATGCTATCTTAGTATGGGATAATTAATCAAAACAAAACTTTGATAGGGTGATTAAAATCCAAAAGAAAGGTGTATGGAAAGAGTAAATAGATTAGATTCATGTAGGCCGTTGTTTAAGAGACTTTGTCTCCTAACTGGAACCTGCTTATATGTGCATGAAGCTACTTTATATGTAAGAAAGAGTGATATGAACCAAAATCTTGACATACACAGTTATAATACAAAAAGCCGAGGAGATTATCACTTGATGAGTCACAATAGTTGCTTATTCAAACAAAAACCTAGTTATATTGGTAGGGAACTATACAACAAGCTACCGCAGTTTTTAAAGAGTCTCAAAAATATAGAAATATTTTAAAAAAACAACTAAAAAAATATTTAGTTTATAAAGCGTTTTATAGTGTCCTTTCAAATCAAATTTAAGCCTCACCTGAACTAATTAATATAGTAATTATGGTAACTAGTGTATAAGATAGTATAACTGATAACCTGACTTATCTTATGCTTCATAACTGGAGTCTCCAAGACGTAATCTACAAAAACAAATATTATTGCGCAATTTTGTAGGTTTTGTACTGTATATGATTATTATTCAATCTTAACCTCCCACGCCTAACGCATAAAATACAGAATAAAATAAGATTTTATCATATTTTCTATCTTACTAAATAGTTGACATGCATGTCAGTTTTATTCAGAAAAAAAACAGTGAGAGTCTCAGGGTGATATACGTTATATCCGGGTAATCTATACATCTTCATTAAAAATTATCTATAATGGTCGATTTTTTTCTAAAACTACCTTCAACCTTCAACTTGCTTGTATCATCATTATGACAATATGAAAGGTATTATGGGGGTAATATTTATAATTTATAAATTCTATTTATTATATGCATGGATCTTCAATATTATGGTGTATACTTGAGTTTTTGTTCTGTACATTTATTATTTTTTATTTATTTGATTATAATTTGATAAAAAAATATTTTAAACATAGTAATCCCTTAAACAATAATATTACAATACAGTTAGCATAAGAATGGTGCGTTTTTATAAAAAACAATTTTTTTTTTATAAAACCAACATCACCGATTTAGAACGCCTGGAAGATGAGTCTCCATGAATGGAAAACGTTTGGCCAAAAAAGTGAGTGCAAATATTATTCAGTCACAATTAAAATTGACTGCATGACGATGAAAGAAAGTATGAAGAAAGAAATTCTACCTTAATTAAATTGAATTGAAGTCAGATCATTAGTCAAAATTTTTGTTTAAAATATATCTTCCTATACAAACTGTATAGTTTGTATTATAAACAATATTATTTTTCAAGGGAATACAATGTTTGAATATTGTATTTGTGAGTGGAATAAATGAGGTTGAAATGGTTAAGTTCAAGTTCTAAACATTTTTCCAGACCTCGTTACCTCAACTTAATGTTTTCGTATTCAATTTTTTTGTAGATTACGTCTTGGAGACTCCAGTTAAGGAGTATAAGACAAGTCAGATTAACAATAATACAATCTTATACACTACTTACCATAATTACTATATCAATTAGTTGAGGTGAGGCTTAATTTTGATATGAAAGGAAGTCTTCATCAACTAAATCTTTTTTCAATTGTTTTTAAAATATTTCTATATTCTCAGGACTACTGCGGTAGCTTGTTGTAGAGTTTCCTACCAATATAGTAATTTTGATAATATGAAAGGAACACTATGAACAGCTTCAACTAAATATTTTTCAATTGTTTATAAATATTTCTATATTTTCAGGACTTTTAAAAACTGCGATAGCTTGTTGTAGAATTTCCTACCAATATAACTAGGTTTTTGTTTGAATAACCTACTAATGTGACTCACCAAGTGATAATCTCCTCAGCTTCTTGTATTATAATCGTGTTCATCAATATTTTGCTTATTATCCCTCTTTTTTACATACAAAGTAGCTTCATTCACATATAAGCAGGGTACAGTTAGGAGGCCAATTTCCGGTAAGTTCCAGCCTTTTTCTTTCATTCAACCACATCATAAGCTTCACGTGCATTCGGAATTCCTTCTCAATACTATAATGTGTGGTGAGAATTCATACTCAATACTAAAATGTGTGGTGAAACGTAACCTGACTCCATTTTCGAGTAATCAAACAGCACAGTAAAATATTGCATCGTATAAAAGCGAGGAAATGAGTTGAGAAGAATGCCGGTCGAGTTGAATCGCTATTCAAGCAGCGTTTGTCCTGTATGTTCGTGCAAAGTAAAGCGTGAATTCCTAAACAGCGGCAAGTTTACTCAACAAATTTAATCTTTCATGGGGGATGAGTGAGGGAAACCGATGGAAAATTTGGTAAGGTAAGAAGGAGAAAGACGGAGAAAACCTATGGGAGGGAGGGTGGCAGAGAGAGGGATAGATATTTTTTATTTCTATTAATGACAACGTGCCATGAACTCGCCGTCTTAGAATATTTTCCCTGCTTTTTAAAAATAATAACTTAAAGTTCCTTATGTGAAACACACGTTTTTACTCCATATAACAGCGTTAAACTACTATTTTGATCGCTTTATTATATGAAAATCCTTTCACAAAATTTTTCCCGGTTCCATAAAATCCCCCCCCCCCTAAATAAAATCCTAGATCGCCACTGTCTAGGAGAGTGCTTTAAAGAAAGCAATAATTACTATCTCCATTTCAGCAGGCCTTAATAGACTTTGAAGAACGCGCTGAAGAACCAAGTAACCCACTTCATTTTTCAAGTTTCGATAGCAATAGTAATATGAGAGCCTTCGAGCAATCCTCATCCTTCATAAAACACTTCATTTTTCTAGTTTTCGTGACATTACAGTAGTACAATAAAAAATCTCATTTACATGAAAACTCCATTTTTCAAATTTTTATTATAATAAGAGAGTCTTTTATAAGGTCATATTTACGAGGAAATATGGTTCGTAAAATAGTAGGTCCACCATGTTCCCAGTAACATGACACAAACGGCGAGGTGGAACTACCCGTAAGGGTCTCCCCACCATTAAAAGCCATACGCTTATTATTATTATTATTATTACTACGAGAAAAAATACATTCTTCTAGATTTTATGGTTATATTTGAATGAAAACCTCCCAACAATTCTTAGCTCCATGAAAATACTACATTCTCCTATATTCCATGGTAATATTTATGACTTCCAGCATCCCCATCGTTCATGAGAACGCTCAATTTTTTCAAGATTTCATGGTAAAAATGAAACGAAAATCTCTTCCATCCACACTTCCATGAAAGCACAAAATTTCGGAATATACATGCAATATCAGAGTAAAATGCTTTCAACAGTAGGTACTCATCTTAAGTCATTGAAATAGCTATTTGTGTAACTAGAGTGCAAAGCAGCGTTTTTCTGCATCGAGAGAAACAGTTTTTATCACGAGCCGAAGGCGAGTGAAAAAAGTTTCTCGAGTGCAGAAACAATTCTTTGCACTCGACTTACACATTAAATGTTTCCTACAGTAATGTATAAAGTAACTAGCCGGCAGACTCGCTTCGCTCGCCTTAACCGTCTAGCCAGGGGGCTCCGCTCCCTGGACCCCCGGGGGGTCCAACTAATTTCCATTGTGATTAGATAAATTTACAGAAATAGGTGATTTTGGGAAGAATTTTGATACCATTACTTAGTATGCATCTAGGGTCTTAATCAAACATAATATACATTATATCATATTTCACTCCATGTGGCCTTGAGGTTCTTGAGAAATTGTGATCAACTGAATTCCAAAAATCCTAAATTTTGAGATGAATCATGTAACCCTATTTTTCACGTGTTTAGCACCCCAGCTGAAAATTTGAACTTTTTTGGCCTTGTGGTTCTTAAAACAAATTATTATTTCATTAATAGACCTAACCTACTGAACTTGCCAGCCAAACAGCTTAAAGGAACAGCTGATAGAAGTCAACCGTTTTTATCATATGGCAGACCCCTTAGCAGCGTTATTTACACTGTCTTTGAACAGCAAAAGACTTTGCACTTTGCATGTAGGCTACCATACAGTCGGAGCCTTGCAATATGTGGGAAACATATGACTGGGTATGATGAAATGTAATTATGCCAGGTTGATTACATCTGTTAAGTACACGTCTAGGGCCTCAACCAAACTTTTCAAAAATCGTCGATTTTGGGCCCATTTTGGGGCTAATTTTGAAACTTTTTTCAAGGTACATCTAAGGCCGATACTTAACATGAATACCAAATTTTATCTGATTTGACCTTATGGTTCTCTAGAAATCAATGTCACCTAAATTTTCAAAAATCTTCAATTTTGGGCCCATTTTGGGGTAAATTTTGAAACCCTTTCTTAGCACGCGTCTAGTCCCCCTACTGAATACGTGTACCAAATTTTATCGTTTTTGGTCGAGTGGTTCCTGAGAAACTGTGATGAATGAGTCAGTCAGTGGTATTTCGATTATATATATATATATATAGATAGATTCAAACAGAACAAAACAGGGCATACATAACCTGAAAATTCCTCACATAACCTATCATCGAATCAAATCGATTTCATCAACAACAACTACAACAACTATTTCAGAATGCAGATTAGGGAACCTGCGTATTACATGCTCACTATTTTGATGTGTTGTTAGTTTGCAAATTTGGAGTGCGGAAAAGTACTTTCCCGCACTGTAATTTACTTTCCCGCACTGGTGCAGGAATAGACTATTTTGCGTGCTACAGTTAGTGCAAAAATAGGTACTTTTTCGGGTCACTGTAGGAAAACATAATTATATCTTTAAAAATTTAATTTATGCCTTTCGTTGTAGAGGAAGTTTTTAAAAACTAATCAAACAGGAATAAATCTGAAATTTTTGTTCCATAACGATCTGCGTTGTTAATATTAACTTTCTATTGTAAATTCAATTTGCAATCAATTTTATTTGAGAATAAATAATAAATATTATTTATTCTCAATTAAAAATTGACTACGTCGTTGAATTTACCTTAGAAAGTTGTTAGAAATAATCCTTAAGTTTTTGGTGAAATTAGAACCAACTGGAGCCTGTTTCATAAAGAAATACAAGTAACAAACACACCCCTTAAGTACAACTACAATTATTACAAATACTAATAGCATAAGTAAGTTTGGATTGGATTGGATGGGCCAGCAAAAAATACTCTGTTCTCTGCTGTGAACTCACTTCCCGGTGGTTCGGAACCCACCTAGAACTGTAGGTCCAACTCATCAATCACCATCATCCAATTCATTACTCACGCACAGGTCTCAGACCTATGTGGGCTTCATCCTCCGAAAAAAAAGAAAGAAAGTAAGTAGTGTGTTACAAAACAGAACCCAGGATGACTAAAACCACTCGCAGCAGTAAATCAAGTGCAGACACGTGATCACCCATCCAAAAGCAGTACGCAGTGCGCGTGACTTAACAGAAACGTAGTGAGTAAGTGGTAAAAAAGATCAATGAATTGGAAGAGAAAAGTATTGAGTGTAAGTGAAAGTAGAAGGAAAAAGAGAAGAGAAATGTAAGTATGTAAGAGTAAGGAGACTAGTAAGAATGAGGGCAACTTTTTGGGTGGTATGGGGAGTTACGGAGCAAAAGAGTCTGGGGTGGGTTTGATGCTGTGAAAGGCTGAGAAGAAAAGAGAAAAAGTGGATGAGAGTGTAAGAGGAAAAGAGAGGAATTGAGAGAAGAGGCTGAGAGAGGAATTGAGAGAAGAGGCTGAGAGAGAGAGTGAGTGTGAGAGGGCAAGTGAAAGAGAGGGATAGAGAACGAGTGATAGGGAACGAGGGAGTGAGAGAGGGCGAGTGACAGAGAGGGAAGGAAAGAGAGGGAGCGAAATAGAGAGAGAACCTTCCGAAGAATGGGTGTGAGATGCACGTGAGATGGTACACGGATTGAGTGTATTAGCCGTTTGAACAAAATTGAATTCCCTAACAACGAAACGTTCACGACTGGAGTGAAAATTCTATTTTATCCCTTTGTAATCTTCAACAGGGAATGTATGGTGATGGCGTGGAAATCATTTGGAAGCCGCTTTTCCAACAGAGAACATATTTTCAATTAGTAATCTCTGTTTCTGTAACAAGTAACAGAGGCAACAAGCAGCAAAGTAACATATTGCATGTAACAGGGTAGAGCAACTGAGCTATTAGCTGGATTAGATTATCTTTCTTTATTCCTGTATATTTACAAAAAAAATTTCGGAGGATGAAGTCCACATAGGTCTATCAAACACTATCAGGACTAGTGAATCTAGAATAGAATTCATTGTAATGTGGTAGTTTACTAAAGGGCAGTAAAAGGGCAATCTGAGGGAAGTGATTTTTAGAAGAAAAATATTTTTGTTGCATACTGATCACACTTACTGGAAAAAGTGGTCAGTTATATTTCCAGACCTTTTTGGATCATGAGTTTTATAATATTTTGAAATGGAAATAGCATTCATTATTTATAGCTGCGTACCGTATTAGGTATCTCGTCAATCAGATAACATAAACTACGAACTCCTAGACTTTCTTGTTCGAGTGACCGATTAGATTGGTCGGCAAGAGAGTCGGCAAATGGATCAAGCCCACATGGGTTAGAGACCTGTGTGTGGGTAATGAATTGGATGATAGTGATTGATGAGTTGGACCTACAGTTTTAGGTCAGTTCCGAACAACCGAGAAGTGATTTTACAGCAGAGTCTTTTTTGCTGGCGAATCCAATCGGTCACCCTTACAAAGAGCGCTCAGGAGTTTCTTAGCTTACCTCTGATTGAACAGATACCTGCTTCGGTTCTCAGCTATCACTTCCCAAATTATGTATATGAATTATTAAAAACAAAATTATCAACATCACAATAATAAACTAGGATAATGTTATTTTAAAAGTGCAAAATATTATGTACAATGATCTCATTTGTATGATCTAAATGATATTAACTATGGTGATGACAATCTAAGACATGCAATTACATGAAATGGCGAAGTTTGGACAGAGATTTGTACAGGATGGGATAATCTCACACCTAAGCTGGGAAGTTTTTAGTTTTCACTTCTTTTTCAGATAATAGTCATTGTTAGAATACAAATGAGATAAGTTACTAGGGAACCAGAAATTAACCTAACTGAACTAAACGAGTTGCACTAAGCGAATGGCTTTTATTGGTGAGGAAGCCCTCCAGAAACACAAATCCAATACACCATTTGAGCTATGATTGGGAAGCATTTTATGGGAAACAAAGAAAATGGGAAAACCTGTAAATCAAGATTAGGATGCGTGGACAGAGGAGCTATGATTGTGACCGGACGTCCCGTTTTTGAAGGGCTTGTCCCGACAGACTGCCTCGGGGCGCCTTTTGTCCCGTTTTTGTTGCATTGGAACTTATCACAGCCTATTATAGTAGAACCTAGAGTCAAGTGTGATATTAGAGATTAGATTAGATTAGATTATTTACTTTATTCATGTAGATTACAAAATGCACAGTCTTAGATTCTAGATTATGATAGTTAAAAATATAAAAGTACTGTAATAATTATTGTTCTATGAATTTTACAAATCTAAACTAAAGAATTAATCAACAATATGAATATAAGATGCAATTTGATATAACGATAATATGATTGTGATGTATCTACATGAAACGGCGAAGTTTGAACATATAAATGTCCATTCTTGGAAGAGGATATTCAAGGATATCCTTCTCATCAACACTTGACCGTAGAGATAATAGATAGATACATTAATTGACTTTATTTTTGCACTCTACAACTTATAAAAGTGCTGTGGGCGAAGTTGAGGCATGAAAGCCCCCTCTACCACTTGACCCACAGTATTAAAAAAATTATTATTTACAAAGTGGCCAAAATAAAGAAATGAAAATGAATGTGTGAAAAAATAAGAAACTAAAATTAAACTTAAGCTAAAGAGAGTGAGATTAACACCGTTGACTCAAAAATCGAATGTTATTTTGGTTTGAAATTTCCAAAATAGAAATATTAATAAGTGACTGAAATTCAAATCGATTTCTAAACTTCAGATTTTCAATCGCAGGTATAATTTTAACAATTGAAAAATTATTGAAAGTTCATATATCGGCTTGTAGATTCGGTGCCAATCCCCAGAAAAACGGAAATTTGCAGCTTCAAGGAAGTTTACATATTCTATTCTTTTTCGCAAAAAATCTTTTCCTTTTAAAAGTGAAAAATTTCTCAAATTCAATACAAACTTTATCTCACAACAATAGTTACGAACACTTATTCAAAAGTCCCTAAATTAATCGTAATTTTACTTTTCATTTTCAATTACAAGTCGCATGATTTGAAAAAAAATGTTATCATTATCAGTAGTTACAAAAGGCTGCTTCTGGGACAACCTTGACCTTTGACCTTGACCCTGACCTTTGACCTTGACCTTGACCCTGACCTTTGACCTTTGACCCTGACCTTTGACCTTGACCTTTGACCTTTGACCTTTGACCTTGACCCCGGACCGGAAGTGACATAGCAGACCGGAAGTCAAACCGGAAGTGGCCCCCCTCACCCTAAAAGTGACCCCCCTCACCCTAAAAGTGGCCCCCCTCACCCTAAAAGTGACCCCCCTCACCCTAAAAGTGACCCCCCTCACCCTAAAAGTGACCCCCCTCACCCTAAAAGTGACCCCTCTCCCCCTAAAAGTGGCCCCCCTCACCCTAAAAGTGACCCCCCTCGCCCTAAAAGTGACCCCTCACCCTAAAAGTGACCCCCCTCACCCTAAAAGTGACCCCCCTCGCCCTAAAAGTGACCCCTCACCCTAAAAGTGACCCCCCTCACCCTAAAAGTGACCCCTCACCCTAAAAGTGACCCCCCTCACCCTAAAAGTGACCCCCCTCACCCTAAAAGTGACCCCCCCTCACCCGAAAAGTGACCCCCCTTACCCTAAAAGTGACCCCCCTCACCCTAAAAGTGACCCCCCTAACCCTGAAAGTGACCCCCCACTACCTAAAAGTGACCCCCTCATCCTAAAAGTGACCCTCATAACCCTAAAAGTGGCCCCCTCATCCTTAAAACGGTTTCTCCACTCCCCCAAAAGTTGGGGGTGGGGGAGATCCGGTTACCGAGTATATATATGGTGGACATCTGGCTGGTAGATTCATTGTATCTCAGCAAACGACTGCTAGCTCCTACAGTGAATCCAGCTAAAGACTCAAATCAATAACAGTAAGTACTTGTTTCTTTACTAATGAATATCCCTTAATTGCTGTAGTGTATAAACCTTCCCTCCAAATATTCCATAGCTATTGCATGAAATCTAACCTCAAATGGCTAACCATGATATCATCCAATGCTATTGCATGAAATCTAACCTCAAATGGCTGACCATGATCTCATCCAATAATATGTGGTCTACTGCATGAAATCTAACATCAAAATGGCTGACCCATTGTTTCACAATGCTGACTGCAAGATTATGCTAATACCTGTTGATTTCCAATTACAGATGTCATCCACTAATGCTGCCGCTGATGCCATCTACAACACAATTGCAGCCCAAAAGCCACTAGACCACATATCCATGAAAGATCTCCAGCCAGGGTTCCCATACCAAATGGTGAGCGCAGAGAGAGTCACTACAAAATACGGTGAGAAGGTAGCTGTCACACTGGATTCCAAGAACACACACATGCGGGTTATACTACCAGAGTCGTACAGCAGGATAACCTCCAAATTCGTCCCTGCTGGTGGAACCATTGACATGAAATCATATAAATTTATGTGCCATCCTGATGGGAAAACCCATAGAATCCAATTGATAAAAGAATAATGAATCTCTCTCTATGTATTGTGAAATAAAAATGTGACATCTGCAACTGATTTGTTATTCATTCTCCCCTATCCTAGTATCAGTAGTCACACCTAGTGTCCACTTATGCCTAAAAGTGTTCATCACGTGCTCACCTAGTGTTCACCTAGTGCTCACCTAGTAATCACCAGTGTTCACCAAGTGTTCACCTAGTGCTCACTTAGGCTTAAAAGTGTACACCAAGTGTTCACCTAGCTCTCACTTAGGCTTGAAAGTGTACACCAAGTGTTCACCTAGTGCATACACAGCTGCACTGTTGCTTCATGGAAATAGGTTGAAAAGAAAAGTATACTTTACAATACATTGTTTATTAACATAAACAATCGCAAGTATGAAACAATACATAGAAATTGGCTACAATATTGCCCCTTTCAAAGTCTCTGGTAACACCATAGGTCTCTGCCGACCTATTAAGAGATTCCTTTACACAGCCCACGCCATCAGTCACATCGCCTGGTGGCCATAATCTAGGATGTTGCTCAGCTTTACAAATTGATACCAGTAGAGCAGGATCGCCTGATTGACCATCCTCAATCCTAATGCATCTGACACGTCCATCCATAGCGTTGTAGTCAAAGCCAGCAAATGTAATCCTTCTTCTGCCAATCAAAGATAGACTCTGGTCACCACACTCAAAGTCACACCACCAAGTCTCATCACTGTTGTTGAAATCAATCTCCAGCTTAACATCCTTGCTCCTCCATCCAGGCACTGAACGCAAGTCCATTATGGCTACCAAGCTATACTTCAACTTGTATACTGATGTCAATGGAGTTCTACAATTGTCAAATATGACTGCTACCTTGAATGGCAGTGTAGTGATACTGGCCATTGTTGTAGACTGAATGATGCTCAGCGAGGCTCAGCTACTTCTTATATACTAGGAGAGCAGGTGGTGGAGGAGTAAATGATGATGCAATATTCACATTTCATTCTTTATTGATAAAAACAAACTTCGACAAAAATGTCTATCTTTTTGTAATGCCTGCATAATCCAATTGTGCAGGATGTTTACTACATTGAGTGCACAAAATGGCGGTACATCTAAACGTCCTCTTCTTCCATTGTCACCAGCCAGCTTCATCTTCACAGTCTCCAAGAAGTCGAGCAGGTAATGTTCCGGGCAGTAGACTGTAGTAGTCTTCATCAGCACCTCCAAGTTGGGCGTCTCATGAAAGAGGTAGGGCGAACTCAGGTCCACATACTCCACATTCTCCTTGTTGTCCAGCTGCAGTAGCGTTTCCAGCAGGGAAATCTTCTCATATCCGTAGACCAAGATCTTGATTGGTCGTCCCGAGTCACTGTTCTCGTGCAGCCATCTTCCAACTGTGTCACATACAATTTGCTTCAAGGTCGAATATGAGAGATGTGTTTGGCCGGCTCCATTGCCCGACCATCTCAGTCCATGTTTAGCTCTTTGTAATTGATTGTTATCAACCAATATGCTTGTTTTTAGCAAAATGTCTGGGTATGGTGACTTGAAAAAATAGTGGTGTGTCAACACATGATGCTCATCGTCACGTTCCAATATTGCCATCTCCTTGACAATAAACTGGTTATTCAATCCCTCAAAGCCTTGAAAGTCCATCAGGTAGATTGGTAGTGGTCCAAAAAGTTCTGTAGCCCTGCTTGGCATGATGCCATCATTGTCATCATCATCAGTGGAAGCCTGGTTGAGGTCGGTTGTACTTGTAGAAGCATCCTTCATCAATGATTTCTCGTGTTGAGTGTAGTAGCCTAGGCAGCAGCCCACAACATCCTCTCCATCGCTGGGTGGCAACTCCCCCTCCTCCTCTTCCTCCTCCAAAAAGCGTAGAAGTCTCCTGGACATGATGTATGCTTCACTCAATGCTTCATGCAACTATGACCATCCTGATGCTTGTCGACCACCTTTATATCCTCCACTGCTATCTCCCTCTCTCTCTAGACCGATTGAACAAGACCAGTCATTGGCTGATACTCCTTAACCACTTCATGTATCAGCAGACAATAGGCATGTGTATTTCCTGGAATGTTCTCACTTGCTTCAAACTCAACTCTGATGTCAATGCTTCCCGTCTTGAGCGATTCATTTTGACGTGAACAGTCAATGGGAAACAGTAACATCTTACCATCCCGCACAGCTTGTTTCTCAAAAAGTGGGTTGCTTGCTCGAGCATCATCATGATTGTAGACTCCATTAAAAGCTGCATACATATTATACACTTGGTTATCATCACCATTGATGCTTTCATACGGATAGTACTTGTTGTTCAAGAACACTCGAACGTCTTTCATTTTGCACATGTCAAAGTATGAGCTATTCACAGTAGCTGCTCCTCTTCTTCCAGTCTGCAGTCCAATCACAATGTATCTTGGCTTCTCCAGCTGAGTAGTTGATTTGACAGTCCACGTATGTTTTGTGGTCTGTGGCAAAGATGGGTACTCATACAGTTCCCAATGTCGGAATGGCATTGAGATGGGCGTGTTCTTTTGCACCAGTCTCAGCAGACGCATTTTTTCCTCATCAGACACCTCTACATAGGGCATCCTCCACACCAGTTTCTCAATTGTGACCTTGCCTGCTGCATTCAAACAGTCTAAAGTGTCAGCACTGCGTCTCAGCACCAGCTCCTGTTTCACATTCAGCATAATCTGTCTATAGTCCTCGGCAAATCCCAGCAGATATCTAAGTGGCACATTCATGATGGTTGTGTTGGTACCATCAGAATCAAATGTGCCAAACCCTGCCTTGGCATCATACCTGTAGCCAGCTCCATCCATCTTGTGTTGTTCTTCTCGTTCAAAGGTCATGGCATTCTTCATCAGGCTGGTGATTCCGGGGCTACGTATGCTGTCCACTACAACTCCATTGATCTCGTAGCGTATCTCGGAAAACAGGTGGCCAAAGAATCCAGAGACACAAGGTGAGCCTACCAAGGTTGTATTTAAGGCATTGGTCACCTTGTACTCCATGTGCAGATAGCTCTCTGATGGCAGTGTATAGATGTCCTGCTGCTGAATTGATATCCGAATCTCATCATTGGCACCAAAGCCTGTAGTATATGGTGCATGAGAATGATATTCATAGCCAATGATGCTATTGTCTGCTGAAGGACCATGTACTGTCACATCCAATACTCCCATTTTTCAGTGTTGTTGTCGTCTTCCTCCTCTTCTAACTTGATAACCTTTCTTCTGCAGATATTTGATGCTGCTTGATGTTAACTCCACAGAGTCCAATGGTTGAATGACATCTTTCACAAATAGCGCCCTATTAATAGACTCTTGTTCTACCCCCGTGGGGGACATTGCTGCTTCCACATCCAATCCATGATTCCACTTGCCAAATAATAGCACCATCACTTGGGTTGTTGTCGCAAATGTAAGGCAATGTTTATTGGCTCCTCTCTAAAGTTCACCAGACGTCCGTTCTCATCAACAATCTCCAACGTAATGTTACCAATCTGCTTGGTGTCCACTGGTAAATAGATGACATTCTGTACAGTCACATTCATTTTATACCCTGGATCAACATCTGGGTAAAACTCATAGATCACATGATCCTTGACTCCATTTGAGTAGGATCCACTCACAATGTTACACTTTATACGCAGCACATTGGGACGACTGATTTGCACTGTATTACTACCTCTAGTCTCAATGTTAGCATCCACAACTTGGTTGAATCCCAGCAGCTTTCCTATTGAATCAGGTTGTCTAAAGTCTATCTTGGCATCGCATAATACTAAACATTTCAAGGTAGAGGGGTCCACAGCCATCTGAAACTTGACTCCATGCTTCTTCATCCTTGCCTCAAGCAGGTTGGCAATTGTTTGAAATTCAAAACTACCTTCTGGCAATAATACTTTTTGCCAAACCATTACTGGGGCAGATCTGGTTTTCCTTTGAATACTTTGGTGGGCGGTATCACTAAACAAATGCTGAGCAAACACTTTACCTGTAACTTCCTCATGAGTCATTGCATAATCCTCCTCCTCCTCTGGCTTGACTACTGCCTTCTGGTCCACTTTTGGAGCCAGAAAATGTATTGCATTATTGTAACGATTCTCAACATTTGGTATAGAGTTGCAGCTTGTAAAGCTGATGAGTCCAACTTCCCATTCGCCATTGCTTGTATCAAGTGGCGGGAAAAATTTACTCTTCAATATTGAGGTTTTACCTCCAAAGCATAGCATCATGGTCTTGACTGCTCAGTGTACTATTACACAATGACTTGATAAGAGTATAGACTAGAACCTTTATACTATGTGGATGGGAGAAAGGAAAAGACAAGTGTTGTACATTGTTATTTATTTTCATCAAGCAAAAATTTTAAACATAAATGTCCGCATATATGAGAGTAGAGATCCTCTTGCTTCTGATCATAGTTGTACTCGATCCTTGTTGCTGGACTCGATCCTCTGTGCATGTAGTCGATAAACTCCTGTGGTGGTCTCAGGTTGCCAAAGCCATCAAAGTAGTGAACGATGCCATCCTTCTTCTTCACATAGCACACCCAATGTGTGCCAGCTCCATCACTTTGGTCCAGGTTGATGATGCCACACTCTTGATCCAGTGGTCCATTAGCTGGTAGAGCATCTCGCATGAATACTCCTCGAAATTTCTTCAGCTTGAGACGGCAGGCATACTTGTAGAGGTCGGCATCTGTTAGTGCTCGGTCAGGTAGAGCTACAATCATCTTCTGCCGCCACATTGACGGCGACGCACCCCGTTTCCCGTCTTCTGACGCCTCAGGTACAGGCCTTGACCCTTGGTTGCTGCTGCTGTTCTCCTCCTCTGTGCAGCTCTCCCCTTCCTTTGTTGTTTAGCTCCTCCTCCAAACTTTGCCTTGGCCTTCATGATGTTGGTTACTGCTAATGCTGCAGCTCTCTCTGCCAATCCAGCATCTGAAGATGTTGCCACACTCCAAGCTCGTTCAGCCAAATCTCTGTCTGCTGCTGCTCTGCTCCTTGTATCACTATTCCTTGAGTAGGCAATGTCGTGCTGCTTGCAGGCTTGGTCAAGTTTGTTGACACCTGGATCACCTCTTGCTAATCGTTTTTCAAGCTTTGTACCTGGTCCACAGTACTGGTAGCCAGGAAGATGAAGTTCTACGGGCAGTACGTCTATTGCTTTGTTGACTATTGTACCCGCTGCATTTGTGATTGCAGAAAGTACTCCTTTTCCTCGGTACCTCCGTTTTCCTCTGCATACAGCCATCTTATGTCGATCAGCAGCCTTGTCATCTCATTTTATACCCTTAGACGGCTTGGAGATTCCCATAAGCTTTAACATTTTATCCCTCAGTTGTTCTTTACTCAAATTGAGGTTTTCTCTTGACGTAGTAACATCCAACATGACAGTGAGACACTTTTCAACCACAGCCTTTGAATGCTCATCCAACCTTCTCTCCAAATACTGTTTGTTAACTCCATCTGTAGCTTGAATTGGTTCTTGCATATCTGTCAGTATTGAATTCTTAAGGCTTGTCATTACTTGCAATGTATCCACATCTCTTCTCTTTGGCAAATGAAATGACATCATATCTCTACATGTAATCAGATTCACAGCATCATGATTGCTGTGTGGATTTGCCAAATTGATCATACGCCTATGGCGGGCATTGATGTTTCCCAAAGAATTCATGTTTACTCTTTCACTTGAGAGACTTACTGTCTCTTGTTGCAACGTTGTTGCCTTATATAGTGTGCAACTAGTATGCAGGTTTACCAACTATGTAACCACCTTCCTCCAGCTCTTCCAAGATTGAGTTGATTTCATTCTCATGTCCAGTGTTGCCAACTGCTTTAGACTGATCCAGCAGCTTCAGTCTGTCCACAAGTTCGTTGGGGTCATTGTAGTAGACATATTCAATCCTGTTGCCATCACTTGCCACCATATTGAAAGGTGCTACCAGTCCTCTTCCAGCAACTTTGGCTCCTTTTCCACTGACTGCTTCTCCTCTTATCAGATCCCTGATTGTCCTCTTGTACTTGATATTGTTATAGTTTGCAATTCTGCCATCTGGACTGTAGTTTTCTCTGTAGACATTGGTAAAGTCCAGAAGTAATTTATAGGCGTTCAAGTCGTCCCCTTCCAATTTTCCTTTGTCGGGCATTTTCATGAAAATCAACTCACAAAGGCCTGGTGTAGCTCTAAAAGTCTTTTCAATTCTACCATCTGCAGGATTAGACAGCACAATTTTGTTACCTTTAGGTCCAAAGGTAAGCATCTTACTGCCTAGATAGTATGAGTTGTTTATCACTTTTGGTCCAAATGCATCATCAGAGTTGTAGTCCTTGCGCACTGATCGCATAATGTACTCTCCCACTGGTTTTGAAGCCAGATCAGATTGGGCCAAGGCTTGTTGTGCCACATGACTGCTAGTATCAAGCAATTTCTCAACACTAAGGTTTTCCTCATCATCATCATCATTATCATCATCATCATCATCATCACTCATGTCCTGATGCTTCCACAATTGTCGTGCAACACTCGAAGTACTTGCAGCTGGACTTGCATCTTCACCTGTTCCATATGCTTCATAGATTGGTGACTCTTCTTCTCTAATATCTGGCAGTGGTTGCAGTCTATGCCTTATCCTTCCTGGATAGGGAGTGCTGCTGCTGGCTGGTGTTGTTGGTGGTGTAGGCAATATACGGGGTGCATCCAATAATGGTGTAGTCATTGGAACTGACTGTTGTTCTTGTTGTTGTTGAGCTGGTGGTTGAGAAGATTTGAGTGCTTCAACAATAGTGATAAGCGGATCACTGATTGGCTTGAAATGCTTCGCATTCTGCTCCTCTGTCAATTCCCTGCCCAGTGTCAGCTCTCTATGCTTCCGCTTGATGTTACGCTTCAGCTTGGCAATCTCCATGATGATTGGTGCAATCTCCTCCACAGTTTGCTTCTTCTTCTGATACATACTCTTCATCTATTTGTCCGTCTCACTCGCCATTCAGTGCTAGACTGAGCATAATCACTGTTGTGCTTCAACTAAAAATGTATCAAGTCCTTTCCTGTAGCGCCCTCTATTCTTGTCTGAGGACTGATCAATTACAAGGAATGCATGCATGGATGATGACCATATGTCATTGCACATTCTTCTGAATTCATCAAAGGTCATGTCAGATCCCACATGATCCCTGTACAAATGTTTCATATTCAGTTCATCTTGTTTAAACATGATTAGAAAATTGGCATTGTCACGTATCAACTGTTTCGGTATACGACTATAAGTCTGTGCCAGATAAAATGCATCAACATTACTGTGTCGACCAGTGGTAAAGTAACGTCTGATGGCTTCCTGTTGCTCGCAAATCACATCATCGAAAATTATTATCGAATTGGTAGGCAACTCATGTGGTGCAGGTATCTCTCCACAGCTGTCACACTCAGTGTAGCTCAGTTTAGGTCCAAGGTCTTCCATAATGGTGCGCAGTAGCTGATACTTTGGTTGAAATGCAGTTTTTGAGTAGAGATAGATATTTGAAAATGAGATTCCTTCACAATCGAAAAGCATGTTGAACAGTAAATTGGTTTTTCCACAGCCTGATGGTCCACATATAATGCAGCGCATATGGTTGGGGAACAAAGGTCCATGACGTTTCTTTGCATTCATTTCTGGGTCGGCCAGACCACAGCCTCTCACCACTTGATCAAAGTCAATTATATTGAACCTGTGACTCCTTTGCACAACCTGCTTCATCACACCAAATCTGCTCTATCAATCCAAGAGTCGTGACTGCGATCGTATCCTTTCCAGCGCACCAACAGTTTATTACCTTTCCTCTTCAGCACTCTGGCAATTTCAAAAACACTAGGTACTTTGGTTTTCACAATCTCTTCTGCATAGAATCCTCCTTGGACACGCTGTCCTCTGCAATCTTCCAACTCATATGTTACAGGTACAGTAGGTCTCACACGTGTGACAGTGAACAGTTCATTTGTCCAATTGGGTAGGTAACCCTTGTCAAATGTCATTTTATACTTGCATATGCGCACCTTATCACCTGGATTGATTTTTTGGTGAACACCTGGATAGAACCTGTTCTCAGATTTGTCCAACAAGCTCTGCTGATACTCATGACGTTGCTCACCTAGTCTGGAAAGCAGCAATGTCTCATGCTCTTTTGTAACATCAACCGGTCGCATACCTATTGTCCTATGGATTCTTCCATTATACTCTTTGACAAGTGAGGTTAGAATATCTGTCCAGCGATAGGTTCCACGTTCAGTGAATTTGATCCACATTAAATGTTTAAGTGTTCTGTTGAAACGTTCCACTATTGAGGCCTTCTTATCTGAATATGTTGAATAGTGATTGATGTCATAGTGTTTCACAAGCTGTTGAAACTTTGAATTGAACCACTCTTTACCATCATCAGTTTGCAAATGGTTCATTGGATTCTGCTCAAATATAGGATGCATTGCCTTGACAACTGCATCAGCCGACTTGTTCTTTATTGGAATAGTATAAGCATACTTGCTGAGACAATTGATAATTGTAATAATGTACCTGTAACCTTTGTTCTGACGTGCATATGGTATCATCTCAACAAGATCAGCCTGATAGAGATCATCTAGACCTTTCACAGTTACCATACGTGTTGGGAAATTCCGACGAGCTGACCTGTGCAACTCTCTTGCTATTGTAGCCTTCTCCATACTGATAAATATTAAATGTATACATAATATATATAGTAGATGTCTATCCACTAGGCATTGAAAATGGTGCTAGAAATATCCAAGTCAGTGATTACGTAATGTTGCGCAATTATACACAGACATGTTTTTTCCTGCATTGGAATTGCGCCAGAATGTCAAGGCCATTGATAACTCTAGAAGCAGGTACCTGAAAGGGTCACTTTTAGGGCGAGGGGGGTCACTTTTAGGGTGAGGGGGGTCACTTTTAGGGCGAGGGGGGTCACTTTTACGGTGAGGGGGGTCACTTTTAGGGTGAGGGGTCACTTTTAGGGCGAGGGGGGTCACTTTTAGGGTGAGGGGGGCCACTTTTAGGACGAGGGGGGTCACTTTTAGGGTGAGGGGGGTCACTTTTAGGGTGAGGGGGGTCACTTTTAGGGTGAGGGGTCACTTTTAGGGCGAGGGGGGTCACTTTTAGGGTGAGGGGGGTCACTTTTAGGGTGAGGGGTCACTTTTAGGGCGAGGGGGGTCACTTTTAGGGTGAGGGGGGCCACTTTTAGGGCGAGGGGGGTCACTTTTAGGGTGAGGGGGCCACTTTTAGGGCGAGGGGGGTCACTTTTAGGGTGAGGGGGGTCACTTTTAGGGTGAGGGGGGTCACTTTTAGGGTGAGGGGGGCCACTTTTAGGGTGAGGGGGGTCACTTTTAGGGTGAGGGGGGCCACTTTTAGGGTGAGGGGGGTCACTTTTAGGGTGAGGGGGGCCACTTCCGGTTTGACTTCCGGTCTGCTACGTCACTTCCGGTCTGCTATGTCACTTCCGGTCCGGGGTCAAGGTCAAAGGTCAAAGGTCAAAGGTCAAGGTCAAAGGTCAAGGTCAAAGGTCAGGGTCAAAGGTCAAAGGTCAGGGTCAAGGTCAAGGTCAAAGGTCAGGGTCAAGGTCAAAGGTCAAGGTTGTCCCAGAAGCAGCCTTTTGTAACTACTATTATCAAAAGTTGAATAACCATGTAATGTCATCCATCACACTTCAAGTCAGTCTCCACGTCATTTTTTTCTGAGTCTTCAAAATGTTGAAAAATTTGTTAGGAAAAGTCCATTTTACAAATTAAGAATATAAAGACTTTCATCAGGAGAATTACAGAGAATTACAGCAATGTTCAAGTGAATAAAAATTTTTTTGATTTATCAAATTGTTTACTTTCATTCAATATTCATTTAAAAACTGAAAAATGGTGAATTTGGAATAAACCTCTACCTGGAATAAACCTTGAAAACTGAAAAAAATGGTGAATTTGGAATAAAAAATGACAATAATTTACCTTTTTTATTGACGCCATGGTGATAACAGCAGGGCTGGCCAGGGGTGAGGTTACCGGTGGGTCCAGCCTGGAAAAACATGAAAACTTTATATTACCAATCAAGAAAAACACAAAATCATTGATTTGTTATTGAGTTACCACTCTTATAAGAGATTTTTTAAGCTGCAAATAAAATTATTATCATACAGAATTATATAAAGTATGATACCAACCATTTAGTTTTGTCGAGGTAAAGATCCTTGAGATAAAAAAATCAAACAGTACGAATAACAAGTGTAAGAATTACAAGAATAAGAAAGTTCACAAGAATACTTAAGTCTGTCTAGAACGAATTTTCTGTATGAATAATCAAAAGTTCAACTGTATTTTAGATCGGAATTCTACGATATTATTTTCGAGAAATCCAGAATTATAGATGGTTGGTTTTATCTAGAACGTCATTGCACCCAGATAATAGATTTTGTTGAAGTTTAACTGTATCTTACATGAGAGAGATTCTAGAGTATTATTTTCAAAACCCAAAACTATTTTTTTGTTTTTGTAGATTACATCTTGGAGACTCCAGATGAGGAGTGTGAGATAGTCAGATCAATTAATTATACAATCTTATACACTCTTTACCATAATTACTATTTCAATTAGTTGAGGGGAGGCTTAATTTTGATGTGAAAGGAATTCTTGTACACTATTAAAAGCTTTATCAACTGAATATTTTTCAATTGTTATCAATATATTTCTATAATTTCAAGACACTTTAAAAAATGTGGTAGCTTGTTGTAGAGTTTCCTTTTTTTGTAGATTACGTCATGAAGACTCCAGGAGTGTAAGACAAATCAGATTAACAATTATACTCTTTTTCACTAGTTACCATAACTAATATATCAATTAGTTGAGGTAAGGCTTAAGTTTGATGTGAAAGGAACTCTTGTACACTATAAAAAGCTTTATCAACTAAGTATTTTTTCAATTGTGTATGTTCTAGTTGGCTGTAGTAAATCTTTAACTTTATCTTTTCTGTACATCGGAAAAAGGATCTCTTATACAGAAATAAACTCGTCAAATTTGGAAAAACTATATAAAAGCAAAGATGTATGTACGATCCTGGAATCCAGGATAGTATTCCTTATAGGATTGCTTCTAGGGTGGAAACAAAAGTGGGCCAATGATACAGCTGGGATCACATCCGTGTTGGATGTGATACAGATTCAAAAAGCCCACCAAGGAAATCAGTTGAAAGCCACCTAGATATCAGAGCATGAGAAGGAAAAGAAGAATGAGAAGGAGAAGAAGAAGGCGAAGATGGAGGAGAAGGAAAAGGAGAAGGAGAAGGAGAAGGTGGAGAACAAAGATAATAAGAGAAAACAAGAACAAGAATAATAAGAGTAAGAAGGAGTAAGAAGAAGAAGAAGGTGAAGGAGAAGAATGAGAAGAAAAACGATAAAAAGAGAAAAAGAACAGGAATAATAATAATAAGAAGTTGAAGGTGGAGGAAAGGATAAGGAGAAGAAGGTGAAGCAGAAGGATAATAGAAAAGAAAAACAAGAATAAGAATGAGGAGGAGAAGGTGGTTGAGGAGGTGGAGGAGGAGGAAGAGGAGTAAGAGGAGAAAGAGGAAGAGGAGTAAGAGGAGAAAGAGGAAGAACGAGGAAGATGAAGAAGAGGAGAATAAGAAAAAGAGCCCCACAAAAGGCGATACACACATAAATGCGGTACGATTTCTGAATTGCAAATGGGAATCCCACACAGCGTATTGATGCAAGTATCATCTCACAATTTCTATTTTGAAAAGACGTGATATCTTGATAGGATCGATACTGGAAATGTGGAGAACAGAGATAAATCAGTAAAATTGCTATCTACATAATATCAATTTGTTCATTCCAAGTTTTACTATTATTGTAGGGTTTTCAAAATAGAGACGCCCACATTAGTCTGAAACTTGTGCGTGATTTTTTTTTTGAGGATGGAGCCCACATAGGTCTGAGACCTGTGCGTGAGTTGGACCTACATTTTTAGGTGGGTTCCGAACCCCAAATATAAGGTTGAACGGCAATCGAACTCAAGATTGCAGGAGTGACTGTCAAGTTTTATCTCTGATAACCAAGAACTTTTTTTGGAGGATGCCCACATCGGTCGAGACCAGTGCGTGAATAATGAGTTGGATGATGGTGACTGATGAGTTGGACCTAAAGTTCAAGTCTTTTTCAATTGTAAATAAATAATATTTCCACCCACTTTTGGCCAAACGTTTTCGAGTCATGGAGATTCATCTCCAACAACTCGAAAACGCTTGGCCAAAATTGATTAAAAATTATTAATAAAAACTTAAAAGACACTTTAAAGTGGAAATTAACTCACGTCATGGCGTGACGGCCGGTTCACTCTGTTGTCACAGTACTCGTGTACTGTGGGTCGTCCATAGAACTATAAACTTGGAATGCTAACTCAAGCGGTGTTTGGAAGCTAGAAGCGAGCCGGCCGTGCAGTGCAGTGCAAACGACGCTTATTTCTGCACTCCAGCTATGTAGACAGCTACAGCTCATGGTGATTTTGCATTGATATTCAACATTATTTGACAAGTTTTGAGATTTGAGTATTGAGAATTTATTTATTTTATTGTACTGGCGACGAAAAAGAAGAATGCCAGCATACTGTGTAGCCTATGACTGCAAAAACTACATTACGAAGCAATCTTGATTATCTGCACATAGGTAAATCTACAGAATACTGTAACAATTAACGTAATATACTTGATATTGACACTCTACGTTTGTTATTCGTATCATTGTCTATAAATCTGGCGCTGTTAATATTGCTATCCTTATAAAGATCATTCTTCTCAAACTAGTTCAGTACATAGATAGACTATCCAAAATGATATTCTGGGTTATTATGTGAGTTATTTATTATAATAAAACTTCAAGATTAATTATAATGTTATACAGCAGTTTGCGAAAGTATAGCCTAACTGGATACAAATTAATTAAATTATTCAAGTTATTTACGGTATATGACATACTAAAGAATAATGATTATGTCAAGTCAAAAATATAGCTGGCAAAGTCAGTCTTTACAACACGTGAAAAACTATCTAAAAACAAAAAACATTTATAATCAATATTATTTTTTATCATGTAGGCTATCATTTTTTCTGTGTTTTTTTATTCTTGTTTTGTATTTGCGGAAATAAATATTATTATTATTGTTACTTATCTTATTTAAGAACACCTCACCTGCTAAATACTATACTATTGTTAAATAGAATAAATACTACTTATTTTAAAATAAAAAACTTAATAAAATATTGTAAAATAAACCAATTTCTGATTAATACACAATATCGTTCAATGCATCAAAAATATATAAATATAGAGTGTAGCCTACTTCTTTCAATGCATGTAACAATTTTTAGTTTTATTGTAATATTCATAACTTATTTCATTAATATGCAATTACTAACAATGATATTGTTAAAAACATTCTATTTCAAAATTCATGTAAACTTGCACCTGTTTGTAACTTCCTTATAAAAGGAACAGGTTGATAACTTGTTAATTGAATCGCCGGTAATAATAATAAGGTTCCATCATCTATTTCGATGAATTCATAAGGTATCATTGAAAAAGGCACGAATAATAATTGTAATTCGTATTTTTCTCAAATTCAACCTTTTTCCTATAAATTCCTAATAAAATTTATTTGAATCGCCGGTAATAGGTTCCACTACATGTTTCAAATATTGTTCTATCTATTTCGATGTATTCATATAAGGTATCAATGAAAAAGGCACGAAAAATCATAGTATTTTGTATTTTTCTCAAAATAACCTTTTTTCTATAAATTCATTGGAATAGATAGAAAGTATTTGAAACATGTATTGAAACCTTCTTCAACTGACAATGCAAATCATGTTTATTCAAAATTTTCTAATGGTGTTTCACATTTCTATGAGACTATGAAATTGAATTACTCTGGCCAAGCGTATTAGTTTTAAAGTACGTAGTTGAGTCAGTGCCGGTGCGAGCACTGCGCTTTGGTGGGGGAAGCAGTGAGACAGCCGGCTCGCAGTTCGATGCATTCAGTCAGCATTCCAAGTTTATAGTTCTATGGGGTCGTCTGACGATGCTCGACGACAGAGTGAAACGGCCGTCATGCCATAACGTTAGTTATCATTTCCACTTAAGTGTCTTTTAAGTTTTTATTATATATGAGTCGAAACAAGATGGTTTTACAACATCATAAAAATTATTATTTAAACCTAATTAAAATTGACTGAAAGTCGTTGAATTTACATTAAAAAGTTAATAGCTTTATTGAATTTTTAACTAACATACAGAACATGCATTAGATTGATTAGAAAATTAATTTGTAGATTATGTTTGCTCTAGAAACAACTTAGAAATAAAATTGAATCAATTTTTCATTTTCTCTTTACCTCATCTCTTTCAAACAAAACTTCTTTTCCTGCACTTTTCTACTCTTTTCTTGTCAAACTGAAACTTCTCTTATTTTTCTATCCATTTTTACTACAGTATCTAGTTTTCTACCAAAATCTTCTCCATTTACATTTACTCTTTCTCATTCACTCTCTCTCTCTCTCTCTCTCACACACACACACACACACACTCTCTCTATCACTGCACTATGCTGTGTTTAATCGATTGCAGTGCTTTTCTCAGCTGTGGTGACAAGTTTAGCGAGCATGCCATGAACATAACCACCCTCATACCCTCTCACTCATTATTTCTCCCTCATTCTCTCCTACCCTCTCACTCACACCTCACTTCTCTCTCCAACCCTCTCACTCACTCCCCACTCCTCTCTTCAACCCTCCCCACCGCCCCCAAACCTTTTGGCAACCTGTCAAAATTTCAGCTGCACTATTTACTCAGTGGGAGGCATAAAAAAAAGGCATCAACATTTTGTTGTTCTCATTTAGAGGCCATCCAAACCCCAAGTGATTAATATTGCGCTAGGCCAGTGCTCCAGTTACAATGGCATTTCTCTTGTGGCATAGCATTGATTGTTGTCACTGGAAAATGCGCCTAGTCCTACCAGCTGGTTATCACTGTTCCATTCACTAAGAATATCGGTTCGTATTATTCTTTAAATGAAAAAATAGAATTAATAGAAGAATAGAAGAATTTTGATGAAATAGAATAAATAATAGGGAAGTGATAGCCGCGAGCCGTAGCAGGTGTCTGTTCAATCAGATAGAGATAAGCTGCGTTCTCGTAGGACCTATTTGTAACGGTGACCGATTAGATTGTCTTAGAAGTTCTCTGCTGTAAAATCACTTCCCGGTGGTTCGGAACCCACCTAAAACTGTAGGTCCAACTCATCAATCACCATCATCCAACTCATTACCCACGCACAGGTCTAAGACCTATGTGGGCTTCAACCTCAAAAAAAAAGAAAAATTATGACCTACTGTATTACGAAATCGGTTATCCAGACAAAACATTCCAGAAAGTATTCATTAATGAGAGGTCATCTTACCAACATTGCAATGTCACAGTATACATACAAATTCTTACTAAAAATTACAATATATAAATTCTCCAATAATAATAATGTATAATATACATTACAATGACACTGGAATACACTGCATTGATAAAACTTGAATATAATTGTGCATTATCAATTTTTAATATGCAACTCATAAGTTAACAATGAATTTGATGAAAAGCCATCAATATTGTGATGTGAAATTTCTTCAAATTGATATCAATAAGAGTTTCTTTTTCAAGAGAATGTTATGAGTGTGACTTTTATATTGTGTACATAAGCAGAAATATTTGTAAAATATCTAAGGATATTTCAATATGTTTATAGTCTATTAATTTATTTCTAAAATATAAATTAATATTTTTCTAAAATTTATGTTAAATATCTGCAATATTTTCACCAATTTGACTGTAAACTGGTCACCTTCTATATGCACCCTGTGTAGAGTACCTACAAGCTGGCAAATAAGGCTGTAAGACAAGCTAATGGCTCTCCTCACCTCACAAGACACTTGTGGTTGATTGCATACTATGAGTAAATGAATGAAATAAAATCAAGTACAATGCTCCAGTGGGATTCAATTTGTAATTTTCAATTATGTATTTCCCTTTACCACATGCTGATTTTATATTTCATAACACCATTATTCTATAGTACAACACTAAAAGTTGGAGAAAATAAACTCAATAATAATAGCTAAGACCAATGTATAATGTAATACAATATTGAGTTGTGTGATGCTTAGCTGCTTTGTCCTTAACTCCTTTCAAGCATTGACTGATATAATAGTGTCTTTTTGAAGTACTCCACAATCTTTTATTTGATTAATTCAGTGTAAAAGCATGTTAGTCTATAATTATTTAGATTATTATTTTTTTTTATTTTTGCATGATATACTTTTTTGTGAATTTTATATGATTGGTGTGTACCGTTGAAATATGAATAAATAAATATTAATTTGATATCAAGTAATTCATGTAAACTTCTTCACATTTTAGCTTTAACATCATCTACTTACAGAATGCAACCAGATATCGCTCTATCAGTATTTAACCAACAATTACGCACTGTTCTCTGCTGTAAAATCACTTCCCGGTGGTTCGGAACCCACCTAAAACTGTAGGTCCAACTCATCAATCACCTTCATCCAACTCATTACCCACGCTCAGGTCTCAGACCTATGTGGGCTTCATCCTCAAAAAAAAAAAAATTAATGGAATATGTGAAGGAGAATCATCCACCCTATTAAACAGCATCCTTTAGTTCTGAGACCTGTTCAACATTCTGAAGAGAGTATCGCATACACAAGCTATTAATAGTCTAGTCGTCACATCAAGTCTTAAAGCTCAGGTACTTGACATTCAAGCAGAGTGACTTGGAACGAATTAAGCCGCCCCAACACGCCTCAGGCCCAGCCTATCACGTTCACTGTTACATGTGTCACAAGCTACAACATGTCTGACATTCTTCAATGGCCAACATAATAAGCATGAAGTTTACATTCCACATGTCTCAGCCATTGTCTTTATTCAAACTTGAGTTTTTTTCTTGATCCTATGTACATTTAGAATGGACATGTGTTTAAATCCAGGACGACTCAAGAAAGGTGTCATGGACTCAACAACCCCTGCAATTTTGGATTTAATACTGGGATAGAAAAATGTTTAATCTAGTTTTTGTAATACTGTTTAGTTGCTCCACAAATTAATGTTTTTTACTCTGAACTTACTTTTAAATTTATTTTGTTTTTTTATCAATGTATCATGAGAGATATTTTACGTATTTTTTCTTTGTTGTTTTCTGGATGTTCACAGTTTTCAGTTATTGATTTGACTCGTATTTTTGCTTGTTACTCCTCCCACCAGGGGGCGTGACTTGTCAGCCAATCACAACGATGAAGGTCAGCCTCTTTCTCGCTTAGCCAATAGTATCATTCAATGTTCAGTATATATTCAGCTTCTCTGTACTTTAGTTTTAGTTTGATTGAGATTGATAATGGTATAACAACCGAAACTAGTTTCTCAATATTTTTTAATAAATGTGGTTGTGACAATTTCGTCTTATTATTCATTATGGATACGGTACCTTCCACAATATCACCTTCGCCACTACAAAGAAATATTTCTATTTAAATTATGCTTCCAGTATAAGTGAGTTAAAATCATAACTTAAATAGAAATACAGTGTCAGTTTTGAAATTATTAGTTTAAGTTTTTTCAGTTTTGAGTTATAGTAGGAAGAATATTATAAGACACAAAAAATCTATGGCTGATGATAATGAAATCGCCAGAATGAATATTTAGGAGCATCGTTCGTGCTATTTAGAAGATTTTTTCTTGAACAATGAAACATCAAAACAACATTGATAAACCTTATTAGAAAATTTTCTCCTGATGATACACACTTTATTGCTAACAACTTTTAGAAATTAATAACAATTCATATATTTGAATAAAAACAATAAACTCACCATGACCAAAGATGCCAGAAACAAGTGAACATAGCAGATATCAAGATGGCTCCTCCTCCAATCGTAGAATTTCAACACTGTGTTCGCAAACATTAGCAATTCACTACATTCATTCACTGCATCTAAGTGGATTTTTATTGCTTGTACTAATATTCATTGATGACGTCACAGCTGCCTTATTATAACACACACTGATAAATTAAGGGTGGGAATTATAATTGGGGAGAATGAATGAGCTTTCACCCCAATTAGATATGGTTTTACTTGAATGAATCAGAGTGATGGACAAAACAAAACTTATGAACATTAATGGAGAAAATAAAATAGAATCAAATTGACATCTTGACAAGAAGTTGAATATTATTGAATACAAGTTCCAAATAATTTATAGCATTTTTTTATTCAAATCAGTCCATTAAAATGCAATGTTTTTATTTTATTTTTGGAGGATGAAGCCCACATAGGTCAGAGACCTGTGCGTGGGTAATGAGTTGGATGATAGTGATTGATGAGCTGGACCTACAGTTTCAGGTGGGATCCGAACCACCTATTTAATTATCCGTTTGTTAAGGTATTTTTTATTATTTGTTTATCCACTCTTTTATTTATATATTCTTTATTCATTTACATACTTATTAATTTAGACATTTAAATTCACAATATTTCAATGAAAAAACCTTTTTTGTAGTAGACCTGCACATTTTTCGAGCTTGCTGTATTGTAAAATTATTGTGAAACAAAGTGAACTTATAGATTCCGGTACGTGAATTCTAAAACTCTGAACATTTATTTGTAGGGGGCTTTTTATTCAAGGTTTTGAATTTGATATTTATGACGTTTGTTGTTCATGGGATACATTAGTTAATTCTGAATTACTGATTGAATTCTTAAAAATTACTATTTTTAATCTAAAAAATGACGGTGTGCTACTCTTTATTCCCTACATTTCTAGGTGGAATCCAAAACACAAGAATGTGAAAATCAGTATTGTCACGGTATCCATCCCAAATTTATTAATATGGTACCAAACTTCTGAAACTCAACTCTAAGACGTTGCTCAACCTTATTAGTCTACTTTTCTCAAACTACGTCATTTCTCAAACTCTTTTCAATCAACACTTCAACACCTATTTTGAAATAAATAATTTTTTGACCCGAGTACAGAAATTTCTACATCACTCAATATAATAGATCGGTATTTTCTGTCTATGAATGAATATAATATGTATACTGTATATGTCTTTTCCATCGTATTTACATATGTATTTCCTTTAACAAACTGAAAAGCGTCTATATGCTGCAAAACAATTGAATCTGGCTTTGACAGACGAAGTCCAAAGCACAGTCTCCAGTTCACGTCTCAAAGACGAGAAGCGATCAAATATTCAAAAACTACTGCTCTCTCAGACAGTCTACACAGAATTGACATTAACTGAGATACGGTGTTAGAGAGAGAGAGAGAGAGACAGAGAGTGTGTGTGTGTGAGAGAGTGAGAGAGACATAGTGTGAGAGGAGGGATGATGAGGGGGAAGTGGCTAAGATACAGTAATAGAGTGAGAGTGAGTGAGATACAGTGATAGAGATAGAGTTAGGCTGAGAGAGTTAGGAGGGCTGAGAGAGATCTGCAAGTTCGGAAAATTCTATTTCGAACTCTATGTTCACGTCACGTATAATGGAAAAATTAATAAGTAACAACGGCAGTGAGCAGAAATCCATCTCAAAGTCGCGAGATTTATTTTTGAACGCGTGATTTTTGTAACGCTATTTTTATGCAGCTTCTCTCAAAGGAACGAACGTATATTATTGTGCATGTGTATTTTTTCAATAAAAAAGCTTTCAGCTTACAATTCATGCTTAGAAGAATGATGTATTTTTTAGGGATTTTTGCACGTTCTCATTACAAAAATCAAGGCTCTATACACACGATACATATATATATATATATCAGGGTACCGAGCTGCGCTCTGGGGGTAATATTTCATGTGCCTGAAAGTTTTATGATTTTTATTTCTTTCTTAATACAATCCATCACTGTTTTTACAAAAACCTGCATGGTTCCCTGTCAATAGAAAACAGTTCAAGAAATTCAGTAAAATAACGACACATGTTATCGGTCCTGTTTGTAACGGTGACCGATTAGATTGGCCAGCAAAAAAGACACTGTTCTCTGCTGTAAAATCACTTCCCGGTGGTTCGGAACCCACCTAAAACTGTAGGTCCAACTCATCAATCACCATCATCCAACTCATTACCCACGCACAGGTATCAGACCTATGTGGGCTTCATCCTCAAAAAAAAAAACATACGGTATCAACTCACTGTCCACTGCAGTTTGCAGAAAGGAGCGCATATTGAAGCGTGGCTGTAACATTCTATTGCTTTTTATCCATGCAGAGAATAATAAAATAAAATGCATTGTAAGTCCTTGATAAATTATAGAGGAAAACGGCCGGGAGTGCCTTTTCACATGATGAACCAAAGTAATTAGATAGATGGATAGATATTTAAGCATCCACTGGCCTCCCATTAGGGAAGTGTAAGAGAGGGACACTGTCACTTACTTCGCCTTTTCATACAAATGTATCACCAAGCTTTTTTTTCTATATATCATATTAATATCATCTTCAGTCATAATTTCATGTTTGTATATAGTTAAACAGTTTATGTAATAAGTAACTGATAATTTTTTATGTAATAATACTTGGTGATGCCTATAAATATTGTATTTTATACTAGTAACTGTTCAACTATTATTTGCATGAATAAAGAAATCAATCAATCAATCAATCAATCATGGGGGCATCTGGATTTGGCATCTATCTCCCCATCGATAAAATTCGAACGTTTTTCCAATGTATACCAAAGTTGTATATTTATTCATTCATTTATTACACAAAAACAATCAAATAAAGATAGAACAGGCACAGCCCACTACTGCTTTCTTAACAGATATAAAATTTAATAATAATAATAATAATAATGATGATAACAATAATAATAATAATAGTTCTTTTTCAAAACCAATATCTATACAGCCACCTGTCTTTTCTAGTATTTAAAAATTCTCATATCTTTCTTCAGCAATTTTCCATTATTTCATTCATAATCAGTCCACTCATTTTCCGCTCATTCGAAAATCCAGGTAAACATAAATTTCCATTCACCACAACAATTCCTGTAAATGACTCTATTGTCATCTATTGTACATGATCAGCCATCTTGAACGAGACCGCGCTCTACAAATATAAATCAATAGGATTTACGGTCTGCGGCAGGTAACTCATTGTTAAGTCTACTTTTCAGAATATATTTAGATTTCACATAACTTTCCAATTGCAGATTATAGAAGAAACCTGTTGCCAAACATTATAGAACAATAGGACATTATAGTTTTGCTCATATTTATAGATATATAGACTTGCCTAGATAATAATGTTCATTAACTTCTGTGACATCATAATTTTGCGTCTTTGTGTTACAAATCTCTATATTTGTGCTTGAATTGTACAATAGCTACATTAACCAGGCACATTTCTAAATGGGAATATGATCTTCCTTACAAAATATTTCTATTGTTCTACTGAAAAGTATTGTATAGATTGTAAAAGTTTAAAATAACGAATTACAATTATTATATAGACTGCATAAAAGTGCTGAAAAATTTAGGCTAGATTTTGAAATATTATTCAAAATATAGTATTGTACTACTGAATTATTATAATTTCTGATACTTATACTAGTATAGAAAGAGGAGTAAAGAGTTTTAGACTAAGCTTTAAAATATTATGTTTCAAAATACAGTTTTTTATTACTAAATTATTGTTATTTTTTATACTAAAAATTACTTATTAACTTATAAGGCGATTTTATTATTCAAAATCTCAGAAATCCATTTACCAATATTATAGCATAATTCAATAATGTCGATGAAAATGATAAAAATTGCCTCACTATTTCAAATTTAAGAAGTGAATTTGGTTACTTTCAAAATACAATCATTAGGCTACTAAGTAAATTATTAGTAAATTTACTAAGATTACTCAATGACAACTGAAATGAATATGTTATGACTTCTTTATTTTGGCTCTTAAATCTAAAAAAAATTCAAAATGATGTCTACTTTCTCTACACTATTGGACTGTGTAGGTGCTTCGTTTTGAAATTGAGCTCCTAAATTTATATATTTGTTTTGAAATGAATCAGTAATTGTATTCAAAGTGAAATTCCTTGTTCAACTTGGACATAACCTAAAATTTGGATTTTTTTTTTAAATTACTTTCTTTTTCCTCTTCATTTCTTATCCTACTTCTTTCTTTTCTAATTATTTCTTTGATTCGATTGTAGTATATTTTTTCTTTCTTTCTCAGTTCTGTATTTACAGTGTTTTTCTTCTGTAATTTATTTCTTCATTAACTAATCTCTATTTTTTCTTTATAATATTAATATATAAGAGAATCTGTTTCTTTGTTCGAATAATTGTGAAGATTGGTACCTGCTGAAAAACCTAAGGGTTTAGCAGGACCCTACAATGTTTGTAAATGTTGTAAATAAATTTGATTGATTGAAATTTGTAGAGAAAGCAGTAGTGGGCTATGCCTGATACATCTTTACTTGATTGTGTTTTGTGTTAATAAATAAATGAATGATACTCAGTAAATGTGAAACCATAATTTCAACTGAAATAATATACAATTCTATTTCAAGGTACCAGTAAAAAGTAAATACGTATGGCTTTTCGTGGTGGGGGGACCCTTACGGGTAGTTCCACCTCGCCGTTTTTTTTTAACGACTGCTTTTTTTTATATGCAACCGGGACCGACGGCTTAACGTGTCCTCCGAAACACGGGAGTGGCTCGAGAAAAATATCTTGTACTCAACTGGGATCGAACCCAGGACCTTTGGCTTATCAGACCAGCGATAAGCCAACTCGGCTACGCCGACTCCAAGGTACCGAAATAGTAAAATAGTACTGAAATAGAAAATGTTGCTATATCAAAAACTCTACTAATGATGAAGTGTTGGGCTTTGTAACCAAAGTATTTTATTTTTTACTTGGCAAAAAGCAAAAATGAATCAAACCAGGACAAGATTCTCTCAATTAAAGAAAAGCATCCCTAGCCAAGCAAGCTTTTGAAATAAAAATTTGACGGCGACAGTTAATCGATAGCATAAATTTCAAACGAAGTTCGACAAACATTTATAAAGGAAATAGACTTTAATTTCGAGAAGCCTGAAAAGTTGTTCCACAGAAACTACTTTTTCCAATTAAAATATCCAACCTCACCTGATTGAATCGTGTATTTCTACTTTACAATTTCTAGAAGCATTTCAGTGTTTTTTTCTCAACTCTTTCTGAGAGTGCTGCTACCAGTTTTAGAACATAAAAAGCTACGGGACTTAAGCCTACATTTGGAATAAAATGTCAACTAATGTTTTCCTCTGATCTGTTCTAATTTGGTTTAGGTGTATTTCGAAACTTCATTGGCTTTTGAACTGATCCTGCTTGAGACTATAAGCAGTAACTTATTTAGTTACGGATTTACAGTAACTAAGTTTAGTTCTCTAACATTTATCTCCTCTGTGAAATTTTAGTTATTTTCTCACATTCATTTTTCCAACTGTCATATGAATTGATTTACTCTCATATCAATGTACTTCCTGTCAAATATTGCTTTTCTCACTCATTAATTTCCAAATAAATTAACAAATTTTATTACTGTTCAGTAAATAGTGAATAATTAATTATTAATAATAATTATTATTAATAATAATTAATTATTGTAGTACAGTACCTAGTTATATTGGTAGGAAACTCTACAACAAGCTACCGCAGTTTTTAGAGAGTCTTGAAAATATGGAAATATTTTTAAAAAATTGAGAAAATATTTAGTTTAGCTTTTTATAGTGTACAAGAGTTCCTTTCACATCAAAATTAAGCCGCACCTCAACTAATTGATATAGTAATTATGGTAACTATTGTATAAGATTATATATTTTTGTTAATCTGACTTGTCTTATACTCCTTAACAGGAGTCTCCAAGACGTAATCTCCAAAAAAGTAGATTTTTTGTTCTTTCCCATTTGTCTTCCATACATTATTTCAACGTGAACATACCTTCTATATGCTTTGAAAAATATAAATAAATTTAGTACCGTATACCAAAATATGAAAAAATATATTTGCTTTTTTTATTCAAAAGAAATTTTTATCCAGCAATCTAATACCAAATTTTATACATATTCTATTGAACTTGTGAGCATTATTTGGCAAAATCTCACAGTTTAGAAATTTATTTTTCAATTTTTATGTAATTGTCAAACAACTGTCAAAATTGAGAGATTTTGCGAAATAGCTCACCAGTTCATTAGAATATGACTGTATTCTTTCTTGTTTTCTTTCTTTCGGAGGATGAAGCCCACATAGGTCTGAGACCTGTGCGTGAGTGATGAATTGATGGTGATGGATGATGGTGATTGATGAGTTGGACCTACAGTTTTAGGTGGGTTCCGAACCACCGGGAAGTGATTTTACAGCAAGGAACAGTCTTTTTTGCTGGCCAATCCAATTGGTCGGTCACCCTTACAAAGAGCGCCCAGGAGTTTCGTAGGTTGTCTCTAATTTAACAGATACCTGCTACGGCACTCTGCTGAAAAAATATTTTTCTAAAAACTTTTTATATTCAGAAGATATTTTTATCCAGCAATCTTATACCAAATGTAATGCATATCCTATTGAACTTGAGAGAAATTTTGACAATTTCTCACAGTTTTGAAATTTGTTTTTCAGTTTCTATGTAATTGACAAACAAATGTCAGAATTTTGAGATTTTGCGAAATTGCTCACAATTTCAATAGAATATGTATTAAATTTGGTATAAGAATGTTGGATAAAAATATATTTTGGATGAGAAAACTTTTAGAAAATATATTTTTTATAATTGTGAGATTTCACAATTTAAGTCAGAAAAATTTGGATAGGATTTGAAACAATTAACATCATTCCTTTCCTTTTGCAATACTGAAAAAAAATCTCGTTGATTCCAGAGAAGTTCCTAAAGGTTTTTTTAGGTGGGTTCCGAACCACCGGGAAGTGATTTTCTAGCAGGGAACAGTATCTTTTTTGCTGGCCAATCTAATCGGTCACCCTTACGAAGAGTGCCCAGGAGAACGCTCTATCTGATTGAACAGACACCTGCTACGGCTCACGGCTATAATGGCACAGTGAAGCATACAATACTAGAGAATAATCACCATCGCAAAATCAAACACATGCAAAGGAATGGTGGTAATCACGCCACTCCAATCTAGCATACATCACATTCGTCACACTGTAATGTCATTCGCATTTATATCATTTGGATGCTCCACTGTACAAGCACCTCAAGTGTCCATTTATTAACCGAACCCTGAGGGAATAATGTTCAACAAATAAGAGCAGCGCTATTACCACTATTCCACTGGATGGGTTTGGATTTTTTTTTAATTTAAAAAAAAATTCTTATTTTTATTTTTTTTTCATTTTTCAATTTTTTCGTCAAGGTCAAAGGTCAAGGTTGTCCCAGGTCGGTGTGCCTGAGTCACCATTTTGTAACTACTGATGTTCTACTATTGCAGTATAGGATGCTCCACTGTAAAAGCACCCTTAATGAACATTCCTAGTAGAAATAAGCTGCGTTCTCCTGGGTCCACTTTGTAACGGTGACCGATTAGATTGGCCAGCAAAGAAGACACGTTTTCTGCTGTAAAATCACTTCCCGGTGGTTCGAAACCCACCTAAAACTGTAGGCCCAACTCATCAATCACCATCATCCAACTCATTGCCCACGCACAGGTCACAGGCCTATGTGGGCTTCATCCTCCAAAAAAAAATAGGCATGTAAATAAGAGAATAAATCAATCTGAATACCCTCAACAACGTAAATGAATGTAATCTATCAACCGGAAGGAATGTATTCTAGGAATCAATATGGAAAAGAAGGAATATATTCTGGGAATGTATGAATAAGAATGTATTTTGGGAATCAATATGGAAAAGGCTGTCTCTAATTATAATTGCTATGGGCTAGCACATTCATTTCCTATATAAATTACAGTAGTACGATCTCAAATTTACCCTATATAACTTTCTATATTCCAGTATATCGGATATCTCAATCATCGCAATAACAAGCAATATTGAAATGCGGGCTGTTGGTAGAAACTAATAGCATAGGCGAACCATCAAGTTGATTTATCCCTATTCTATGCTAATAGCCTCAGGCTCATTCCAATATTGTCCAATCTCAATCATTAATAACTAAATTCTGGCATGGAACATTCTGGAATATTATTACAATCTGAAAACATTATAATAATCTAGAAAGATCATAATAATTTGAGTATTATTAATTTGTTCAGTTTTGAGACCGTTACTTTTAATAATACCCTCTCGCAATTTTCTACTAGTTTTGTCCAATTAAGTAATTTATTTTTTATTAATTTAGGTGATTAGCATATTCTAATATAGTGTATGCTCTCATACTAGCCGATCCTCATTGATCCATAACTTTATTTATGAAATAAAACTAGTGAATTTGAAAATTATCACACAATTATAACTACGATTTTAACTCCTCCAAGATTATTTGTTTACGGGAAGTAATAGCCGTGAGCCATAGCTGTTAAATCAGATAGAGATAAGCTGCGTTCTCCTGGACACTCTTTGTAAGGGTGACCGATTAGATTGGCCAGCAAAAAAACCTGTTCTGTTCTCTGCTGTAAAATCACTTCCCGGTGGTTCGGAACCCACCTAAAACTGTAGGTCCAACTCATCAATCGCTATATTCCAACTCATTACCCACGCACAGGTCTCAGACCTATGTGAGCTTCATCCTCCAAAAAAAGTTTATAATAATTTGAGTATTATCAATTTGTTCAGTTTTAAGACCATCACTTTTAATAATAATTTTAATAATGTCCTCTCGCAATTTTCTACTAGTTTTGCCCTATTAAGCAATTTAGTTTTCAGTTTATTTAGGTCATTATAGTTTCATGTTCTAGTATAGTGTATGCTCTCTTACCGATCCTCATCAATCCACCTCATAACTTATGAAAATATTATGTAATTATCTTTATTAACTTATTAACTTTAGGCTTTAGCATGAAATAATGTTAATGAATTTGAGAATTATCAAAGAATTATAACTCCTTCAAGATAATCAGTTTTCATTGAAAAATGTCAAGATAAGAGTCAACGATACTTATTTCAATCAAAAATAAAGCTAATAAATTTAATAATAATTATCAAAGATTAATAACCATTTATTTCAACCCCTTCAAAATTATATGTTTACATTGAGATTCCAAGCCAAGATTGAAAAAGTAATTTGGATTAAAGCTAATTAATTTGAGAATTTCCAAAGAATCATGATTTTATGAATAATTATATATCATTCTTTTAACCCCTCTAAGATCATCGAAGAATCATGATTTATAAATAATTATGAACTATAATTTTAACCCCTTCAAGATTATTATTTTTTTACATCGGAAAATTTCAAGCTGAGTGAAATTTATTAATCATATTTATAAAATAAAGCTAATTAATTTGAGAATTCCCAAAGAAATATTAGATAATGAAGATTCCAACCCCTCAAGATTATATGTTTAAATTCATAAATTTCACATCCAGCTTAACCAAACTGGGGTGAATAACTTAAGAAATTCCATGAGTGGCCAACAATCATTTCATTGATAGAATGAATATGAGAATTATCAAATAATTATAACCATCATTTCAACTTCTTCAGTATTATTTGTTTACATCGAGAGATTTCACATTCAATTGTACTAAACTAGCAGGATAACTTGATTCTTAAACAACAGTAATTTCATTTATAAAATGAAGCTAATGGATTTTTAACAATAAAAAATTAAAACCATATTTTCAACCCCCCAAGATTATTTGTTTACTTCAGAAATTACACATTCAGCCCTACCAAAGGGGGGAGGATAACTTGATTCTTAAACAACAGTAATTTCATTTATAAAATGAAGCAAATGAATTTAAAGCTATAAAAAAAATTAAAACCATATTTTCAACCCCCTCAAGATGATTTGTTTACATTCAGAAATTCCACATTCAGCCCAACCAAAGTGGGGAGGATAACTTGATTCTTGAACAGACAAGACATCACGAACATCGAGAACACAACACTATTTTATAGCACAATTTTCATTTTCAGAAAACGTCAACCGCACGCACTGACATGTCAACATTAACCACGAACTGAGCTCGAGTACCCTTCGCGACAGACTAAACTCGCTAACCCACACTGCTGGATCGAACTGAGTCAGTGGTACCAACCTACAATAGCCGGCTTCAAAATTTCCCTCTGCTACATAGTGATAAGAACACAGTCCTTATCATTACCATAATACAACTGTGAAAGGTAAAAACATTGTGGACATATTTGGGTGAATTCAGTAATGCGGAGATAAAGAAAAAAGAGATAAAGAGTTTAGGTGTAACAACATTAACGGTAACGCTAATAGTAACGCTGCCTGCTCTATAGCATCTTGCTTCCACAGCGAGAAGATGCATAGAGTGTTCCAATTGGCATTAGCGTTATCGTTAACTTAGTTTTGCCCATACTCTCTATTTTTCAGAGAGAAATTCGCGGTTATTGGAAAGTATATTTTTCTGATTTTTCACTTAAGATGGAGTTGTACCTATTGTAGTAATAGATTGAAATTCTGCTGAGCTAAAAAAGAATTCAGAGAAAGCTAATGAGAAAGAAGAGGGGTGAAGAGAAATAGAGACAGAGAGAGAGAAAGTGACAGAGAGAAAGAGATGGTAGTGGTAGAGAGAGAGAGGGGGGTGAGAATAATGGGTTCACTTCTGACGCTCACTCATAGTTTAACTAACTTTCAAAGAAAAAGAGAAAATATTTTGAAGATATAATTAATATACCGGTATCTTTATAGATTATTAAAGAACCAATAATTAGAAATAGTAATAGAAAATTAATAATCATATTAAAAACATGATTCTTTCATATTATTTAAAGTAATTAAGCTTTTTTAAGTGGAATTTCTTCATGAATAAGACTTCAAGTTGTCACAACCACATTTATTGAAAACCGTGAGATACTAGTTTCGGTTGTTTCACCATTATCAATCTCAAACAAACTACAACTGAAGTACAGAGAAGGTTAATATTTATACTCAACACAGAATGATACTATTTGCTGAGAATTAAACAATTAAAATCATATAAAATAAAAAATGAAGCTAAGTGGAATGCAGTCAAGGTTAAAAACAATAAATTACCGTTATTCAAGAGTAGGCCAGAATTATGATGAGTCGGTTGTATTCAATGATTTTATTTAAGCCAAAATACAGTGTGGTACATAGGCCGAGTCACTTTACAAGATTAATAAACAAAATACAATAATCTGTCAAATACAGTACATACTAATTGTTTATATACATACATAGAAAGATATAAAAAAAGAAAATCATAAATTCTAAGTCAGAAATCATAAAACTAAATAGAATCAAATACAAGGTTGGATATACTACAATAATATGCACTATATATATATTTATATATCATGAATGGTCACTCCTCCCCCCTGATTTACAATGTATCCCTCACAGCCACTCAATTCAAAGAAATTGCTGATTTCATATAGAGGGGAATCCAAGAGCCAGTTTTTAACGGTCCTAGAAAATATTTTACTTGGCAAAGCTCGAACTCTCTCAGGTAAGTGGTTGAAGAATTTAACACCAGAAACAGGAAAACAATCAGAAGTCCTTTGCAGTCTGTCTCTAAAAATATGCAAATTTGCACGATGTCTGGTCGCATAGTTATGTATGTCCCCATTTCTGGCCAGATGAGACTCATTATTCTTTATGGCCACCAGGCATTGATATACATATTCATTACAGACAGTCAAAATTTTGCACTGCTGAAACAGAGGCTTACAGTGCTCAAGATATGGGGCATTACACAAAATACGTACTGCCTTCTTTTGAAGGATCAACACTCTGTTCACCTCACTTGAATGACCCCATAGTCTCACACCATACATGATGAGGGAGTGAAAAAAAGCATTGTAGGCCATCATTGTGAATTTCAATGTCATTTCACATTTAAGGCGCCTTAGCAGGAAGATTACTCTACTAAGCCTAGAGCATAGAGCATCTATATGCTTTCTCCAACACAACTTTGGATCAAGAATGAATCCCAGAAGCTTGACATCTGCATCACCATTAAGAGCACCTCTAGCAAGGCTGAACGTGATAGCTTGTGTTTTTTCATTATTCAAAGTCAACCTATTCTCCACAAACCATCTAGCAGTCACCTCCAGCATCTCTTGAACCTGTTCTCTAGCAATTTCAGCATTGGGGTCACAAGCATACAAAGTAGTGTCATCGGCGTACATGAGAACTTTGCCTGATAACTCAAAATGGAGGTCATTAATTGACACTATGAAGAGAAAAGGGCCCAAAATGGAACCCTGAGGCACACCATGCTTCACAGCTTCAGGACACGAAATCCTGCCATTCCAACTGACCACCTGTTGCCTGCCTGATAGGTAGGAGTCAATCATTCTCAGCGGACCAGGCTCCAGACCATACCTTTCAAACTTTTTCAGCAAAATACTATGCGAGATACAGTCGAACGCACGTGACAGGTCGCACAGCAAAACTGAAGTGGACTGTTTCATCTCAAAAGACCTAAGAATGACCTGGAGGAGAGTCTCCACAGCTAGAACTGTAGACCTACCTTTTCGGAACCCAAACTGAGTAGGAACTAGAAGTTCATGTCTCTCAAAATGCTCATAAAGTTGCTCCAGCATTGCAGCCTCATACACCTTGCTGAAAGTTACAATTATTGATACTGGTCTGAAACTACCTACCTCATTGTGAGAGCCCTTTTTGTAGATAGGAACAGTCTTTGAGGTTTTGAGCATATCTGGAAAAACTCCCTCACTAAAGCAAACATTAATAAGGAATGCCAGCAATGGTGCCAAAGTACCTATTATTCTCTTTAGAAATGTTGCTGACATATCATAGACATCATTGCTCTTTGTAGATTTGAAGCCTTTAACCAACCGCAGCACGTCACCCCCACTATTGAAAAAGTTGGTTGAAATGAGTTGGTTGTATTGGAAAAGTTAGTTGTATTGAATTGTTTCAAATGAATTTGATCGTTTAAAGTAGTATTGGATCGTTTTTTACCAACCTAGTTATCTCCAAAGCTTCTCTGCTTCAAATGTTCAGTTGTCTGACTTTGCCAATCAATTTATTCATGGAATTACTTCATAATTGGAAATTTACAAGCTATTTACAAATTTCAGAATTCTTGTAAGAGGTGTTATTTATTAAATTTACATCTTTTACAAAGGTGAAGATTGTTGAGAAATGATTCAGGGTATATTGTTAGAATTATTTTTATATTGTATTGTTTATAAAATTTTTTGAACCTATATATTGCCTGCAACGTCTGTAAACAATACATATTTTAGTAGTTTTTTCTTGGAGGCTCCAAGACAAGACGTATAAGACAAGTCAGATTAACAATTATGCAATTTTATACACTAGTTACCATAATTATTATATCAATTAGTTGAGGTGAGGCTTAATTTTTATGTGAAAGGAACTCTTGTACAGATTTATCAACCAAATATTTTTTCAATTGGTTTTTAAATATTTCTATATTTTCAAGACTCTTTAAAAACTGCGGTAGGTTGTTGTAGAGTTTCCTACCAATATAACAAATTTTTGTTTGTTAAGCTACTATTGTGACACCAAGTGATAATCTCCTCGGCTTCTTGTATTAAGTCGTGTACGTCATGATTTTGGTTAATATCACTCTTTTTTACACATAAAGTAGCTCCATACACATATAAGCAGAGTACAGTTAGGAGACCAAGTATCTTGAACAACGGCCTACATGAAACTAATCTATCAACTCTTTCCATTCCTTCTTTACTCAAAGAGATTGAAGGAGGATAGGAAGAACAAGGACGGGAAAATAAAGAAGATAGAGAAGAAGAAGAAGAAAATTGATTGAGTCGGGCAACCTGCTAGTTGAATATATAATAAAGTAGCAAAGTGATCATCTACCTACAACAAATGTTTGAACTTTCTGATAATTCAGATTCTCCCACCAAATGATTCACAGAAAAGATTCTTCACATACAAAGTAACTTAATACACATATAAACAGGATACAGTTAGGAGACCAAGTTTCTTGAACAACGGCCTACCTATATGAAGTAAGGATGTAACCGAGTTAATAAAATGATACTATAATACAGCCCTGTATTATGAACAAGCTCGAGGGTTCCTCAACAAGAAACTTAAAAAGCCTTGTACTTTTCAAGTCTCCCTTGAGTTAAGGTGGCCTTGAGTTAAGGAGGCCTTGAGTTAAAAGAGACCTTGAGTTAAGGACGCCTCAAGGTAGGTTCAGAAGTACGTGCCTAAATCTGTTCGGAAAAGGTCTAATTTATTGACTATTTTTCATTTTTCTTCTTAACCATCCAAACAATTAATATTACAATATAATTTATTGAAGTTCTGCAGTTACTATATTAAGATAATTTGACATCTTGTGGAACCGGACTCCCTTAATATTACAATATATAAACAGTATTATAAAAAAGGTGACCAGACGTCCCGTTTTCAACAGGACAATCCCGTTTTTGAGAGGCATGTCCCGTTGTCCCCACCAACCTATTTTTCTTCTTTTTTTTAAACAATCGCATCAATAATTTCTGCTGTACTATACCTTAAAATATATATCTGTTAACCATTATGTTTACTTTTCAAAAATCACTGTACATCACTTGAACTAGAGGATCTGAGAGTTGCTAATATTAATAATACTTTTATCATTCATGTACATTGTAAATGTACACAAATAAAGTCATCTGAATCTGAATCCTTGCCGGGACACCCATTTGTCCCGTTTTGGCAGTATTAGTTACTAATATTCTACTTCATGAATAGTGTTTTTCATTTATTGATAATTATTATTGCTCTAAATGATCTAAAAACTAAACTTAAGTTCTAATTACAATTGAACCTTAGCTCCAAAATCCCTCGTTATTATGAGCGGACTTTTATTATTCTTCGGTCGTCTTCGGATGGTGAATATCGATGGCATTAGAAACTTCGGACTCGTTTTAATATAAGATGTGTGAGAATGACTACAAAACGACAAAAATATCTATTGTATAAAGAAATAGAGTTTTTTCCTATTTTCTGATCAATTTTCAAACGACCCCCCCCCCCCCTATAGGTCCAATTGTCCCGTTTTGGGGTTTCAAAAGTATGTACACCTTAATTATAATTAATAAGATATTAATTGAAGCAGTCTAGGATCTTTGGAACCCTTTAAACCTTCAACAAACTTTCAATTTTATAAGTTTGCTTTCTCATAATGTCAGCATACAGCATATGCTACGAAGGGAGAAAAGTCCATCCATTTGAAAGAAAGACTGAATTTATATGAACAGAAATGAAATGGATGAGAAGAAACGATCCAAGATGTCCTCTTGAAATCTTTCACCCTCACTCATTCTCTCTCACTCTCTCTCGCTCTTCAAGAAATATATCTCTCTCTTTTTATTGGGAGAAATGTTGAGATCTATGAGTTCAGCGTTCACATGAATTATTCAAAGGCTTTTTCGCTTAGCATACTCACTCTACAAAAAGTGATATTCTTTGTCATTCCATTGGAATTGGCTATTGATGGAAAAGTCCTACAAAGCATCAGCATATTGCTGTCTCATACTTTGGAAAGAGGATCATCATTGTAAGAAAACCCAGTCTATTTTGTCACATTATGCTACAAATATGTTGTGCAACTATGCTGCACTTGCAATACCAGTAGAAGTACTTTTTTTGGAGAATGAGCCCACATAGGTCTGAGACCTGTGCTTGGGTAATGAGTTGGATGATTTAGATGATGGGATGAGTTGGACCTACAGTTTAGGTGGGTTCCGAACCACCGAGAAGTGATATTACAGCAGAGAACCGAACTGTATAGCACCGAACTGGTACTAGTACCAATAATTTGGAACAGTTTGATATTACCAAGTAATTTGTAGTGACAAACACTATTTAAGGGAATTTCAAAATAATTTGTTCGGAATTTGAAGAAATTTAGGGTAAATTATAATAGACCAGAAGGAATAAAATATGAAAAACTTTTGTCAAAACACAGACAACTTCTATACAATGAATTTTCAAAAACGAAATCCTCTATTAAAAGAATATTTATCTTGTAATTGGCGGCTATGGTAGCGCAGTTTGTTGGAGCGCTTGTCTGTGATAAGATAAGGGGCTCTGGCTGGCTTCGTTTCCTACAGCCTTGGGTTCAAATCTCATTCAGCCTTGGATGTTTCTCATCATTCACCCATTCACCTCATTACCCACGCACAAGTCTCCAGGCTCATGTGGGCATCATACGCAATAACAAAAAATGTATTTCTTGAAAAGGCAACTTCTCATTGACAATTAACGAATATCTCTCTAGAATGAACGTTTTTCCTGGATAATCGCTTTCTATAAAATGTAATTAGTTCTATAAATGTAGCTGTTGTTTATTTGTTTATGTAGCTGTTTATTTCTTTAAAATGTAATTAGTTCTATAATTGTAGCTGTTATCTGGTAATCCACTCCATATATCTTTAATTGAACCTGATCAATCATCAATCAGTGTATAGATATCTACTTCAAAAACATATCGGCTGTATTAAGCTGGGCATTCACGTTCCAACTTGCAGTACCACTTGCAGTACTGCTAGTAGTACTGCTAGATGGATAGTCGACTCCACTCACGCTCCTACTTGAAATCCAACTTTATTCCTAATCAGCTGTGAAAGTCGCTCTCGAGCCGAAAAATGTAACCGAAGTTGCCCGAAGGCATGCACTGATTGAGATAGGTTGGACGACTTTGATCCAACGCCCCCACACACGTTCCAACACCGTCGACATTCGGAAGTTGTCCCTCTAGTCGTCCATCTACAATTCTAACCATCCAACAAGCCCATTCACGTTCCGTTTTCGGATCCAACCTTGGAGGTTGGACTGCAAGTGGTACTGCAAATCGGAACGTGAATGCCCAGCTTTAAAAACAATTCATGTTTTTGCTATGGAAAGTGTTATTTTTAAAACAGGAATATTACTATAATATATTAATATTGCCAAATAGCATAAATTACCTTATCAAATCCGTTGCATAATTAACCTATTATAACACTGCTGTCACATCACGACCAATCACAGCTCAAGATTCCTCTAATTCAGTAACAAAATGAATAATATGCAATAGTCATATCAGCTTATCAGGTGATACAAACATCAAATTGAGTTTGAATTCGACTTCAAACCCCAAACCGATCGTCAACAATTGAGCATTCTTAGTTATAGTTTGATTAAGTTATCCAAATGATTGATAAATGAAAGTAAGTTATTGATAGTTGTAGATAAAATAGTGTATGAACGGTTTATTTAGCCTTCAGGCCACTCGTGAAACGTTAAGACTCACATCTTGGTTGTAGCTTAAAGGCAGTCATAATACAATCGTTGCATAAAATACTATTTGAATGAATGAATTGCAAATGAATTGATTATGAGCAAATCCTTTGTAAATGTGTGCTCTTCAAACAAATAAACATTCATTTATTCTAGACTAGAAGAACGAAAAGAAAGGCCAAACATTTTCCTAGAGCTAAAACGAAATCTCTCTTAAGACGATTTAAGGATTCCCTTTAACCTTTCTAGGTCAACAACGTGGAGATTCATCATGAATTAGGAAGCGACCCTAATTACCACCCTTCAACTGAGAAGATCGAGTTTCTTTGCCAGAACTGAAATCAGTGGAGGGTTGTAAAGGATTACTGAATAGGGGTTCCCGATTTTGAAATCTGAGATTTTGTCCTGACAAAAGCATGCGGGCCTAGCTACTACCTGCAACAGGAAGTTGTAACTATCTACAGGGTGTACCCGAAATTCAAGACGGTAGATGGAACACGTGTTTACTTGGGGAACATGTAGGAAAAAAATTTGGTAGATCGTTGATTTTTTAAAAAAATTTCTTATTTTTGGGACAAATTGAGAATTTGAATAGTTGGAAGAAATATTAATTATAAAATAGAATTGTAAAAGTTGGAAAGAATGTTACCAATTTTTTTATAAATAAGATAAATACTCACCGGTGGTGTGACTCTTGTAGAAGCACAGCTCCTCCCTCTCCGAGGCCAGTTGAAAGCCAACACCGTCTACAAAAAAAATATATAATTATTTTTTAAAAATAAATAGAATAGAATTAAAATGGAAATTAGAAAATGAATGCCAACACCATCTACAAGAAATAACTCGAAAAATTATATAATTATTTTATAAAAATGAATAGAATAGAATTAAAATGGAAATTATAAAATGAATGTAAACACTGTTTACAAAAAACTCAAAAATTATATAATTATTTTATAAAAATGAATAGAATATAATTAAAATGGAAATTAGAAAATGAATGACAACACCATCTACAAAAGCCAATGATTATATGATTATTTTATAAAAATCAATAGAATAGAATTTTACTCGAAATTAGAAAGTGTACAATTATTATAGTCTGTCAGTTTTCAACATTTTTATAACATTTTGAAGAATAGCAAATAAATGTAACACCAAAAAAAATAGATCATAATTCTCTATTTTCTTTTAACCAAGACTACGTTGTGGAGTAGTTAGTAGTGTTGAAAACGTCGTTCCATAGCAGCTGACTTTATTAATTCCCAATCAAAACAATAATTACAAAGATTAAAAATACAACAAATATATATTTAAAGGTACTGTACAGCAGAAATTTATTGATGTGATTGTTAAAAAGAAAAAGAGAGCTTGGATCTGAGAGATGAATTACACAAAGAGGCGAAGTCTTGATTATTGAGGGATTGCGGCCATTCTTACCCAACCTTTTACCTCAACATGTCCTACTAGTTTATATTGATAGTGAGAGGGGAGGGGGGGGGGGGTAAAAAGTGAGAATGTTGTTTTGGTTGTTGTCACATTGCTTTGTTATTCTTCAAATAGTTGTTTATGCAGAGATTGTAGCATGACTGCCTCTATACCACTACTAAGATGTTTACCAATAAGATGTTTACTTATATTTCTGCCACTGAGCGCATCGAGAGGCTTTTAATAGCTGCATACAATCCTTACATACCTATACGTTATTTTATCTACGACTACCAATGAAAAGAGTTCTGACATACTGCCATTTTTCAAACTACAGTATTCATCCATTCACTTTTCAAAAATCGCTGTACATCACTTGAACTATGGGATCTGAGAGTTGCTAATATTAATAATACTGTTATCATTCATGTACACTAAAGTTACACAAATAAATTCATCTTAATCTGAATCTATCGCTCTATCAATATAAACTAGTAGGACATGTTGAGGTAAATAGTAAAGTGTAAGAATGGCCTCAATGGCCAAGACTTCGCCTTTTTGTGTAATTCATCTCTCAAATCCAAGCTCTCTTTTTTCTTTTTAACAATCACATCAATAGTTTCTTCTGAACAATACTTTAAAATATATATTTGTTGTATTTATAATCTTTTCTATTCAACCATTCACTTCCAAAAATCACTGCACATCACTTGAACTAGGAGATCTGGGGATCTCGTAAGATCATGATCAGACGCAAGTTTTGTGAGCAATATGGTACCAATGTAGTTTTTTTTTTCAAGTATTGTGCATTTATTCACAGAACAAGTTGTACGAGGAGTCAATAAATTATATTCTTTTCTATTGAAAGTTCCTAATGTTAATAATACTGTTATCATTGATGTAAACTGTAAATTTACACAAATAAAGTCAACTGAATCTGAATCTCTCTGGTTAAGCGTCAAGAATGGACGGATCTTTGTCCAAACTTCGCCATTTCATGTAATTGTATCGCTTAGATAGTCATTACTGTAGTTAATATCATTAATATCATACAATAGACATCATTGTACATAATTCTTCGCACTATGAAAATATCATTTTCTGTGTTCACTACTGTATATATCTATGTGATGTTGATAATTTTGTTTTTAACTATTCATATGCAAATTTGTAAATTTACATGAATAAAGAAATATAATCTAATCTAATCTCTCTCTCTCTCTCTCTCTCCCTCTTTTATCTATATTTTGACATTTTATCTATCTATCTATCTATCTTTTCTCTTTCATTCCCTCTCTTCTTTTCTCGACGAATACGGGAGACTCAGTTAATAGTATTCAGATGAGAGCCGTGAAAAAGTGAAGTTACAATATTGAAAGTATGCGGTAAGTTGCTATTACGAAAAGAGCTAGCGGAGACTGAAGGAGATAGATATAGGAGGCGTGAACTACAGTCTACAGTACAGTATCTAATAGAAACGCAACTGATAAATTATTCAACCTTCTTGTTTCCAAAAGAACGCTGTATAGAGACTGCTCTAAAGAGGAGCGGCTATGTATGCCACCAATAAAATGGTGTAAGTGAGAGAGAATGATTGAGAAAAGAAGGAACAGAGAGAAAATGAGAGAGGGTGTGAGCTAGAGAAAAAGAGAGAAAGAGTCAGTGGGTGAGAAAGAGAGGAAAGTTGATAGTTCACTTGTGGGTGGGTGGCTTGTAGAAGCGAAGGTTCACAACAACGAATTGCGTAAGTTCTTTTTTATTATTTCCAATTTTCTCTTACTCACTTCAATACACTTTTCTCTTTAGCATACATTCTCCCATTCCTTATTCGGCCCTCTTTCTCACAATCTTTTCTTCTGTTTTTATCTCTTACTCTTTTCATCAGTGGCGGTTTTAGCCTGATGCCTGATGCCTCCCCCCCCCCCCCTACCTTTGTTTTTGAGAAGACATTATGCATTTTTTTAGGAAGTACTAGAAAACATGATTACCGATTACCGAGTTGCAAAGGAGATTTGAGCCCAACGATTGTTTTGTTCAAGCATTTGATGCAATTAATCCTCAAAGTAGAGGGTTTTTATGTAAGACAAAATTTTGTGCTCTTGCAAATAATTATGACATATTTGTAAACTGTGATGAACAGTCTTATTCTTTTTCTTTGTTATTTTCTTATGTAAGAAAAACGTTTGTGCTCTTGTAAATAAGTATGACATGTTTGTAAACTGTGATGAGCTATCCTATGAATTTTTTGTGGCTAAACACATACTCAACGAATTTTAGGGAAAACCAATAGAGTTACTGGAAGTGGTAATGGAACAAGCCAATTTGTACCAACTGTCAAAACTTCTAAGACTTCTAACAACTTGCAGTCAATTTTAATTGTGAATAAATAATATTTGTGCTAACTTTTGACCTGTATTTTTTCATGTTAGTTTTGTAAATTGTATTTGATGGGTTTGGATATGGGGCTGTTAACAACTTCGACTAAACCTGAATAAAGCACTTCATCAATCTCTCTCTTTATATCTTTTTCTCACTCACTTACTCTCTCTTACACTCTATCTATCTATCTATTTTATCTCTCATACCCTTCTCTACTTTCAAGTAGTAATGAGAACGAGCTTGTGCTCTAGAGAAGTGGAAAGGAGTTATGTTACAACTTCAACCTAATATATTTTGAACTCTGGAATAAATTACAGTATTCTGAAACAACACCACAGTACTAGGAGTACTAGATAGTTCCTTCCAGTTCTTATTACATTGCAGCTCAATATGCTACAACGTACTAGAACTAGGACATTTACAAAACCTTAATAATTGAACTGAGGAGAATTTATTGAAGTTTGCAATTCATCTTAAGATAATTTGACATCACGTGAGAATAAACTCTTTAAACGAATAATATTGCAAAGAATAACAAACATAAAGAATAACGAATACAGTTAAAATTCTCAAAAACAAAACTCTCAATAAGTTGAATTTTTTTTCAAGATGAAGCCCACATAGGTATGATACCTGTGATTGGGTAATCAGCTGAACCTGCAGTTTAGGTGGGTTCTGAACCACCGGGAAGTGATTTTACAGCAGAGAACACTGTCTTTTTTGCTGGCCAATCTAATCGGTCACCCTTACAAAGAGAGCCCAGGACAACGCTCATCTCTATTTGACTGAACAGATGCCAGCTACGGCTCACGGCTATCACTTTCCTAAGTTGACTAGTAGCCTAGTTCAATTTTGTTACAGAAACTCAAAATTGGTTACCAAATCAGTTTAGTACGTTTGATGATTTGTCATTTCTGATTTATTCTTCAGAACTAAATTCTAAACTCATATATATTTCCTTTTTCTTATAATCCTTTTCCTTTTCCTTTCATTATAATGAATACAAATATGTAACAGACTTGAGTACAAAAATGCTTTCTTCGCAAAAAATGAACAGATTTTTGTATTTTTGGGCCAGAATAGAAAGGATTCAACACATTGAATTTTTCAAATTATTTTACAATAATATTATTCTATTACATATAAATGGATAATCTAAAAATTACTGTATATAAATTTCTATAAAATCTATAATTTCTTGGAAGTGATACCCGCGAGCCGTGATATCTGTTCAGTCAGATAAGATAAACTACGATCTCCTGGGCCCTCTTTGTAAGGGTGGCCGATTGGATTGGCCAGCAAAAGACTGTTCTCTGCGGTAAAATGACTTCCCGGTTGTTCGGAACTCACCTATAACTGCAGCTCCAACTCAATACTCACGCACAAGTCTCAGACCTACGTGAGCTTCATCCTCAAAATATATTAAGTACTATATTTATGGATTATCTAAACTGTGATGTTTTCCATGACGAAATACTTGATAAACAATCTAATATCAAAACTGATACTGTATTTCAATTTAATATATTGCTTTTACTTATATTGGAGATACTGGAGGGATGCATTTCATTTCTGAAAAGATGCTTCCTCGGCCTCAGGCTGACGAAGCTTCTTTTCAGAAGTAAAATGCATCCCTCCAGTATCTCCAATATAAGTAAGTAAAGACAATATATTAAATTGAAATACAGTGTCAGTTTTGATATTAGATTGTTCATCAAGTATTTCGTCATGGAAAACATCACAGATTAGATAATCAAAATATAAGAATTACTTTTTTTGAGAATGAAGCCTACGTAGGTTTGAGACTTGTGCGTGGGTATTGAGTTGGGCCTACAGTTTTAGGTGGGTTCCGAACCACCGGGAAGTCATTTTACAGCTGAGATATCTTTTTTGCTGACTAATCCAATCGGTCACTCTTACAAAGAGGGCCCAGGAGATCGTAGTTTATCTTATCTGACTGAACAGTATTAAGGATTATCCAAGTTTAAAAAACTGAAGGTCACCGTCAACAAGAACGATCCGTCTCAAATCGAATATATTTTGCAATGACTCAGTCGCAGGCCATTACCCGATTTAACTCTTTCCTGTTCCAGTCTTTTTCAATGGAAGAATATCGATTAAAACCGGATCCCAGTTGCTAACAAGCAACCTTTAAACGAACTAATTAGGGGAAAAGTCGATTCTAATTGAAACGCGACTTTGAAACACGCTATCGGCTTACTATAACGCTCGTTACGTCACCCGCTATTTTCTCACGCTATTTCGAATGCTTACGCTATTTCAATTTCATCGCAACAGAAGAAGTAACCAAATGATGTGAGTTGAATTATCAGAGACTGTGAGAAAATTACTTTCCTCTCATGGTTTCCTTATGGCATTGTCTAGTCAGAGTACTTCCAGGAATGCTTACCTAGTTATTATACCAATAGAAATGAGTTGACGAATCTTATTATTTAAAAAATGAACACGACAGCTTCCGTTCTATTTTTGTTTTTTAATGCAAAATCTGGTGATAAATCAATAGAGCAGGATTTTTAAAGAGTGGTTCGCAGACGAATCGTATAAAGAGAATCTATAACCAAGATTATGATTTTACACGGCATGTAAGGTATAATTACACAGCATGTAATCAATCTTTACAGCCCTTTTAACTTGTAGTTATGTAATCAACTTTTTAGATCGAATTAAGATAACCTTAATTTCAAGTTTGAATGTAAACTACTACGCTAAAGACCTGAATAATTTATTGTTTGGCAAATTTGATTTCAAATTCAAAATTGATTTAAAACAAATACTGTTTTGTGAAATGTATCTGTTCAATCAGAAATAAGCTACAAAACTCCTAGGTGCTCTTTGTAAGGGTGACCGATTGGACTGGCCAGCAAAAAAGACTCGGTTCTATGCTGAAAAATCACTTCCCAGTGGTTCGGAACCCACCTAAAGCTGTAGGTCCAACTCATGAATCACCATCATCCAATTAATTACCCATGCACAGGTCTCAGACCTATGTGGGCTTCATCCTCCGAAAAAAATTGACTTGTCTGACCATGGTATTTGCCAGTTCATCCAGCATTGTTACGCAGGTGCACTAGCTTCACACCCAATGAGTCCAACCAGCTTTAAACCACAGAAGAATAAATAAGTTGATCTAATTGCCAATATTTTACAAATTGACTTAAAAGTGATTGTTAGATAGAAATTCTCAAATTCAGACAGGCTTTCCTCTTATGCACCCCAAAGGAAATCCCGGGACTACTTTTCCTTTCTCTTTTCCAGGAATCAACCAAATCAGATGTCTGTTCAATCAGATAGAGATAAGCTGCGTTCTCCTGGGCGCTCTTTGTAAGGGTGACCGATTAGAATTGCCAGAAAAAAAGACATTGTTCTCTGCTGTAAAATCACTTCCCGGTGGATCAGAACCCACCTAAAACTGTAGGTCCAACTCACCAATCACCATCACCCAACTCATTACCCACGCACAGGTCTCAGACCTATGTGGGCTACATCCTCCAAAAAAAAGACTGTACTCTCAGTATAGTCAGTATTATCATAGACCAACCATTGATGGCTGGTCTATGGTTATTATGAAAACAAATTTTAGTTAAAACTTTTACTACAACACAATATTTCGGCGAAAAATAATTTAATCATACACATTCAGTTGTAGACACAAAAAATTATCAACCAAAAAGTGGACTCTGAACTCTGACACAACTCTTCTCATAAAATACTGTACATAGCACTTGAAAGAATTTATTCAGCTCTAGACAAATAAATAAAATAATCACCCACAAAAGTGGACTCTGAAGTGACAATGAAGACACTCAATGAAACAGCTGAGTGCCATCAACACATCTAGAATGCTCATTCCTTCCAAGTGTTGGTCTCATTAAATCAACTCGCCCCTTGTCCCATTCATTACTATCCTCCCTTCTCACCCCACCTTCCTAGTTCGTTTCCTCTACTAGACAGGTCTCATTTATTCTTTTTCAATCTTTTGCCCCATTTCCGGTCTTTTACTGACAGCGTCTGCGCTGAACAGCTTTTATGGACAACAGGTTTCATTTACAAACAACTCTAATAAACCATGACGACGATACTCTCAATGGTTGGTGTATGAGTATGCATAAAATGCATGCTTTACAACTTTACAGTCTGTACGTTTTTAGTTCATATTAATGAAACATTTATTTCATAATAAACGTATACCTAGAATTGAAATTCGTGTTACTATCCGTTTTATTTATAATTATCAAGAGATAATACAGAATTCACTTCCCATCATGTAAAACATGTAAATTCATAATAACCGTAAATCTAGATGTAATATTCGTCTATCTATTCTATTTCTTTATAATTACCAAGAAATAATATAGGATTTACTTCCTAACATGTAAGTTATGAAAGAGTTATTGCCTATCGTAAATTTATGGCTGGAGAAATTTAAAAAAATACAATAAATTGACGTGTCATACACCTTTAGAGATATGCTGAACATGAATACGGGGTTTAATTGACAAAAAAATGGGCCTAGGTCCAAAAACGTTTTCCTCTAATCTTTTCATAACATGATTCTATTCCATTCCTTTATCATATTTATATTCCTGAATAAAAAATTGTAATTCCTATATTATTATTATTGTTGTTGATTTTGTTTTATTATTATTATTATTATTATTATTATTATTATTATTATTATTATTATTATTATTATTATTATTATTATTATTATTATTATTATTATTATTATTGTATATAATTCCTATATTATATTATATCAAAATAGAAAATTTGGAGTTTTTTAGGATATAATATACGTTTTCAATAATTTTCTAAAAGTTATTTTACAAAAATTTAAATGAATCTAGATAATTCATCATTATTGAGAAGAAATTGGAAGATATATTTCAGAATATAAGCCTAGACATAAACCCCCTTTTACAGTCATTTATTTATGATATGATTCTATTCCAATCCCTTATTTAGTTTCCAATTAAAATAGAAAATTGAAGTCCTTAATGAAATTTTAAAAATGTGTCCAAGAACTCCCTTTCTAAAATAAAAAGGAGGACATTATTATTAATATGACAGTTTCTGGCAATAACATTTCTAAGAGTTGTATCAGATATATTATATCAGATACATTATATTAGATTAAATTGGGAGGATTTTTTGTAAAAAACCGAATTTTCAATCACTTTTCTAATACAGTAATTCTTTTTGAAAAATGAAAATACGACTAGATTAAACCTTATACAAAAATCCAGACTAAACAAAATCTAGACACCTAGATTTCTAGACTAAACATTTTGCACAAAAATCAGGGCACTACTATCTTGTACTCTACTGAAGTGCGCGAAAACTAAATCACCTATAAAGGAAATTTTAATTTACTATCCAATATACTATCAAAAATATCAAATATTTCATATCTATGAAATCATTGAAGATAATGCCAATGAAAATAACATTATTGATGGAAAAAAATGATTATTGATAAAGAACAGAAAATGAATAATAAATTGATGGAAGACATGGATTAATGGAGGACGATGTGTAAGACAGTAATTATTATTGATGGAGAATAAAAAAGGAATAATGAATATTGATGAAGGACAGAAAAGGAGAAGAAATATTGATGAACAAAAAAGAAGAAATATGGATGAACGAAAAAAAAAAAGAAAAGAAATATGGATGAACAAAAAAGAAGAAATATGGATGAACAAAAAAAAAGAAATATGGATGAACAAAAAAGAAGAAATATTGATGAGTAAAGAAGAATAAATATTTTTGAAGAACAGAAAAAGAATAATAAATATTGATGAATGTCAGAAAAGGAAGAATAAATTGATAAAATATTATATAAAACATGCAACAAAAAAAGAACAATATCTTCTATTCTATTGCTCAGTGTGCTCCACTCTTCCGTCCCCTGTATAATTATATAGGCAGCTCCCAATCTACAGGTATACTTGACAATGGCATTTGGTTGGTAGTACATCAACACACACACACACACACAGAGTGTCCTTGTATCCTCCTCTCAGTCATCAGTAGAGTTGTGCCACAACCTCTGCCACCGCTCTGCTCCTGCGTCTCTCCCATGTGCGTGCTGTCCTGGAGAAACCGGTCCACCAGATGAATCTGTTCTTTAGAAATATGTGGGAATGGACAACGTAAGATGATGAACCAGAGTCCGATTCACAGGCGTCCCAATTCACATTTCGGGTGAGAATCGTCGGGGAATCAGGCAGAAAGGCATGGGATCAAACCCAAGAAGGGCTACAATAAATTAATAATATAGCCAGATACTACTAGTAAAATGGGTATACATGGAACTCTTGGGGTTATATGGAATTTTGGTTCTTGGTTCAAAATTACGCCTGCAGGTCTGCCAACAAGACTTTACTACTGTTTACAATTTGCTTATATACTTCAATGTTGTATAATCATAGAATAATAAATCATATGTCATCAAAAAACTTGTTGATCATTCTCCAATTGACAGTGACTTTTTTTCAAGTCCAAAATCGTTCTATAAAGTAAAACATAATTATTATGTGGAACAATAATAATTCCCAATGAGAATTTCTGTTGAATTCGAAGCTGTTCCATATAACCTAAAACTAAGGGTTATATGAAACAGCAATAAATGTTTTAAAAAAACATGTGAATATTATAAATTGATACTTTTTCACCTATGATTCAAGCTGAATTGAGTATCTCATTTAAAAAAAAACTTAATTTGAAATACTTTCTTTACTTATTTGTAGTTTTAAATTATGAAAATTAAAAATATTGTTCCATATATCCCCATGTGACGTATATACCGGTCGCACAAGTCCGGTAATGCAAAAATTAATGTTCGAAAACAGCAAATAAAATTGTTAACTAGTTGTTCTGTGAACAGTAGACCACACACGCCCAACACTCCTCATTTGAAAGGGAATCATATTTTTTAATAAAGTTCAAGAGCAATTTCGACTCAATTTTCATTGTTTGATCTTTTATTTATTTAGATTGATGATAGAAACTGCAAACATCAATATTTGAAAAGCCCAAAATCTTTGACGCCCCCTAGAAATCATCCATTATTCGTAAAACGGTTACTACGCATTTTCAGCATGTCTTTTTATTAACCTCCAACCATAAAAAGCAAAGTTTTCCTAAAGCAGAACTGTTAAAATTTTATTCACTATAATTCCTCTAAGCTCAAAAAAACCCTACCAAAATAAAACAAATTAAAAAAAAATCGGAATATTGAAATTTTTCAATATTTTCAAGCTCTCTCTCTCATTTACTCTCTCTCTCTCTCTCTATCTATCTCTTTAGGGTTGAGTGTAAGAGAGGACCAGGAGTCCTAACTTCGCCCTTAATAAAGGCAATTAATCAATCAATCAATCTCTCCCTAAACCTTCCCGTTGGGTTTATCGAATTTTTGTCACGGATTGCTTAATCTATCATTAGTCTAAGTAGTCTCAATTTTATTTTAAAATTACCCGCACCCAAATCAGACACTCCAATAATCGGGGGGTGAATTGGACCCCCTAAATAAAATGGCGGTCATTTAAAAAAAAAACCTTATACACACATAGCTTGGCCTAGAAATAAGGAACATTAATTTATGCAAACGCTCGTGGCGTTTGAACGTAATCGTGAAACATAAAGAACAGACGAAATGCCGAGCAGTCAAGTTAAAACTGAGACCTCACTACGTTCGGTCAATTTTTTGGTGTTTTTGTGACTAGGAAATTGAATTTGATATGTGCTGCATCGGATGGTTGATTGGTTGGTTCTATAGAATGATGTAATTCACTGATTCTCCATATTTGTTTCACCAATTGCCTATACAGCGCCCATGGTTGGTTTAATTACAGTATTATCGTTGACCAACCATTGACCAACTTGAAATTGTTAGTCTATGTCTCTATGGTATTAATTAGTCAAATGAGGATCATTTTTGTGACTATTACTATAATTGAAAAATCAACGTTACCATCAGCAAACTTCTTCAATGATCTACTCAAATTTGTTTTTTCTAACCTTGATACCTTTTATTATAGTAAACGTTTTACAAGAAACGCTTCAAAGAAGCCAGAACTAACTTCCCCACATAAACCTCCCTAAATCATGATAAAATCGACAAAGTCGTATAAAATGAGCCGGATTAGATTTGAAAGCATTTTATCAGTACAAGATTTTGACGAATTAGTAACATTGTAATAACACTAATAAAACAGTCTTTGTTTTATGGTGGACCTAACTACAGTTTTATTAACTAACAGATGAATTTTACAGTTTATTCAACTACAGTTTTATTTAACTTATTTTACAATTTTTTTGGAGGATGATGCCCACATAGGTTTGAGACCTGTGTGTGGGTAATGAGATGGATGATACTGTTTGATGAGTTGGACCTACAGTTTTAGGTGGGTTCCGAACCACCGGGAAGTGATTTTACAGCAGTCTTTTTTGCTGGCCAATCTAATCAGTCACTACGGACTCACAAGAACGCAGCTTAACACTTAAACGTAGGTGTTATATTTTACCAAAATCTCCTACAATGCGTGAAAATAAAATTAAAAGCTTGATCGCCATATTTTGCCACAATCATTGCAGATGAGGATGAACAACGAAATTCTTCAAGTTGGGTGTTGCGCGAAAAGCGAAACCGGAACGCTTGTGAACAGGTGGTACTCGCGGGGACCAAGAGACCCAGCGCTGCTCTAACTGTAAACTGCGGAAGGAATTCGGAACGGTTTATTCAAATTAGTCAATTTCAACGTCTAATTTCAGCCATTATTAACTTCTGACTAGCTATTAACATCGGACACAGGTTGGTGTCAGATTTTCGCATTCTCTTAACATCAAGCACGTGTATCACGGAGCTTCAAATTCCCAAGATGTCGAAAAAATGGAAACTATTCAATTCTGTGAGTAGAACATGGCTAAAAATTGATAGCATCTTTTTTGTAGAAAAATTACTTCAGTAAATATTTTTTGTCATCGATTAATTTTGGCAAAACAATCTCTCCTTCCACAATTGTCGAGGGAAGTGGAGATCAAGAAGCCTTGTGCTGAATTTTGTGATTTTAAAAACACAAAAACATTGAAGTTCACAGGGTTATTAGGAAGTTTACATATTAATAATCACTTATAAACACATACTAATAATCACCAGATTCAAAGAAAAACTTATTAATCGTTCGTTTCCTTTTTTTACTTTTTTAGATTTTATTTTTATTTTGAGTGTACTGTAAGTCGAATACGGGCTACAAACACATTGGGCTACATTTCTTCTAGAATGACAGATTTTTATGAGTAGATTCAAAGTTACATTATCAACTGTAACTTATATTGTAACAATAAATTTTAGATTTTAAATTACAATTATATCACACTTTTTCAAAATACGTGTAACTATTAAGGAACAATAATTAATTGAAGGAAATTTCAAATCTTTCATTCCTCCCTCCCGGACCCTGTAGTATTCAGTGCCCTTTAAATTTTTATGACTATTATGAACTGAAAATTATTTCTTATCCTTGTTTTATAAAAATGTGTAATTTAGAGAAAAATAAGCAAATATATGTTATTTTCTAATCGTAAAATTCAAAACATTCACTGCAAGATCAAAAAATTCACCCACTGTACTTGTGCCTTCAACAACTTGGGGGAAAATAATTACCCAATGTTTTGAAGGATGGGAATTTCCCCCCTAATTTGACCTGACTATTAGCAGAAATCATCATCTACATTATCATTAAAAAACGGGACTAACAAACGTATAACTAGTAATTGTTACAGATAAGATGGAGTATATAAAAAAATATTTTCATTAGTTTCTATTATATTATTCCCATAAATTTTAATTATTTACTTTTACACAAAATTAATGAATTGAAACTAAAGGCTGATGAAGTAAAATGCATCCCTCCAGTATAAGAGAGCAAAATTCATAATTTAAATAGAAATACAGTGTCAGTTTTGATATTAAATTGATTTCAAAAGAGTGGATCCTAAGAGTACAAGAAGATCGTCAAAAAAGTGTTGAGGTAGTTAAAAAAATAGCTACAAAATTCGAGATTATCATCACGGTTTTAACATTATAATATAGCAATAATCACAAGTTATGCGGAGTCATTAACTTTCTATCACAGAGATCAATAAAATCTAATTTGCATATAAAATTCATGTCTTGCTATTTTCAACATAAGTTTTTTTGACTATAACATTATTTTTCAATAAATATCAGTCAAGTTGTGACAGAACATAAGTGCCAGACTGCCAGTGCATGACACCAAAGCAAGCATAACTGATCATTCATTACAGGCTAACATAAACGATCTTAACCGGAAATTAGGATAAGAATCAACGTGTAATCAAGAAAAAACAATTAGCGTGCAGTAATACCAATAAATTAGTGTAACACTCTCCGCCTCATGTTAAGAACGTCAAAACAATGGCACACGTAAGTGTATAAAGCAGATGTGTAATTCACTTTGAACGTATAATTAACACCAAGCTAAATGCAATTGCCGTCTCAATGTAGAAAAGCATAAATTATGTCAGGTTTTATTTCCGGATCATCGTCACACTTGGAGTGCATTTTAAGCGGTGATTAAGACGTTAATTGATTGAAAGATTACACGATTCACTGAGTTGTTACGCTTTGTAAAATCGTCTAGTTAAATAGTTGGTTGTATTTCTTTGTCTCAAGTAGTTCTGGCTTTTAAAAGGCTTATTGAAATACTTCTTTTTTCATGAAATTAAAAATAGAAAAATTGGAAATATTGATTCATTGAGTTGCTTTTCTTTGTAAAATCATCCTGTTTGAATAGCTGCTTGTATTTCTCAGACTCAGTATCAGTCTATATACCCAGTCTATATACGGAATCAGTCTATATACGGAATCATCTTATAGATGGAATCAATATCAGCTCACTTATTTCAAATCAAATTTATTTCTCATTCAACACAATTTATACATGAAACAATCATTGTACATTCTTAATTTAATTTTAGTTATACTGTAGAATTAACAGAATAATCATATATGATTGTCTCAAATAGTTCTGGCTTCTAAAAGGGATGTTTGAAATTTTTTAAGAACAAAATTTGAAACGAATAAGCAAAGACGTTTTTTTTGAGGATGAAGCCCACATAGGTCTGAAACCTGTGCGTGGGTCGTGAGTTGATGGTGATTGATGAATTGGACCTACAGTTTTAGGTGGGTTCCGAACCACCGGGAAGTGATTTTACAGCAGAGAACAGCAGTGAACATGTCACTTGAACTAGAATTTCATTATCACAACCGGTAAGTTAAATAACCTCCTCATTAACCATTAAATGTTTTGGAGCATACAATAGAGAATAGAGCATAGTTAAATTTGTGAAGAGTCGTTTTGGACTCTGTCTGTTGCATCTTCACTTCATTGCTATTATATGAATAACCGATAAATAAGAAGCTTATTCAGGAAAATTCTTCTCATACGTAATAGGAAATTATAGAGATTTGTTGCCTGGGACATAACATGTACGTAGGAATTTCCTACACTTCTGAAACATCAACGAGAATCAATTTCTTTGTTGGCGTAGTTTTACAAAAAAAAGTTGAACTTCTGTAAAACAAAATCAATAGCACAGGCAAAAAAAATTTCTAGAGCTTTTCGTTAGTGATGAGTCGTCTTGCCAAGATTGCAATGTCAAGGGACATTATGAAAATTCTTTACACAAAGGATTAAGTTATTTGGAATAAGTTTGCTATAATGTATAGAAGTTTGACTGTAATACCTGATTTTTTTAAAATTAATATTTAACATTCCATTTATTCATAAAGACTAAATCAAAATAGCCTGAAAAACACAACAGGCTTGGAAAATTTTGACTACAGAATCCAATTTTCTCATTAAGTAGATTCTCAAGACATAAATGATAAATTGATCAATGGTAATATAATTTCGTTCACCTCTAAAACTCGAATAAAATTCAAATTGCAATTAAATTTCAATAAATAAAATGTTTACAACAAATCAACAGATTTTAAGAATTCTACAAATCAAAAAAATTGAATAACTTTTACAACAAATAAACCAATATATTTCAAAATTAAAAATTAGTGTGAACTTTTGAATTCTGAATGAATTTTGAGTTTGGAACTTTTGACTAATCCACCATGGCTTATTAAAGAATATTTATATTTTTTTCGGAGGATGAAGCCCACATAGGTCTGATACCTGTGCGTGGGTAATGAGTTGGATGATGGTGATTGATGAGTTGGACCTACAGTTTTAGGTGGGTTCCGAACTAGAATGGCTTAGTTTAAAGGAAAGCACATTCAAGAAAGTCCTCGCGGATCAGAAAATGTCTTTCACTTTATGATAGACGAGAAATGAACCGAGCAAACCAAGATGTCGTCGTTCTCCTATAGTGATTACGTCACGGATGGTCAGCGGAGCGAATCGGAAAAAATGAGGATCGAACCCTGGACCATCGGTTTCCATTACCGCTGACCGCAAATGTCGTCCGGTTCGACATTCAATGTCTCCATTTTCAATGACATTGGATATGGAGGGTAGAAAAGCATGGAGCAAAATGAATAACGGAATTACACCTTACATCACATTAGAAATCTAAAATTTGATAGCATTGGTCACACCTAGATGTCTAATTTTAAGTATTTCTTCAATATGTACTTTCAATTTTATGCCAATTTGATGAGTTGGTATAAAACTTAATGAGTATGGACTTTAATAAGTTCTACAACTTTTTATGAAAAATAAAAAATACAAAAACTTTACCAGATACAAAACAACAAAAAACATCTTCAAGGCATTCTAGATCAGCGATGTTGGTTTGTTGGTTAGAAGAATTGTGGTTTTTGTGTAATGTATATATTAATATAATTTATACAAAAACCACAATTCCTCTCACCAACAAACCAACATCGCCCATGAGGTTTTTGTATAATTTATACATTAATGTATAATGTAAATTATACAAAAACCACAATTCCTCTCACCAACAAACCAACATCGCCCATGAGGTTTTTGTATAATTTATACATTAATGTATAATGTAAATTATACAAAAACCACAATTCCTCTCACCAACAAACAAACATCGCCCATGAGATTTTTGTATAATTTATACATTAATGTATAATGTAAATTATACAAAAACCACAATTCCTCTCACCAACAAACCAACATCGCCCATGAGATTTTTGTATAATTTATACATTAATGTATAATGTAAATTATACAAAAACCACAATTCCTCTCACCAACAAACCAACATCGCCCATGAGATTTTTGTATAATTTATACATTAATGTATAATGTAAATTATACAAAAACCACAATTCCTCTCACCAACAAACCAACATCGCCCATGAGGTTTTTGTATAATTTATACATTAATGTATAATGTAAATTATACAAAAACCACAATTCCTCTCACCAACAAACCAACATCGCCCATGAGGTTTTTGTATAATTTATACATTAATGTATAATGTAAATTATACAAAAACCACAATTCCTCTCACCAACAAACCAACATCGCCCATGAGATTTTTGTATAATTTATACATTAATGTATAATGTAAATTATACAAAAACCACAATTCCACTCACCAACAAACCAACATCGCCCATGAGATTTTTGTATAATTTATACATTAATGTATAATGTAAATTATACAAAAACCACAATTCCTCTCACCAACAAACCAACATCGCCCATGAGATTTTTGTATAATTTATACATTAATGTATAATGTAAATTATACAAAAACCACAATTCCTCTCACCAACAAACCAACATCGCCCATGAGGTTTTTGTATAATTTATACATTAATGTATAATGTAAATTATACAAAAACCACAATTCCTCTCACCAACAAACCAACATCGCCCATGAGGTTTTTGTATAATTTATACATTAATGTATAATGTAAATTATACAAAAACCACAATTCCTCTCACCAACAAACCAACATCGCCCATGAGATTTTTGTATAATTTATACATTAATGTATAATGTAAATTATACAAAAACCACAATTCCTCTCACCAACAAACCAACATCGCCCATGAGATTTTTGTATAATTTATACATGAATGTATAATGTAAATTATACAAAAACCACAATTCCTCTCACCAACAAACCAACATCGCCCATGAGGTTTTTGTATAATTTATACATTAATGTATAATGTAAATTATACAAAAACCACAATTCCTCTCACCAACAAACCAACATCGCCCATGAGGTTTTTGTATAATTTATACATTAATGTATAATGTAAATTATACAAAAACCACAATTCCTCTCACCAACAAACCAACATCGCCCATGAGATTTTTGTATAATTTATACATTAATGTATAATGTAAATTATACAAAAACCACAATTCCTCTCACCAACAAACCAACATCGCCCATGAGGTTTTTGTATAATTTATACATTAATGTATAATGTAAATTATACAAAAACCACAATTCCTCTCACCAACAAACCAACATCGCCCATGAGGTTTTTGTATAATTTATACATTAATGTATAATGTAAATTATACAAAAACCACAATTGTAGACTCGTTATGAAATCCGGGCTAAGTGCCAAAAATTAACATTTTTGTTTTACTATCAAAATGTGGTCTATGTGCCCAGTATTACTTGGTAAAAACTGGGCTATGAAGTATTCTAGATAGAAATAGTTAAAAAAATTGGTAACAGATCGCGCCACGGTCCAAGTGTCAATGGTTGGATTACAAAATCCGTGCTATGTTCTGAATGCATTGCTGCTTACTTGCACATGTTTGGTTCGTGTTTCCGTGTTCGAAAAACTTTCAGTGAAGTAGAACCATTGGGACAAACTAATGTGTTCAAGAAAGGTATAAAAATGGAAGCATTAAAAGGGTTGCAACTACCTCGGTTGAGTGTGGAGGGGAAATTAAAAATTGAAAAAAAAGAAGATTTATTTGAGAAAATTTATCCCTTTATTACCTCGAAGACGAAAACAAAGAGTTCTATGAGGAGTTAGTACAATAATAATATTGTAATTTTGTAAATATAAAAGTAATCTTCTAATAATAGTGAAAAAGTCAATATCAATTTTTTTTATTGTTCACTTTATTTCAACCTGTTTTTTCTTATTGCAATTATTTGATAAAAGGAAAACATTTGTGAGAAATTTCAATATTTTAATTACTTTGAATTTTAATAATGAATAGCGTATATTGCTATGTGATTACCAGCATTGGTGTCACATGCAACAATGGCTGCAGATCCATCCACACTTGGTCACTGACCCACAGTTGTAAAACTGCAACGTGTATGCCTCTACTGTGAAATGGCCAGCACACTGTAATGTGAGTTTATTAATTACAATCAAATCATTTGAATTGACAGTTCTGTTAGTATCGGGGAATTGAAGAGTCGATCCACATCTTTGAAAGTGTCACTTAGCCCAATTTTTTATTTTTTTCACATTTGGACTAAGCTTGTTTATTATTATTAACAATGAGGCACATAGCCCGGTTCTTATTTTTTGAAGGCAAAATATGATTTTCTCCAATAAAGAAAGTGAATATTCACTTCAATTTCAGTGAATCTGGTCACAACTAAGTACTAATACAGATAAGATGAAGAAAACTAAAAATAATGCAGATTCTTGTTGTTTTGTGAAGTTTTATGGTTTTCCCGGAAACTTTGATTTTGGCACTTAACCCAGATTTTACTATGAGTCTACAATTCTTCTAACCAACAAACCAAAATCGCCGATCTAGGATGCCTTGATGATGAGTTTCCATGACTCGAAAACGTTCGGCCGAATGTGAGTACATTTATTATCATATTCACAATATAAAAACTGACTACAAGTCGTTAAATTTACAACAAAAAGTTGATATTAACTACACTGATCGTTATGGAACAAGAAATCCAAGAGAATAAAAAACTGTTATATCAATACTTAAATATCTGATATCCAGATAAAATCAATAGGACTGAAGATAACTCAACTAATTGATCAAAAAATTATATTTATCATCTTTTTAATCCCTTTGCTTGGGGTGAAAAAACATATTAATGATTCTGTAACCATCAACTATTAATAATGATAGTGTGGTGCTTGTTCAGTCATAAACGCTCAAGACTGCGCTTAGAAGGGTGACCATGCTTCAGTGACTTGATGTCATAAGCTTTATTGTCACTTACCCGGTAGATCAGAACCAACCTAAAATATTAGGTCCACCATGTTCCCCATAACAAGGCTTGAACAGCGAGTTGGAACTACCCATAAGGCTAAGGGGCTCCCCACCAATAAAAGCCATACGCTTATTATTAATTTAAAAAAATTAAATTAGAGGAAATCAAACTAAAAATCCTGTAGACATTGAGAGAAAAAATTGTGATTTACTTGTTGCCGTAGGATAAATAAATCAATAATCATCAGCTATATTATTGACAAAATAACAATAATATCAATGAACAATGTCAATGGAGGAGAATGGATACGAAATGTTAAAAAAAGACCTAGTACTGGCCAAAATAACCAACAAAGAAATTTACAATAGAAAAAAAATTCAGAATAAAACTTTATAAATGGGAAGTTATACCAGAGACAAAACCTCCAAGAGTTGGAACAAAATGGCGTGAAGAGAGAAAAGCTGGTGGGTAAACAAGAAGAACAAGTCCAAAAAATGAAGCATCTTTACTCAGCGTCTTCCACTTTGGGAGTTTTATGTCTAATATTACTCTTGTTAAGCAAGTACCTACTCTAATTTTATATTACTTTCTTTTTTATACTATATATCTTTCCTTTTTTATTTCACTCCATTACAATCTGTATATTCTGTATTGCCATTGTGTTAAGAGGGCAAGCATGGGAGTCATCCTTGTGCACTCATCTATGTATTTTTGAATAAATAAATAAATAATAAAATATTGAATTCTTTGGCCTCCGGATACCAGTATAAATATACAAAATATACCTGCAAAACGCAGGTATTTAAACCTTTATTTATAAATAATAACAATAATATCGTGTGACCCGGCTGGCTCAGGTCTGGTGTCCGAGTTATCAGGTCGCACCTGAATAAATTCAGCGCCTCTGAAGTCACTTTACGACTGATTTTAAGCAGCCGGGACCTACGGCTCAACGAGTGGTAAAATCTTTCGGTCAGAACTGAGATCAAACCTGTAAAATCACTTCCCGGTGGTTAGGAAACCACCTAAAACTGTAGGTCCAACTCATCAATCACCATCATCCAACTCATTACCCACGCACAGGTCTCAGACCTATGTGGGCTTCATCCTCCAAAAAAAAAAAAAAAACCGGGACCTTCGGGTTAGCAAACCAGCATTTAACTCAATCGGCTGCGGTCAGATAGATAAATAAATAAACTATCGGTTTTAAAAGCAATATACAAATAAATATTGACACTCCTATACTATTGAAGAAAAATAATAAAATGGGAGAAAATCAGACCTGTACACAGTGAGAACAAAGATTATGATTCAGTCATTTGGAGGATGATTCAACCGGGTTCGGTATGCGAATGTATGGGAGTGACGCTCCATGGTGGAATGGATGGGTGAAACAGAATGAGGAAGTTTTTCTTCTCACTCTTTCTCCATCATCTTTCTAATCTTCTCACTCTCTCACACACTCTTTCTCCCATTTTTTTACCTCTTTCATCTCTCTCCTAAGCGAAGGACAACCGGTTAGCCTTCGTACTCCATCTGCATTTCCTTTCTCTCTTCAACTACAGCTTGGTGTCGACAGACATGAACCTCAAATGCTGGTCCAGGTCTTGGCAAGGGGAGTTGCATACCAGATTATACTAGTTGGGCATAAACTTTGAATAAAATGCTCTCCCAGGAATTTGCCTGAGCCTGAACAAGTACAAGAAAGAAGTTGCTTGTGCTTGGAACACCTGGGTGCACTTTTTCTGATTCGGAAACAAACTGGAAGAGCTTTTATGGAGGAGAAAAAGTTGTGTGTTGAAGTGAATGGTAGTTTTCAATTGGAAATGATTGCAGAGATTCTGAGTTGTCAATATTTGTTTATAACTAACAGTATAATATTTTTTCCGATTCAATTGAATCTGGGTTTATAGAACATGACAAAACTAATTTTAACTGTAATTCAACAAACTTCAACACTTGAAGCAGTAGAGACTGAAAATGACGAAAATGTTAAAGGAAAAGTTGATTGAACTCATGATTGAAAAGGTAATAGGCCTTCACAGTAAAAAATTGTAAGAATCTGTCAATTTTGCAGAAAAATATTGTGAATCAAAATTTGGAAGAAATAAATACGTAGTAATCAAAGTGCGCTCATTATTTTTAGACTCATAAAATTGAAAAATAAGTGAATTCAAGTGCATTTTTGGATTGACAGCAAAAAAGGTTGGAATAATACAATAACGTAGATCCAAATTTAAATAAGTATCTATTACAGTATTTTTCATTGTTTTATTTTTGCCGGATTTGAACGTTTTGGAACGGGTTGAATCTGGAATTAGATAGATAGTTTGTAGATAATAGATAGGTAGTGGATAGATGGATAGTTTATTCTTCTACAGGCTTCGGCCCATAAGAGGAAATTCTTCATACTAATATTTATGTATATTATTGCTGTAATGTATTTTTATGAAGAAATAAAAAAATTTCAATTTCAATTCTCAAATAAATAAATTTACAACAAAATTTTAATGTCTCACAACTATTATTAGTCGAAAGCAATAAATTCAATATAAGCTAGATCAGATTAGATTTCTTTAGATTAAGCTATGATAAGCTATATAGAAACTAAATACAGAATACAAAATTATATTATTTACTGAAAGAATTTTTGAGAACATACATTCCAGCACACAAGGCACACTTTTGGACCGCTGGAGGGAGTCTAAATACTATTTTACAATACTAATTCAATTTTTCTATTGCAAAATACAAAAAAGTATGATAAAAAAAAAGGAAAAGATAGATTGAAATTCAAATTATAGATTAAACTAAATTAAAATAAATTAAATAAATAAAATAAAATATATTAAACTTGAGTGATTGTGTGAACTGCAACACAAATAAAAGAAAAGGAATATTCAAAAAATACGGTAAATTAGAGGAGGGAAACGCTACGTGGCCTGTTGTATGACAACTTACAAACTATTTTTATTAACACTTGTATTTGTAGCAACTGCAAAGCGCAAAATCTAATGAAAATTTGTAGTTGTATTTTTTGTATATTTTGTTCCAAAAGTAAAAGTTATCGTTAAAACGTAATTCTGCCCAAACTTTTTTTTTGTGAACCAAGTGTGACTTGTATTTATTTAATTATTTATTTGTTTATTTAATTATTTATTTATTTTTTATTTGTTTATTTATTTTTTATTTATTTATTTTTTATTTATTTATTGTGACAAATTTACAATATTGCTGCAATACGATAAATAAACAAATATTATAAATATAACAAATAGATAAATATTTGACTGCAAGTCGTTAAATTCACATAAAAAGTTAATATTAACAACGCAGTTCGTCATGGAACAAGAAATCCAGGAAGATAAATAAACCCTTTCAAACGCAGCCCCGAACGCCCGTGACTGAGCATCTCAACCGCACTGACACCGCGCTCAGTGAGCGGCCTATCACTCCCATTTGCTACTTTTTAATTTATTATTGTTAAGTCTGAAAATAATCTAACTTCAATTCATATCCGTTTCATAAGACCTGAGCACGACTAGAATCGACGAAAAAAACCAGACCACTCCTTGAATCAAACCCACACTTGTGGTCAGCCGCCAAGACCAACAACCACTAGACCATGGAAGTTTGTGATCCGTGCTACTTATTCAACAGTCTAGACGCCCATAGAAAAACACAACATCAAAGCTTATTGAAAAAAAACCCTCCCGGAAATGTAGTGTTGATTATTCCAGTTTTTTAGTCCTCTTCGTTTTCCTATTTTTTCTTGTCCTAGACCAGCTTTCTTTCTTTTTATTTTGTTTCTCTTGCCCACAAAAAGGAATACGTGGCTATGGAGCTATGAAGGCAACCAACCAACCCCCCCCCCCCCCCCCCCCCCCCCAATGATCCTGATGTAACCGAGCTGGACGACAAAAGTTTTTTTAATAATAAGTATTTCACGGGCATGACTTTGTTGGTGGAGTGAGTAGGAAAGTGATATAGATAAGGGAAGAAATGAAGAGAGATTAGATAGTGAGTGAGGGGAGGGAGGGAGTGAGTGAGAAGTGGGAGGGAGGGAGCGAGAGCGAAGGAGAGAGAGGAAGTATGAGAGAGTGTGGGGAGGTAACAACAATTTGGAATGTTTAATTCGGTTCCAGGTGTGTGGTCCCAGACCAATCACGGCAACAGAGTATTCCTTTCGACAATTTTTTTATCTTTTAAACACGTGCTCATTTTCTTATTATTCATTCACCTTCACTTCTCGACTGTCGGTCTAGTGACAGGCCTAACACACTCACAGTAATTCTGATTGATGTGTGTTGGTGTGTATGTTCTGGCTCTACTTTTTGGGTACGGTACTGGCATTGATAATACGACAGTCGGGGAAAAATTAAGGTTAATTTGAGAAATGAATAATTGAAGAAATTATTAATTCATTAATAAAAGTATATAACATTTACATAACCAACTGTAGTCAGAGGGGAACCAGAAAATGTTTTTTAGGTACATGAGCTGAGAAAATATTTCAAGGAACCAACAGGTTCTTACCTCCCAAAAATTCCTCAAAAGATATTTATTCAAATTTAAATAATTAAAAAAATTATTAATTCAGTAGTAAAAATATATAACATTTACATAACCAACTGTAGTCAGAGGGGAACCAGAAATTGTTTTTCAGGTACATCAGCTGAGAAAATATTTTGGGGAACAAACAGATTCTTACCTACCAAAAATTCCTAAAAATATATTTATTCAATTTTAAATAATAGGGTATCTGATCTTAGTTTAAACCCAAAATTTTGTAGATTTTTTATTTAAAAAAATTAATTTATTCTACCCCAATTAAATAAATAAACTTTGTAAATAAAATCGCAAATAAACGTTAAAATAATGATTGAATTATTAAAATTGATCCTAATGAAATTGGGTGATTTGAGTATATTCTTATTATTCTATTGGTTATACAGCTTATCAGTGTTGTTAGAAATTTTGAAGAGAACAACATCGCCCCACAGTTAGAGCCTGACTAGTCATCATCAACTGAAAAAAATTTCAAATTTGTAAAAAACTGAAAATTGAAAATTGATGAAAATTTTTTCATCAACTGAAAAAAATTTCAAATTTCTAAAAAAAGAATCCAAGAACCCATGATAAAAACCGACACAGTTAAGAAATCAATTACGGGAATAAATACAAATGCAAACAAGGACATTGATTAGAGGAAAACAGCTGAACTTACGTAGCCTACATAGGCTACATACTGAAATAGAAAGTATAGTAAATTTTTCATGCAAAAATAAGTACAAACAGATTTGAATAATGAGCTTGAATACAAACTAATCATAGAATGTCAAGGGAACATATGATATACGAATTATCGAGGTTAGAATTATTATCAACAATAGCCAACATTGGTATAAAAGTATTATCAACGTTTTCTTCTGATGTACATTTTCTCCATTCCAGGTAGAAAATTTAATAAGATTATCAAAATGGACAAGAAAGGCATTGCAAAGAACTATAAAATATCAACAGAAATATTGCTCTTTGTAACATTAGTCAAACATGAAAACATATGTTTTTGGACATTAGAGACGTTGTTCAAAGAATAAAAGAACATTATTATACCAACAGTTATTAAATTTTTACAAAACTCTCCAAGTGGTTTTAAATTACAGGTAAAATTTTTGTAGACTCATTGAATTCCCTCAACAGTTCCCAAGCTATGCATAAGTGATATTTCTCATTTTTTCATTTCAGGTGATTTGCACATGAGTCAAATCCCATGCTAATGCATGCCGAATGAAGTAAATGATGACCAGGTCTATGTTGGGAATCGAACCAAAGACCGTTGGAATAGCAGGCAGGTGTCTTTTCTAACACATTTCTGGGGCTTATAATTACCACTCATCTGAGTTTATTTATCTATTTATTTATTTAATAAATTATTTATTTATATAGACAAATTAACAATAAATGCAGATACAACAGACTAGAGTCCAAAACTACTCTCTTCACAAATTTTGATTGAGTTATTTCATCCAAAACATTTAGGTTGTCCACACTAAACATTTAAATTCACTAAAAAAAAACCTTCGAAAAAATGACTTGTTTCTTTTCACTCAGAGACAATTGATTTTAAAAATTCACTCGAAAAAAACACTATAAAACAATTGAAAAGAATTCAAAATATAAAATTTTGATTGAAACTTTCGAGCCCAAAAAATACTAAACTAGCTATATTGAAAATTTTTTTTAATGTTCATTTGAGTTCTCCAACTACTAGTTATACTACTCCAGCTAATAGTTATCAGATAAAGTATTGTGTACCTGCACTTTGAATTCAATCTTGACTTAATTTGAGTTTGTTGCATATTTGCATCCAATCCATGCATACACAAATTGTGATTTTGTCACTACAAATAAATAAATAAATTTACATTTTAAATATCAATGCATAAAATATAATATTTGGGAAGTGGTAGCCGCGAGCCGTAGTTCAATCAGATAGAGATAAGCTGCGTTCTCGTGGGTCCTGTTTGTAACGGTGACCTATTAGATTGGCCAGCAAAAAGACACTGTTCTCTGCTGTAAAATCACTTCCCGGTGGTTCAGAACCCACCTAAAACTGTAGGTCCAACTCATAAATCACCATCATCCAACTCAGGTCTCATACCTATCTGGGCTTCATCCTCCAAAAAAAAAATTTCCTCCTTTAAAAAAAAAATACATAGCATTCAAACAAAAAAGTTGGAAATTAAACTATTTTTTCCCCTTTTGGATTACACCAAACGTTATTTTCTCACAAATAAGCATGAAAAAGCGTGCTTCCCCTAATCAACCCAACTTTTATTAACATTCGTGATTAAACACCCCAAGTTGAACCCATTTGTTCACCATCAAATAACCCCAGATATTATATCAAAGGGAAGATGGAAATAGAAACTTGAAAGGTGTTAAAGTAGTCTCGTGCAGCTGAATTTGATTGCCGAAACTTTACTTTGAAGCCGAGAGATAATTTCAGAACCCAACTTCATCCCTCCATGCTCTACTCTATAATATAATATGCTCTATCCACGCATTTCTCGTCAAGCCTTCAGGCCACAGACAAGTTGGAAGCTGAAAACTCTATTGATTCAACCCGCTCTAAACTCGAGGGCTATTCTAGGCTTGTAGGGCACAAGATGAGATGTACAAATAGGAGTGAGAGAGGAGCAGAGGGAGAGAGAGAAGGTGGGAAGCAAGAGGGGGAATTGGAGAGAGAAAATAATGTGAGCGTGAGAAAGATAGTATGAGAAGGAAAGGATGATATTATATGAGGCACTAAAGGAAGAGAGAGAGAGAGAGAGATATTTGATATTTATTTATTACATCTTACGTTGCCAGGTCTAGTAAGACCTATGAAAAACACTAATAATTATAACCAAAAAGATTAAAAGTAATTATAGTTGAAATAAAGTATAAAGATTCATTAAAAAGAAACCAATTGATTTGCTACTGATAAAACATATCTCATGAAATTTATGTAGCAAAAAAGAGAAGTAAAAAAGAAAAATGAATAACTGGGAAATAATTGATATAATGGACTTATGAAATAGAATAGAAAAATTAGAATGATGATGATGTTGAGATTGAAAAGCATGAATGAGCGCGCAATAGCAAGGTACAAGTAATTAAATTATGTAGTAGAAAGTGGTCAAATGAAATGAGTGGAAACGAATTGGAAAAAAGAGTTAGAAAAGGGAGAAAAATATACGAATAAAGAAGAAAAAACAAGCTAATTTTTAAAGAAATAAGAGAGAGTGAGAGAGTGACAGAAGAAATAAGGAGAGGGAGAAAAGTGAGAATTAGAAAGAGACATTATATAGTGATCAGAGACAAGTAAGATGAGAGATTGGAAATTATGACAAGTAGAGGAAGAGGAAAATAGGATGATAGTAACAGAAAGAGAGAGCGAAGAGAGAGGCAAGTGAGAGGGTAAAGTTAGAGGAGAGAGAAATTGTAGTAATTAAAGAAAAGAACGTTTGGAGATGGAAAATGATGATGGAGGGAGAAGAAAGTGACTGAGAAAAAGAGAATGAGATTAGATTAGATTAGATTAGATTTCTTTATTCATGTAAGTTTACAAATTTCGCATAATATGATTAGTTAAAACAAAATTGTCAACATCACATAGATACTATAGTAGACTTGAATTATAATTTTTATAGTGCTAGAAATTATTTACAATGATGTTTGTATGTTATTAATGATATAAGCTCTAGTAATGACAATCTAAGTGATGCAATTACATGAAATGGCAAAGTTTGGACAAAGATTCGTCCATTCTTGACACTTAACCAGTGAGAGAGAGAATGAGAATGAAAGAAATAGAGAGAGAGGGTGAGGGAGAAAGGGTGAAGGAGAGTGATAGTGAAAGGTTGAGTGAGAGTGAGTAAGAGATTTAAAGAGAAATGAAGTGGGAGGGAGAGGGAGTGAGAGGAAATAAGAAAGATAATTTAAATATTGATAAGAGAAAAGAATGGTGTGAGATGGAAAACGATGATGAGAATAGGAGAGAAAAGAGATTAAAAGCAACAAAAGGAGACAGACTGAAAGTGAACCGAGAGAGAGAGAGAAAAAAAAAGAGAGACAATGCAGTGAGAGAGAAAAAGATAGAGTACTTCAGTTTACAGTTTATGTATTTGGTGAGAAATAGAGAATGAGGAAGAGGAGAGGAAGAGGAGAGGAAGAGGAGAGGAAGAGGAGAGGAAGAGGAGAGGAAGAGGAGAGGAAGAGATAGCAAAACGAAATGGATAAAAATTAGAAACATAAGGAAAAGAGAGAAAATGATAGAAGCGAGAAAATATAAAGTGTATGAGAGGAAAGAAGAGAGAGCACAAGAAAGAAAGAAATAAGAATGATGAGAGTACAAGGTGGAAAGTGACAGTGAAAACAAGAGTAAAAAGAGTGTAAGAGAGTAAAAAGATAGAAAGAAGTGGTGGGTGGGAGAGTGAGGGACAATAAAAGGAGAGAAGTCAGGACTGTGTACGAACCCAAATGAAAATTTAATTTAGTCAACGAGTAGTGCAGACTTGCTAATTTGTGAGTTCAACCGCAATGGTTCAAGGCTGCTTGGTGGTTTAGGTACAACTCAGAATAGAATTCATGAAGTTTATTTTCGGAGGATAAAGCCCACATAGGTCTGAGACCTGTGCGTGGGTAATGAATTGAATGATGGTGATTGATGAGTTGGACCTACAGGTTAAGGTGGGTTCCGAACCTGGAAGTGATTTTACAGCAGAGAACAGTCTTTTTTGCTGGCCAACCCAATCGGTCACCCTTACAAAGATTGCCCAGGAGTTTCGTAGCTCATCTCTGATTGAACAGATACCTGCTACGGCACTCGGCTATCACTTCCCACGGCTACCTTCCACAGTTCTATGGGTAGTACAGTGTAGCATAGATGAATTACAGGGACATTGAAAATGTAAAAGGGTGACTGGTTAGTCCATAAAAATTAAAATCTTTAACCAAAAAATAATAATTTTTCAGATTTTTCTGATAAAGATGATAACAAGTGACCGATTTAACTAAGACATAAACTGGTTTTGATGATGGTTTCCTTTTTTTAATCTAAATTGAATTATAGATTACAGGACAAACATGCTTCCTATTACATGATTCAAATTTAAATAAAAAAATTATCAAAATAATAAAAAATATGGAAATTATCACATATAAAACGCACCAAGCTCACTAACAATATGGGAAGTAATAGCCGTGAACCGTAGCAGGTTTTCAATCAGATTTTTTTCGGAGGATGGAGCCCACATAGGTATGAGACCTGTGCGTGGGTGATGAATTAGATGATGGTGATTGATGAGTAGCGCCTACAGTTTTAAGTGGGTTCCAAACCACCGGGAAGTGATTTTACAGTCTTTTTTACTGGCCAATCCAATCGGTCACCGTTTCAAAGATGGCCCAAGAGATTAGATAAGCAACGCTCTCCTGGGCTTTTTCTGTAAGGGCGACCGATTGGATTGGCCAGCACAAAAGATTAGATGCTGTAAAATCACTTCCCGGTGGTTCGGAACTCACCTGAAACTGCAGGTCCTATCACCATAATACAACTCATTACCCACGCACAAATCTCAGACCTATGTTGGCGTTATCCTTAAAAAAATAAATAAAACCCACTAAACCTTCCACCAATAAAATCCATACTTTCATCCAATGGCCGTTTTCACACTGGACGACACGATACCGACACCGACACTAATACTAATTGCTGTCAACGACAAGTCGGCACCGGCAACGGCACGTGTCGGTGTGTGTGAAGCTGTCCCACTTGGCAGCATTGGATCTCAACCCGCACGACACCGGGACGGCACCGTGTCGGCGTCGTGCCGGTGCCGTGTCGTCAAGTGTGATCTGGCCATTGAAGTGTTCTAAAAGCAGGAGAAAGAAAAACATAGGTATCTAGTTGAGAGAATAAAAATGGCCTAAGTTAGATGCCGTAATGAAGAACAAAACAAGATGACAACATGGAGAATAAAGGTACAGTATAATTTTCTTCAAATCTCGCGGCGGACACGAATAAAAATGGAAGCATAGAAAAGAGCAGGTTCTTGAGACGGGTAAAACATTATATAATTCACACTCCTATCAGTCGGGGATAGAAGAAACGAATCAACCAGAGCTAATCACGATTTACAATGGCAGAAAAATGATGACTGGCCTTGAAATTTCTGTCTGAAGGATCAGTGGAGAGACTCCATCTTCCCAACTACTAGTAAAATGCAATCGGAATTATGAACAAGGCGATCGATACACAGGAAACGGTTGATTGATCTTTAGTCTCTCTTATTACGTTTCAGGTTGGGTTGGCAGTGTAAAAGCAACAAAATTCTACAGATAATCAGATAGGATAAGGGAAAAATTCTACAGATAGCAATCAGATAGATTTGATTCTACAAATAATATAATAGACAATAGATAACAAAGTTATATTTTATGATGCCCGCTTGAGTTTTTGAGACTTGTGGGTGATGAGGTGAATGATAAGCTGGTGAAAAGATCTAATGCTGAACGAGATTCGAGCGTGTGACCGCAAGAGAAGCAGCAAGTTATTTCTACCGGAGATAACGCCATAACTGATTCCTCCACTACGAACGACTGCCAATGTATTTACAATGTATACTACACTAGGATGTATCTATATTGTACCTCAAAATTATTTGGAGATCATTATTATTACAAGTTGTTCTCAGACACTCTCATTTTTATTATATAGTTTTTATTTTTATTTTTATAATTTATAGTTTTTATTACATATATTATGATGAGATCATTGTGATTACAAGTTATTCTCACATACTCTCATTTTTATTCTATGATTTATAATTATTTATTATATATATTTCATGTGGAGATCATTATTATTACAAGTAATTCTCAGATACTCTCATTTTTATTTTTATTTTTATAGTTTATATTTTTTTATTATGTGCAGATCATTATTATTACAAGTTATTCTCAGATACTCTTATTTTTATTCTATAATTTTTATTTTTATAATTTATCATTATTTTTTTTATGTGGAGATCATTATTATTACAATTTATTCTCCGATACTCTCATTTTTATTATATAAGCGGGCACACTCGCTTCGCTCGCCTCGAGCATCTGGCCATAGCATCTAGACCCCAAGGGAAAAATTAATTCCATCTATCAAACCAGTACTTTAATTTTCTCTTTTTTTATCAATTGGCATAATTTGTTATTGGAATAAAGAAAACGAGCTTTAATTTTGACTACTTAAATGGTCCAAAATATGGTTCAAATACGGTTCAAATATGGTAAAGTTATTGCTGACATGCTACCATCAATAGTTGAGTTCTTGGGAGCTTTACCGTTAACCGATAAATGCTACCGGTGTCGTCTGTCTTGGTTCATTCAAATTCATAGACGTTGAGAAACTTGAATAGACCAAGTAGACGCCACCGGTAACAGTTACCGGTAAATGGGAAGGCTCCCATGAACTCAACCATTGTTTAGATCGCTTTAGAATGAACGTATAAGGCCTGGTCATAAAGAAGGTGTTCTCAAGGATCCAATTGAATTTTGAAATATTAAATTATTTTGTTTACAGAAAATGATTAATCACATCAACAGTTAATGCATGGATTAGGCCTACAATGGACCTACTCAAAAATTTGAATGTTACGTATAAAATATAAGAAATAAATGCTATAGCGACACTTTAATTTATTTAATCTTAGGGGTTTATGAATCTTCTTTGGGACTTTCTCTTTTGGTTTATTTAGTTCGTAGGGTTAATTAATTTTTTTATGTAAATAGATTTAATTTAAAAGGGAAGTGATAGCCGAGTGCCGTAGCAGGTATCTGTTCAATCAGAGATAAGCTACTAAACTCCTGGGCCATATTTGTAACGGTGACCGATTGGATTGGTCAGCAAAAAAGACTCTGTTATCTGCTGTAGAATTACTTCCCAGTGGTTCGGAACCCACCTAAAACTGCAGGTCCAACTCATCAATCACCATCATTCAATTCATTACCACGCACAGGTCTCAAACCTATGTGGGCTTCATCCTCCGAAAAAATGTTTATGCTAAGATTAATTTTAATAATTTCTTTCTTGACCCTAATAAGATTTAATTTATTGTTTGAATCGATAGCTTAGAAGTGACCAACCATATTGTACTATCCAAGAGTACTAATTTCTTATTGTCGATTTTATCTAAGCGAGTTACAAGACCGATAAATAGAGTTGCTATCACACATAGAGCAAGAATCTGGTAACTTTGCTCTAAGCTTTTGATCTATGCAATTAGTGTCACTTTAGCTCTCGCTAGAGGATTACATATTGACATTACATGAAGTAAAAGTTCATAACTGGTACACTGGCTCTAGCTATACTAGCTGCAAGATCGATAGAGTCCAGCTAGAATCTATGCTTGTCTAGACTGCTCTAAGCTATAAATTTATGCAATTAATGTTGCGCTAGCTCTCGCCATATGGACAGAACATGGAATCGTGTCAGCTACGCAGAGAGCATGGTGTTCATGGCCTTCAAAAACAAATTTATTCTAGTTTAAAAAGTAATTTCAAGAAGACTACAAAAAGAAAAACAAAATATCAACAGAATTTAATGCATACACATTCACGGTCTGTCGTGACACAAGAGTTTGAATCAGAGAGACAGGCGTGAGTCACGCTGTCACGGACACATACAAGCGCACATCATAGAAAATGGAATGACCACATTCCATTTAAAGCACACTCACTGACTTCTATCCTGAGATAACGCATAGCACCCAACCGGACACTAATCCTGGACCATGACTACGCATGTAGTATCGGACATAAAAAGAGACGAAAAAGAAATAAAGAGAGAAAATACAGATAAGGAAAGAGAGAGAAAAAAGAAAGAAAGGACGAGAGACCGTGCATAAGTGATAGAAAAATAGCGTACCGTACTACAAACGAAAGGTAGTAGAAACACGGTGTGACTGAAGAATGCCAATCGCTACAGACAGGATGCCCGCACTTGAAGATACGTGATACAAACTAAAAGATACGCAACAATTTTAATATTGAAGAACCTTTTTTTCGTACTGATGATGCCCACATGAAACTGAGACTTGTGCATGGGTAATGAGTGGATGATAACGATGATATAGTTGGTCTGTTTCACGTAGGTTCCGAACCACCAGGTAAGTGATAACAAACATTAGAACACTACTTGAGGTTAGATCCTTTTCATTAACGTATTGGTTGTTCATTTTTTTTCTCACACTAGTTTTAATTCTCAGAGGTGACTATTCAATAAACATATTAAATGAGGAGAGGGGTCAAGATGGAAAATCAAAAGTGAATGAAAGTGATGTTTTCTTTAGACGTTGAACTTGAAATAGTAAAGTCAAATTACAATTGACATTATTTTCAACCTTAAACTACAATTATTATGAATTGCAGTTACATCTTAATTTTCCAAAGATGGATAAGAATGGTACAAACTGTCAAACCGTGATAGCCCAGAAACCAAGGCCTTACTATATAGATATACTACAGCATAGTGAACCACCGAACCTTGCCTTAAACACTACGACAAAGGTGCTTGGACAGTGGAGCTTCGATACTAGTCATTCATTTATTTAATCATGACATAAATACAATCAAACGAAAAGATACAACAGGCTTTCGCCCACAACTGCTTTCTTCGCAAATTTTCAACACTAAAGAATCCAAATGTTAGGTTATGCCAATTTTTCACAAGGAATTTCACTTTGAAGAACAATGACTAATTCTTCTCAATTCTAGAATATTAATTCAGAATTACACTTGGTAAAAAAGCACTAACACAGTTCAATCGTCCAAAGTACATGTAGACGTAATTTTAAATTTTGTTTAAATTTTAGAAGTCAGAAAATATCACTTCAATCACATGGTTTATTAATAATTGCAGTTTCATAATAGTCATAATAAAGGTTTCCAGACGTCAGGATATTTTTTCAAGCAATATGTCCGGCTTTTTCCTTCCAACACAAAATTTTTATTCCAAAATGTGTTCAATTTGGTAATTTTTGTGATCACTAATGAATCAATCCGTGGCGATAACGTGATCAACTAGCAAGCACTGAAAAAATGTTCAAAAAGCTTGTCCTGAGGTTCGGTCTCAATGTGATGATCATGATTTTTCTAATACAGTGGTACAATAAGTGCACTGACAAAAAAGTTATTCAAGTCTCCGTAAACTGAAAAACTCAGAGAATTTGTATTTGTCCTGCCAATTAGAGTACGAGAAGTAATAATAATTATTATCTTATTAATTAATGTGCAATAAGATATAAGACTGATGAGAGAAATCGATTAGGTTTGAATGTGTGAATTATAAGAGCTTTTGCTGGAAAATAATTTACAAGATATGAACTATTCTGATTTTTACAAATGCTTAAAACCCGATTTTATATTACCCAAATCCAGTAAGGAATATCAAGAAATATTGGCTTCTTCAGCACCTATCAACTTGTCTATGCTGTTTCAAAACACTAATTCTATTTTTAAAATATCGTCTTTTCATTTCCTTGTAGTTGTAAACATTCGCTGATTTTAATTTCCTCCTTACCAAAAAGCAAAAAGAGGACCACATTATCCGGCACTAAGAATACTAATGTACTTCCCCCAAGTGTTAAACATTTTGCGAATTTTACAAAAAATGATGAAAGTTGTCAAAGATGAAAGATTCTACTTAAGTGTCCCTCATTCAAGAAGGCAAGTAATACTATGGTTGAAGTCGCAGATCCTTGTTCATAAAAATGTTTGTAATGTCATGAGATGCTTTTAGGATATGACTTCTAATCATTGCTGAATGTTTATTATCGAAGCACTATGTTTAATGTAGTACTGTTGTAATATTATTATTTTGACGTTTCAAATGTTGCCAAACTTGGCCAGATTATACGACGGAACTTGAACAAATATGATTCGATTTAAATGTTGTCTGAAAGCCCTGTACTAGAGAGACAACACTAAGAAAACATTTTATTATTTTTCGAGTGAAGTATTATGGTAAATCTGAATTTTCCACGTTATAATTAACCTCAATATTTTGGACAATATAACATTACTCAAAATTTGTGAAGAGAGCTGTTTTGGACTTGAGTCTGTTGCTCCTTCATGCTCATTGTAATTTTATCACAATTAATAGATGATAATAACAACACCAAAAGTGAACACGTTTGATAACACAAGTGCTTGCTTCTATTTCTCATCTCAAATCGATTTGTTTAAAATTAAAAAATAGTGGAGTACGCTTCTTAGCACCGAAAATTTAAAAAATGTAAACCAATAAGCATGCTGCTCCAGTCTGTCTAGACCCATTCCAAAGTATGTGTTTGATTTTACAACTATGCTCTACTCTAGAGCTAGACTCCAATGCTAGACTCCATACATTGAGAAAATATGTAGTAAAATTTCATCTGGGGTATTTGTCCTGCGACAGCTCGCTAGATTGAATGACAAAAAGTTACTTTTTACAGCTTACCATGGGCTCTTACTGTTACATATTAGGTATGCTATCTTAGTATGGGGTAATTCATCAAAACAAAATCTTGATAGGGTGTTTAAGATCCAAAAGAAAGCGGTTAGGTGTATGGAAAGAGTAAATAGATTAGATTCATGTAGGCCGTTGTTCAAGAGACTTGGTCTCCTAACTGTACCCTGCTTATATGTGTATGAAGCTACTCTATATGTAAAAACGAATGATATTAACCAAAATCTTGATGTACATGATTATAATACAAGAAGCCGAGGAGATTATCACTTGGTGAGTCACAATAGTAGCTTATTCAAACAAAAACCTAGTTATATTGGTAGGAAATTCTACAACAAGCTACCGCAGTTTTTGAAGAGTCTTGAAAATATAGAAATATTTAAAAAACAATTGAAGAAATATTTAGTTGATAAAGCTTTTTATAGTGTACAAGAGTTCCTTTCACATCAAAATTAAGCCTCACCTCAACTAATTGAAGTAATTATGGTATCTAGTGTATAATATTGTTGATCTGACTTGTCTTGTACTCCTTAACTGGAGTCTCCAAGACGTAATCTACAAAAAAAAAAAAAAAATGTGCAAGCACGCACTCAAAGCAACACAACAAGAGCTTCCTTTCCATAGCAGTCGACCAAAGCCGTGAACTCTTCAGCCTGTACTATCATGCCAGAGCCGGCGTTTTACTTTTACCTCTCAACTCCACTACAGAGTGGTAGGTAATCTAATCGTCTTAGCTATGGTGAGGTGAGTGGTGCGGTGGAAACTTAATCGCAAGTAACTTTCTTGATATAAGTCCTACGCCAACCTAACACCACCGCTACCACCCCTCTCCTATATCAAGTCCTAGTGCAACATGACTGGTTGGGTGACTTCCACCATGTCAAATCGTCTTGTAAAGTTCAGAAATGCAGAAACATCTGTCGTGTTTTAGTACACACTGCTGGAAAACTCTCATCCACTCCACATGTAATAAGAGCTTGAAAGATAGTTTTCAAACGCAGAAAGATTAACGGATATACACTCCAACTACATTGTCAATGACATAATAACATGCACTGCTGAAATATATTTATGTATAAATATAAGTAGATAATTATTAGGGTTGAACGCATCTAGCGGGGGCCAAATTAACAATGGAAAGGATTCCATTGTCCAACCAAAGCTAACCAAACCTAGCCTAACTGTCAAGAACAATGGAATACTTTCCATGGTTATTTTGGCACCCGCTAGATGCGTTGAACCCAATTATTATTATTATTATTATTATTATCGTTATCATGATGATTATTATTATTATTATTAGACTATTATTATTATTATTATTATCATTATTTGTATTATTATTATTCTCCTTCATTACCTTCTTCTTCTTTTCATTAGTCTTATTATTCTCCATTTTCTCATCTTTTCTTTTCCTTCTTCTTCACCATGAGTTATCTTCTCTTTCTTTTTCCTGTCCTCCTTCAATACCTTATTCTCAAGCATTAAAGTTTCGTCGTCAGATAATAGCGAGTAGTTGTTACATCATTAATATAATAATAATTATTATTTATTGAATACATTCACAACCAATACAGCTTAACGCCAAAACAATCCTCATTCACCTCAAAGACTAGTCTAAACAATTTAAGAAATATAAAGAAAAAAAGATTCTAGTATATTTCTAATAAGACTCGACGCAAATACAAACGCAGTTTTGGTGACGTAGCGCAGGATTATGTTTTATGAAACACATAAATGAATTAGGTCACCTTTGCTACCATAATTAATTGAATTCTATGTTTTGCAGAAAGTCATCCTGCGTCACGTAACCAAGTCTACGTTTCTATTTGCGCCAATCCTTAATGTTGGGGATAAATTACACAGGAAATTATAGTGATAAACACTTTGTTAGAGGGGTTTGCGGGGGATTCACAGTTGGGAGGTTTGGTTCAGGGTTTTTATGGATTTTAATGGGGGGGAGTACGTGGGTCTCAGTGGGAGGGGAACTGAAATCTCAATGGGGGAGTCCGTAGGTCAGAGTGGGAGGGGGGCTGGATGAGTTAATTGAAGCATTTTATTTATTATTTTTTATTGACATGCTTTCATAATACTTGGTAGTTGTATATTATTGATCAAGTGTGACCTTCCTGTGGACTCATTCCCGCGCACAGGCAGTAATGCCTATGTAGGAATTGACTATTTCCTATCTTTTTCATCTTTTAGTGGTAGTAGTTTGTATTTATTTTTTATTTGAGTGATCCTTTTATTACTTTTACACTGAAAGTTTGTTGTACACATTATTTTTTGTTTGAAATAAACATGGTGCGATGTAATTTATAAAATTTATAAATTATTATTGTAATTTATAAATTACAGTATTCAAGTTTCGCATACCCTTCAAACAAAATATGTTGTACAGTAATCATGTTATGGCGCAATTAAAAAAAATCCACGCAAGTAAAGATTATGAAAAGAAAAAAAAATTATTTCAAATGCGAAATCAATTTCGAAAATTGTTATCATATTCCGAATAATTCAGCTCAATATCAAACATCATAAATAACAACGTATTTGAGTAATTTGATGTATTTTCACAACCACATTTATTATCAATATCAAACCATCATCCACACACAACCACACATCATCAACCACAAGATATTTGAATAATTTGATATTTTCACAGCCATATAATTTATTATATAAAACGAGATATCACACGAGCAGTTTTGGCATCAAAACTATTCTCAATTGCAACACATAAATTTAAAATTAAAATATTCAACAGCTATAAAATTATATGGTACGGTACAAGAAATGAAAATGGTAATGAGTGAGACTGACGCACCCTCTACAAGGAGTAGTTCAGCTTCAGCAAATCAGAGACTACCGTACCGTTCACGCCAATAAATAGTTGTATATTAGTAATTAGCAAATAGCATCAATTAATGTAGGTTACGATATTTCAATAATGTAGCTTTTGTTGCTTTATTTTCAGTTATGATTATGTAGCTTACATAATTATAAACAACACAGCCCACAATTCACTGCTGACTATTCAATTTTTAAAATATGTTAATGATACACTTCAGAAACTCAAGCAGTTTGTTTCAATAATAAATGTGACCACAAAAAATGCTTCTAGCAGTGATTGCTCATAAACAAAAAGCATGAACTAATTGATTTACAATGCTTCAACTTTTACAGTGTTAGCCTATATAGTGAGTAACAATTTAAAACCAAGAATAAAAAATCAATTGAAAATAGCTGATAGATATTTATTTGGAAAACGTTTTAGAAGAAACTATCATTTTAAAAGGTTGGAATCTATATAAAATCCAAATACCCCTCACTGACACACTCATTCATCAGCGTTTCTTTGTAACATCTTTATAACGGTGACCGATTGGATTGGCCAGCAAAAAAGACACTGTTCTCTACTGTAAAATCACTTCTCGGTGGTTCGGAACCCACCTAAAACTATAGGTACAGCTCATCAATCACCATCATCCAATTCATTACCCACGCACAGGTCTTAGTCCTACAAAGAAATCTATGGAGGGCTTCATCCTCCAAAAAAAATCTAGTGTGACAAAAGTTTGAATTGTCATAATCTTATTGTTAACTTTTCAAGTGAAATCAACGACTTGCAGTCAAATTTTCATTAAAATTCATGAAAATTTGAAAAATTTGACTGCAAGTCGTTGATTTCACTTGAAAAGTTAACAATAATATTATAACAATTCATACTTTTGTCACACTAGATTTTTTTTGGAAGATGAAGCCCTCCATAGATTTCTTTGTAGGTCTAAGACCTGTGCGTGGGTAATGAATTAACAATAAGTAGAATTTACTTACTCTGTAGACAGAACGTTTTCGAATCTTTGAGATCCATTTTCAGAGGCTTCGTCCTTGATCATCGATGTCAGTTTTTTGGTTAGAAGAGTTGTGGTTTTTGTAAAATGTTCCAATTTGAAATATACAAACACACCACACACAATAAGCAAAATATCCTCAACGAACAACTAAATTTTAAATTACACAAACTTTTTGATCACATTTTACAAAAACCACAATTCTTCTAACCAAAAAACTGACATCGGTGATCAAGGACGAAGCCTCTGAAAATGGATCTCAAAGATTCGAAAACGTTCTGTCTACAGAGTAAGTAAATTCTACTTATTGTTAATTCATTACCCACGCACAGGTCTTAGACCTACAAAGAAATCTATGGAGGGCTTCATCTTCCAAAAAAAATCTAGTGTGACAAAAGTATGAATTGTTATAATATTATTGTTAACTTTTCAAGTGAAATCAACGACTTGCAGTCAAATTTTTCAAATTTTCATGAATTTTAATGAAAATTTGACTGCAAGTCGTTGATTTCACTTAAAAAGTTAATATGAACAACGCAGTTCGTAATGGAACAAGAAATCCAGGAATCTTATTGTATTGAAAATTGGCATAGTCATATTGTGATAGTCACTGATACAGTAATAGAAACAATGCTCTCATCACATGAATGGAGTCACCAGGTTACGGTACAGTTTATTCACAGCTATATCACGCGTAACAGTAAAAAAATAATTGCACAGATCGCGCGAAATAATTTCGAAGAAACGGCATAATTATGATACAAACAGACAACAGGTGCACAAAAGTATCCCGCATACTTCCCCCCGGAAAAAGATTGAATATTTTAAGCATGAGGGTCTCAACTTTTCACAGTCGAGTACCCAGCGTGTGAAAAGTCAATTTTTCACATACTTCCTGTCCGAATGTTCTACTACAACTACTCTCTACTATATAATACTAGTAGTACTATATAATAGTACTAGATCGTAGATAAACGCTCCATTCATGGAAGTTAGACCTACTTTCATCGTCTTAAATGGCTTTGTTGTTTTTTTAATTCAATCGACTTCTATCTTTACGTATGTTGCTGTTGTAGTGGGTCAACAATACTGTTTTCTCAGTTCTGCTACATGTACTGTATACATATACTTTACTGACTATACTGTACTGACTGTTGATTTATTAGTTTGGAATTGAAGATGCTGCCTCAATGTTGCAGATTCGGATTCCTAGTTGCTTTCTCCAATTCAATTCGTTGTCAATTTTTCTTTTATTTTTTCTTGCTTTACCAACATTTTAATCATGGCACCACAGTACCGGGGACGTAGCCGATGTATAAAAGTAATTACTTTTTCTAGTAATTTTGTTGTAAATTTCTCAACAACTATTTTAATGGATCAATTTGGCATTCTTGGTGTCCTATTTTTGTTCACTTTTTTTTTATTGCTGATGATGCCTACATGAGTCCGAGACTTGTGCGTGGGTAATGAGGTGAATAATTACACATAGATGCCAGACGGAGGAGCGGGATTCGAACCCACGACCGCTGAAACGACAGCAAACTGAAGTTACGCCTCAACCAACTGCGCTAAGTGACCCACTTGTTCCTTATCTCTCAGCGCTACCTCAAACTTCCATGTATTTTTCAAAAACTCTGTAATTTTTGCAAATTTACATGATCTTCCAAAATTGGATCAATTTTTTTTATAAATTGATGCACTTTTAAAAGTAAAGTTTCTATGTATTTTATTTTTTAATATTTGTTTGGAAAGTTCATGTATTCTTTCCAATTGTTAGTTTGGAAATTTGAAATGATTCTTCACTATCTTTGATACATTTGCTTTAAATACCTTTACTAATAGCTATCTCAATAGATAAACATTATTCCTTATCTCTCTGCCCCAAATCAATTTTCTAAGTATACATTTTTCAAAATCTCAATATTTTTTTTCAAAATTTGATGCATTTTTCATGTTTATGCACTTTATAAGAATTTTTATAATTTTTCTGAAATTTAATGAATTTTTTTCACTATCTATGATACCTTATATATTTATATATATTATACATTTCTTTCGGAGGATGAAGCCCACATAGGTCTGAGACCTATAGGTAATGAGTTGGATGATGGTGCTGATCGATGAGCTGGACCTACAGTTTTAGGTGGGTTCCGAACACTTGTGAATAACTATGATGAAGGAGCCTTATTTCTTATCTTTGTACCCTACCTTAATTTTCTAACTATCTCCAATTTCAACAACAATTTTCCAGTTTTTCAAAACGTTATGCACTCATAATTTAATGCACTTATAATACGTACATTTATACAATTTCTAAGTTATTAAAAATTTGATGTACCGAAGAATCTATTTTCTTTACTTTCTATGAAACATTTATTGCGAATTCCTTTATAACCTTTTCAATAAATCAAACTTTTCATTTCGCAGTCTCGATATTCTATTTGATATCTCGTATCTTGTCTCTGATCTACATCATTTTTCTGTTATTTTACAAACTAAAAGCATTGTTTTTAAATTTTGATGTATTTTCCAATTTATTCCAAAATTTTCCTGTTTGTCTATTTTTTTTAATATTTTTCTAAATACTGTATTTATCCTAGTCTGTTCAACAAAATTGGCCTCGATTATTTTCCAAACTCAAAGCATTTTTATCAAATTTTGATCTCTTTTTAAGTTTTTTCTAACTACACATTTACCACCCAATAAAAAAGTTAGACTCGTCTAATTTTTATCAAACTTTGATCTCTTTTTAAGTTTTTTTTTTAATTACACATTTACCACCCAATAAAAACGTTAGACACGTCTTTAGACCAGAAATATACTGAGAATGCTTACCGGTATATTAAATTTAAAAGTTTTATCTATTAATTTTTCAATTATTATTCAAAGTACAATTCTATCAAGCAATCTCTACCAATTCGCCTTAATTTTACTGCAAAAGGATGTGAACTAGTCATTGGCTGTCATTACAAGCAATCATTACCTTAGCGAAATTCCTATGAAATGACTTCTGATTTAAAAGAGATGTCAATTGGCATGAGAATTTCAAGGTAATATTTACAGCAATGGTGAGTGATGAGACATTGTTCCAGATGCCGGTTCATTAATCAGAGCGGAACGTGAAAAATCGGTTTCCAACTACTTCAAAGAGGAAAAATGCTCAATGAGGAAAGATGCACTAAACTGTGAAAAGCCAATGATTTCTATAACAGCAATTACACGAGAAAATTTCACATGAAATTCTGTGAGAGTTAGAAATCCTGATTTGAAACTGGTGTAATAATCTTCTGTTATTAAAAAGTGTCTAACTTCAATTTCCTAGTACTGTTCATACTAGAGCAGTATACTAGGGCTAAATACGGTCCGCGACATGCTTTTGGGTACACACTAAAACTACACATGTGAAATAAATTATAATATAAAAAATATATGTTATAACGTAAAATATACAGACTAGCAAAAATCTTCAAAAAAGCCGGCCACACCATCTCATTCAGAACAAAAAAAAAAAATAAATAAAAAATGCACTTACACTCAAAACCACACTGAACACAAACAAATACGATCTCCCAGGGATCTACAAACTGAACTGCTCTGATTGTAACAAATTCTACATAGGACAAACAGGCCGCACATTCAAACAACGTTACAAGGAACATTTTCAAGCCCTGACATCAAAAGCTGAATCGAATTTCGCCGACCATATCATTCAAACTGGACACACTTTTACTGACATCAGTACCAACCTACACATTCTACATATAAAATCTAAAGGACACGAACTCAACACCTTGGAACAATTTGAAATATACAAACACACCACACACAATAAACAAAACATTCTCAATGAACAACTAAATGTTAAATCTCACAAACTTTTTGATCACATTTTACAAAAACCACAACACTTCTAACCAAAAAACTGACATGATGATCTAGGAACCCACGCCTCTGAAGATGGATCTCATAGATTTGAAAGCGCTCGGCCTACAGATTAAGTGAGTTATACTTATTCTTAACAAATATTTGACTGCATGTCGTTAAATTTCACATGAAAAGTTAATAGTAAAATATACATTTCGAGTTGCTGAATTACAATAACGATACCGTATTCATTACTTTTTTCGCTTCCAAGTACAATATTATTGCTGGATTTCTTGTTCCATAACGATCTGCGTTGTTAATATTAAATTTTTGATTTCTAGTTAAAACGATCTGTGTTGTTAATATTAACTTTTTATGTTAAATTCAACGACTTGCAGTCTATTTCAATTGAGAATAAATAATATTTCTACTCACATTAGGCCAAACGTTTTCGAGTCATGGAGACCTTTGAAGATGAGTCTTTATGACTCGAAAACGTTTGGACTAATGTGAGTAGAAATATTAATTTTATTCTCAATTAAAATTCACTGCGTCGTTGAATTTACCAAATCAACAGAAAGGACTCAAATTTCCATGACAGGAAGGACTCAAATTTCAATGTTCATTCTTGTATAATAACGATGTAGGTCTAATAGTTAAATTTCTATTGCAGCAAAAGTTTTTTTCATTAATTTTACATTGTTACAAGAAGTTTCCTGCCGCTGTTGTCAGTTTATCTTGTTTTTTATCTTGAAACCTTAAATGTTTGAAATTAGTCAACAATTATAGAAGAAATTATGTTTTAAATTATTGATGACGATCATCATTGAAGCTAAAATTTCAATTTATGATGAAAATGTGAAAAAACAAGTTTATATCATAAAAATAAAAATAGGTATTGATCAATTTTTGGCCCGCGTACATTATTTCTCATTTCATCTGGCTCTCTCTTTGAAATGTTTGCCCATGTCTGTACTAGAGTAGGCCTATATCTAGAATAGATACTAGATATAGTAATAGAATAATACTAGAGTAGATAGTATACAGTCGATTGTAGTATAATGTTTCCTTCTCTTTATTATTTCTACCTCTTTTTTCTTCTATCATTCATTTATAGCCTCTACCTTGACAGCATTTGAATTTTTTTACAGAAGTTGATGAAGGATTGAGGAATTTAAAGATAATTAAAGATGATAATCTTCCTCAATGAAACCAGGTATTTAATTAATTTTATTCCACCTAATATAATCAATTCTTCTTTTTAATGTTGCCGATGAACACCCACCTGAGTCTGAGACTTGTACGTGAATAATGAATAATTAACAGATAATAAATATTAAAAAAATTATAAAAGTGAATTGATTTATCCAACATTGAAACGGACATTTTATTTCCTAGTTTAAATATAATACAAGGTTAGTTTTAATGTTAGTTCATTCAATAATTACGATTATTCCTTAATAGAAAACTAAGCTTCATAGAATTGATTTAATTATTATTTTTGCAATATAGCTAGAGTTATTATTGTGCTTTTACACCCTCTTTGGGCCACTACAAGTCGTTTCCTCCATATGGGATATGGTTTACCCGTTCTTCTCTTTGTGTTTCCAATATCTTTTTAGTCGTGCCTATTTTTGGTGTCACTCCTCAATGTCTGAATATTCTTGTCATTGTTCCTCCATATTCTTGTCCGTATATTGTTACTTTAAATTTAACTTTCTGTCTTAGTTCATCCAAATTTCCAGTCTTGTTCTGCTAATAATACTAGGATATTTCCAGTATTTTCAAAAAACGTCTTGTTGTTTCATATTCCAAACTTATGGAGAAATGTTCTTCATAATCTGGTGTGCGATGTCCTTATGATAAGGCCAAATATATACTTTTTTCAAATTTGTGATGAGACTCAATTCCTCTAGGATATTTCTAGTTCTTCCATATCTTCTTTAACCTCTCTTCTTGTTTCAGATTTCAAAGCTTCTAGAGAAATTATCTTCGAAATCTGGATTGTGATGTCAAAAATATAATATAATGGTCAAAAATATACATTTTTTACTTTTTTATATGTAATGGACTCCAATTCCTTTGTCAATAACGTATTATAAGGTGAAGTGAAAGCCGAGTGCCCTAGCAGTTATCTGCTCAATCGGAGATAAGCTACGAAACTCCTGGGCGCTGTTTGTAAGGGTGACAGATTGGATTGGCCAGCAAAAAAGGCTGTTCTCTGCTGTAAAATCACTTCCCGGGGATTCGGAACCCACCTAAAACTGTAGGTCCAGCTCATCAATCACCATCATTACCACGCACAGGTCTCAAACCTATGTGGGCTTCATCCTCCGAAAAAAATATACAACTAATCAAATTTTAATAGTGGTTTTATATTATTAAAATAGACCGGCAACTCTTTTTCAACATTTGTCGTCACTTGAGTAACCTTTGTGAAGTAACGTATATACCGATTCAGATCCACTGTGCTTAAACCACGATTACTATCCGAAATTTTCCATCACTTTTCTGAATGAGTTTGCGGCAACATTAAAAAACTTTTCCTAAACGACATCCATTTCACGAACAGCATCGTCGAAACTTTTCAGAGTTTGATAAAAAGTTGGAGAGAGTCAAAAGTTCCAGAACTTAGTTTCCGATTTGGATACGCCCCTGTTTGACCTTTCAAGTTGTATCACTCAAATGCAGGCCACTATATTTCTAGTATACTGAACTACTATATCTATATAGTACGGCTCAGTTACTAGTACGACTAAGTTACTATATCGTACGACTAAGTTACTATACAGTACGACATTTCGATTTCTCAATCACGATACTATTACAATGAAAAAGATTGTAATCTAACCTGAACTAAAACATGAGTGTAGAATACAGTCAGCTCCGATGTTATTAAAAAACTTGGCAAGCTACTAACAAGCTACCAGACTTGACATAACGTTCAGAAACGCAGATTGGATATTTTCGAAGAACTACTACACTTTAAATTTGTACCAAGTTAATATTCTTGGTTCATTCGCCTCCTATGCAGTGTAGGCTACCCCAAGTTACGAAAAACGAGCTGACAAATAAGGCGGTCAAACAAGCCCTGACCTTACATGACATTAGAGTGTAGAGACAACGTTCGTTATGATGCCAAACGTTAAATAAATTGAAAATAAATATTCTGTATAGGCCAAATGGATTAAGATCAGCACCTTAATATCATAAGAGAAAAAAATATTATTTTATATTGCTGATGATGCCCACATGACTCCGAGACTTGTGCGTGGGTAATGAGGTGAATGATAGCACATAGATGCTAGATGGAGAAGCGGGATTCGAACCCACGACCGCTGAAGTGACATATAGTGCAGATTAGGTTAAGTTAGGTTAGTAATATGAATATAGGAACAACCAATACCTCCTGAACCCATGAGTAGTTTATTAAAGGGATTACTAAAGGGATTATTTCCATCAACAAATTAAATTGAAAATTGATACTGCACAATAAAAATTATTCCTGGATTTCTTGTTCCATGACGAACTGCGTTGTTAATATTAACTTTTCATGTGAATTTAACGACTTGAAGTCAAATATTCATTAAGAATAAGTATAACTTACTTAATCTGTAGGCCGAGCGCTTTCGAATCTTTGAGATCCATCTTCAGAGGCCAGGATCTCAAAGATTCGAAAGCGCTCGGCCTACAGATTAAGTAAGTTATACTTATTCTTAATGAATATTTGACTGCAAGTCGTTAAATTCACATGAAAAGTTAAAAATTATTCACTAGAGTTTTTTAATTAAATATAGATATTATGTCGAACATATTTTATGAAGTAGACTATTAGTCTTAAGTCTTAGCTTTTTATGGACACTGGCCAAATTTTGGAGATGGTCCTAAGCGTTACAGAGTATTAAATTGGATTTAATATGTTTTTCACATATGCTACCAGAGATTATGGGATATCACATATTTATGTTCGATGTCAAGTGTTCGTAAAGATCAGTCACGAGCGCTCAAACTGCGCTTGGATGGGTGACCATGCTTCTATAGCTAGATGTTATACGCTTAATTATCACTTACCAGGTGTTTCGGAACCCACCTAGCATTGTAAGTTTCCCCATAAAAAGGCTAGAACGGCGAGGTGAAACTACCCGTGAAGGTCTCACCACCAATAAAGGCCATAATATATTTATTACTCCTTGAATACTAAAAAAAAGTCCTAAATTTTTAATGAAATGAAAGATGTGAACTTTCTATGTTTGAACTTCAAGGAATTATTACCGATAGTAATATCGATATATTTTATCTTCTACTATGTAATCCTATCAAGGTTGAAGAACTATTTCAATCATAAAATTTCTATTATTTTTTTTATGGGAAATTTAACGTCTTGCAGTCAAATATTCAATAAGAATAAGTATAATTTACTTACTCTAGGCCGAGCGCTTTCGAATCTTTGAGATCCGTTTTCAGAGGCGAAAAGATTCTCAAAGATTCGAAAGCGCTCGGCCTAGAGTAAGTAAATTATACTTATTCTTATTGAATATTTGACTGCAAGTCGTTAAATTTCACATAAAAAGTTAATATTAACAACGCAGTTCGTCATGGAACAAGAAATACAGGAATAAAATTTCTATTGATTTTATAAAGTTCAACTCTTAACTGTTTCTTCCTCTAAATACTGTAGTTTTAATCCTATTATGAAACTTTTCATAGTTTTTGACGTGATCTATGTGTTATGATTAATTGCTTTTAATGAATTTAATGTATCTTAATTACTGACATGTCACGGTTTGGTAGAATATTGTATTTATGCAAACATATGTGATGAATAAAGTTCTAATCTAATCTATCAGCATCAATTTACAACTTTAGGGACATGCTCTATAACAAACTACGAAATACAACCATAAGTTAAAATAAGTGAAAACTTCCTTATGACTATCAATCAAAATATTAGCTTGAATTTATTTTATTATGAAACAATATTTTTGAATGAAACGGGCGCTGAATAACTAATAAAATTCATCTACACAGAATCTATCCAGTATCCACGAGCAAGAATTATTATTGAACCAGATTTGTATAATTATTATCTTTGCAGGACTACAAATTCAAGTACTGATAATATTAGTTAATAATACTAATAATATTAATGTTTTAATATTTTGATTGTTCCTGTTCTTAATTTATGGAAGAATTATATCTGTTTATTTTTTTTTTTTAAAGAGTATGTTATTGAATTTTATTTCGGTGAATATATTTTTGCTGTGTTTTTCCGATTGTTTTACAATGAAAGGATGATAATTGTGTGTTTTTTAGTTTTGTCACCTCATGGAGATACTTTAAGATCTTTATTACTTTACCTTTAAATTCATTGTTGATTTCTCTCATTTCACGAGCTTTCTATGTTTACTAGTAATATTATTGAATGAACTCACAGCTAGCGCTCAAGTATTTACTTTGCTGGCTGTGCCAAAAATGTGTTATACACTTTATATTGTGAATTTTCTTATATTTGTATTTTTGTGAAATAAAAATATTATTATTATTATTATTATTATTATATTAGCCCTCAAGAACTGATCAATAATTCAGTATTGAAACAGGAACAAGAATTAATATTTATTTAGATTAATGATTGTGCAATGACTACCAGTTCATTTTTTGGTCTAGGTGTGACATTTTTTTCGGAGTATGAAGCCCACATAGGTCTGAGACCTGTGCGTGGGTAATGAATTGAACGATGGTGATTGATGAGTTGGACCTACAGTTTAAGGTGGGTTCCAAACCACCGGGGAAGTGATTTTACAGCAGAGAAGTCTTTTTTGCTGGCCAATCCAATCGGTCACCCTTACAAAGAGCGCCCAGGAGTGTCGTAGCTTATCTCTGATTGAACAGATATCTGCTACAGCACTCGGCCATCACTTCCCTGCATGAGTGTTACACTAAGTGACATTTCTACTAAGAACTTGAATGAGGATCTGAACGGTTGAAGTTGCGTGCAAGCCTGATGGAGAATCATTAGCAATGAAAGGAAGACTTACTGGAAGCGACTAAGGGAAAGACCTTTTAGGATACCTTTCCGCCATTGTGTATCGTGTCTCCAGCTACTTGGTGGGGGAAATTCGTAGAGGAACTAAAGTGAAGGGGGAACCTGGTTCCAGTCACGAAACTTCAAAACGTCTAACTACAATGTCAGATTTTTGAGTAAAGGATTTCCCCCGAGACGAATGCATCATTAATCATTCAGTTTATTGTTGCGTGTAAATGCGTATAAAACAGCTATGCAACTCATCTTTCTTGTTCCTTGTCTAAAAGTATATTAATTTAAGGGAAGTGATAGCAGAGTGCCGTAGCAGGCATCTGTTCAATCAGAGACAAGCTACGAAACTCCTGGGCGCTCTTTGTAAGGGTAACCGATTGGATTGGGCAGCAAAAAAGACTTCTCTGCTGTTAAATCACTTCCTGGTAGTTCGGAACCCACCTAAAAACTCCTGAGCGCTCTTTGTAAGGGTAACCGATTGGATTGTACACCAAAAAAGACTTCTCTGCTGTAAAATCACTTCCTGGTAGTTCGGAACCCACCTAAAAACTCCTGAGCGTTCTTTGTAAGGGTGACCGATTGGATTGGGCAGCAAAAAAGACTTCTCTGCTGTAAAATCACTTCCTGGTAGTTCGGAACCCACCTAAAAACTCCTGAGCGTTCTTTGTAAGGGTGACCGATTGGATTGGGTAGCAAAAAACACTTCTCTGCTGTAAAATCACTTCCTGGTAGTTCGGAACCCACCTAAAAACTCCTGAGCGTTCTTTGTAAGGGTGACCGATTGGATTGGCCAGCAAAAAAGGATCTTTTCTCTTCTGTAAAATCACTTCCCGGTGGTTCGGTACCTACCTAGAACTGTAGGTCCAACTCATCAATCACCATCATGTGGGTTAAGTGGAAGAGGGGGCTCTTATGCCTCAACTTCGCCCACAGCACTTTTATTACTTGTAAAGTGCACAAATAAAAGTCATTTATCTATCTATCTATCTATCTATCTATCATCCAATTTATTACCCACGCACATGTATCAGACCTTTGTGGGCTTCATCCTCCGAAAAAAACTAAGTTTAAAGGAAAATCAATAAAAATCTTTAGAAAGATTGTATAGTTAAGAAAAAGGATAAAGAAATATTGAAGGGAGAGAAGCAAATGGAAGAAAATTCTCTGAAGATTATAAGAAAATTAAGAAAGTTAATAAAGTATTTAAGAAAGAATTGAATGGATCCACTGAAGCAAAAAATAATTAGTGTAAAAAGCAAAGATTTATGAACTGCAATCTGCAATAAACCAAAAGGGATATTAGGCTTAATCCTCCCAAGATTATAAAAGTGGAGAGATAATTATCAATAAAAAAGTACTTGAAGATAATGAATACTGCAAAATGGAGAAATAAATAAGAGGAACAAAACTATCTACTGAAACACAAAGATTGAAGTAATTGGAAAAAGCAATGACTTCTAAACTGTGGAACACAAAAGTAATAGTCTATTAATTCACTCGAGATTATAGAGTAAGGAAATAATTGATCAATAAAAAGTTCTTGGAAACAATTTATAGTTAAAGAGTTGAAACACAAAAAGATTTCAATCATTGAAAAAGGTTTCTGAACTGCAACATACGAGAAACAAGATTATTTAAATATTGTAAAATGGTAGTTGTGATAAAACTACACTATTGAAATTATTCAATTTGGTTTGAGGTAAAAGACAGGGTTGAGCGTTTTATTTGATAAACAACTGAGACCAAAGATAATGTTGGGACCAAAGCATTTTCAAATGAAACTCAAATACTCTACATTTCTCACGAATTACTTTCTTGCAATCGACAAATGTTTCTCCACAGGCCAATTCTTGTTTTGAAACGAATAAATCTTTAATGAATAGCCTGTTTACAAGGTCTGATGACTCAACAGTCTATTTAAGCCTAGGTCAATAATTTATTATTGGCAAATCTACTGATTAGGCAAGACGAAAATAATGTATTAAAAATGTTTCATACGTAGATGTTTGCTTCTCTTTTTACTACCACTTCTTTGACATATTCTCCTCTTTCTTCATCTTCATCAACTCTTCCTTATTATATATTTTTTTGCTGGATGAAGCCCACATAGGTCTGAGACCTGCGTGTGGGTAATGAATTGGATGATGGTGATTGATGAGTTGGACCTACAGTTTTAGGTGGGTACCGAACCACCAGAAATTGATTTAAAATAAGAGAAAAGTCTTTTATCTAACCAATCCAATTGGATACCCTTACAAAGAGCGCCCAGGAGTTTCGTAGCTTATCTCTGACTGAACAGGCGGCACTCTGCTATCATTTCCCAAAATATCTCTGATCATTAGTGGTATTCAATTCCGTAATTTATTAAATGTTTGTATCTTCTTAATTTATCTTTAATTTTTATCTTTTTAGTTATCTGAAATTTCAATAAGAGTTTTTATGGAACACTTTATACCCTAATATTGAATTTATGGTATCAGAAGATATCAACCAGATCGGAAAGGTCTAAACTGAATCAATATGCATTCTAAATATATCCTAATATTCAATTATATCCTAATATCCAAGATCCAATTTTAGATATATCGTAGCCTAAAAATACTTTTCATAAACAGTTTTTTATTTAATTTTAGACTTCTTATCAATTAATTTGTTTAAATAAACTGTAATGTCCATTTAATTGTCTTGGATCTACTCTAATCAGGATAGCATTAACTATTGTAATTGAATTTATTTATTTTTATTGTACTATACTATTGTAAATCTATTATGTAAGTTATCTATATATACTAAATGTTATCCATACTTGATCAATCTCTACATTGTGACTTATGCCCAAGTAATGAACCAATTTGTGAAAGGTGTAGTGATTTTGATGTGATTCAAACTTAGAAGAATTTTACTGATTTAGCCTAGACAGATTCCCATTTGCAGGTGAAAATGTGTGCGTGGGTGTGTGCGTGAGTGTAATACTGATAAAAATTGAAATTTGTTGCGCTCCTACTTACAGACAAAAAGACTTGTTCTTTTTTGTAAGTAGAAATTTTGTTTTGCATTATAATAATAGGAAGCTTTTTTTATATAGGCTATATATATTTATAGTTTGTATCCTTTCTTTTGAGAAGGAAGCTGTAACAAGTTTTTTTTTGACATGCAAAATAAAAATGATTTTGATTTGATTTGATTTGAATGCGTTGCACTAAAGCAGGGAACCAAGGAAAGAGATTGCCCCTCACTATTTTTTTTTTTTTACAAAAATAGAGAAATTACATTAGCTGGTACGTTTGAGTTTTATCTCGTCCTTTCAATTTTATCACAGATATCTCAAAATATTCAGACAATATTCTAAAATATAGACTACCCTTATCTGTGCTTTTATCAACTTTGCCCACCACGTTTTGACTTTTAATTTCAAGGTTCACTGAAAAAAATTCTGAAAATATTTTCGAAACCGCCGGAGCACAATTTCAGAAACATACAAACCTTCAATAAGCCAGTCCCGTGTTTCGGAAGACACTTAAAGCAGTGGTAAAGTCACGTCAGAGGCCCTGAACGTCTTCATGTGCAACCTGATAACTCTGATACCAGATCTGAGTAAGCCAGGTCACACAATATTATTATTATAACTCATTAATATAGCTCATTAATATTCGTCAAAAGTAGCAGTTTATAACAAAAATATCTTCGTAAATTTCTCAATGAATAATAAGACGAAATTGTCACAACCCACATTTATTAAAACTTAGAGAAACTAGTTTCGATTGTTACACCATTATCAATCTCTATCAAACATAAATGTGGTTGTGACAATTTCGTCTTATTCATTATAGATACCTTCCACAATATCACCTTCGCCACTACAAAGAAAGTTCGTAAATTTTTTTTTTTTTTTTGAGGATGAAGCCCACATAGGTAATGATTTGGATGATGATGATTTATGTTATGGACCTACAGTTTTAGGAATTCCAAATACTCTAATTCTTCGGGAATAACTCATTAATTATTTTTACAAACAAGTAAGTTTGAAGTAAATTGCAATTTAACAAACTGAAAAATATACAGAAAAATAATTTATTAATTTCCGCCATTGCGGAAGTCTTCAGTATAAATTAATAGCACCTTGAGGAATTAGAAATTAATAAATTCTGTTTTTATTATTATCCATCCGAGAACATTTACAGATACCACGACCTTATCTAATCACGATTAGCAGCCTTTTAATTGATTTCCAAGTAATCTAAGCTCATAAACCCAGGCCCGTAGCTAGAGTGAGACAGCCGGGGCACTGACCCAAGGGCTCACAATTAAATAAGGTAATAAACTTTAAAAAAGGGGGCTCTCGAATTCACTTCCTACCCCGGGGTACCTAGAGAACTAGCTACAGGCTAACTAAAAAATATATTATAATCTTAACCCAGGCCCATAGATAGCCTGAGACGGCCGGAGTTCTGCACCCAAGGGCCCAAACTTGATAAAAGGACATAAACTTGAAAAAAAGGGCCCAAATTTACTTCCTGACCCGGAGCACTTGGACCTAAAGTTATATTACAATCTCAAACCAGGCCCGTAGAAAGCCTGAGGCAGCCAGTGTCCCAAAAGAGCCCAAACTTGATAAAAGGTCATACACTTGAAAAAAGGGGGCCCAAATTTACTTCTTGACCCGGGGCACTTATATTATAATCCCAAAAGGTCCCAAACTTGACAAATAGGTCATAAACTTGAAAAAAGGGGGCCCAAATTTACTTCCTGACCCGGGGCACTTAGAGACCTAAAGTTAAGCCACAGCCGTAGCTTTTTTGAGGTAGCCGGTGCTCTGTCCCAAAAGGTCCCAAACTTGACAAATCGGTCATAAACTTGAAAAAAGAGGGCCCAAATTTACTTTCTGACCTGGGGCACTTAATGTTACATTATTATCTTAAACCACACCCGTAGCTTGGTTGAGACAGCCGGTGCTCTGCCCCATAAGGTCCCAAACTTCATAAAATGTCATCCCCTTAAAAAAGGGGGGCCTCAATTTACTTTCTGACCCGCAACAAGGCTCCCCCCAAAGGCTCAAACTTAAAAAATAGGTCATAAACTTGAAAAAAGGGGCCCTCAATTTACTTCCTGCCTGGAAATAGGCTGAGGCAGCCACGGCGCTGCCCCCAAAGGCTCAAACTTAACAGTCATAAATTTCAAAAAAGGGGCCCTCTTTACATTTTTTACGGTCCCAGAGCCGCTAGAGACCCAACAACAAAAAAAGCCCAACCGCTCAAAAATATTTTTTAATTTCTAACTCACCCATTTGAAGACACAACCCAAGTTGTGTGTGTGATCACCCTCGCATCTTGGGTACGTTCACCAGGCCCACAGGAAACAATAATCCACTATCGAAGAAACCAATTATTTCAAAGCACTGCACTAAATCAAAATCAAACCAAATTATTTATTCCCAAAAACAGAACAGTACAATTAAAGTAAAGGAAAATTGACACAGCACTAAAAAAACACTTGGCACTTGTTACGTGGCGATGGGAAAAAATACTTCAAACCAAACTGAAATCACAGCTATTTTTAATATTCCCTCGACTGCGAGCAGAGGTTTGACGATCAACTAACAACACGCACATTCCTGGACTCGATCACTCGAACTGTGGAGTTGAAGAGCGAACCGAAGCCAACTCGACTCGTAGCCTAGCGGCTTTCCTCGATGGTTTTATTGTTTTTGCTTTGTTGAACGAGCGAACTCAGAACTCTCTCGCTCAGCTAGTAGTGTGCTGGTGCGGTGCGGTGTGCTTCCCCCACCACCTTCTCAAGCGACTACCTGTTCCCCAGTCTGTCCAACCTGTGAGAACGAAACTATCAGGCCCCTTTGATGTTTGGTGTGAATCATCACCTATACACAGAACACAGAGCACAGCTGTTGCTGGCCTGGCTTGTTCCTGTAGTTTAGGCCACATTTGTATGGGACCCTGACCCAGCAACCCCTACCAGATGTTTTGTTTGCTGTAGCTTGAAGATGTCAACTTTCTTAGAAACTGTTGAAAGAGAACCGTTCAATAAAATATTTATTAACTAGAAGAGATGTTAATCTTTCTGGAAATGTTCATTATAGAAACTGTTCAATTAACTATCTATACACTAGAGGAGACATACATCTTTTTGGAAATGTTCATTATAGTATCATATTTTATTCAGAAAAAATTAATAACTAGAAACACAGCAACAAGAAATACTTGGAAATCAAAAATTTGAATAACAATATAAACCAACTTGGAATAATTGAACAACCTCGCACCAATTTCAAAGCAACTCCTCATAACAAAAACTTAAAAAACACCAATTTCAAAGCAGCTCCTTTTAATAAAAAATTAAGAAACACAAGTGGAAATTATGACTCAGTTATGGCGTGACGGCCGTTTCACTCAAATTGGTTCGTACACCGTACATCTGAGTGTACTGTGGGTCGTTTGACGATGCTCTTAACATCAGAGTGAAACGGCCGTCACGCCATAACTTGAGTCATAATTTCCACTTGAAGTATTTTTCAAGTTTTTATTATATACTAGTGGAAAAAAGATGGATTTTCAACATCACAACTCCTCATAACTCAGAAAAGGCAATAGAAAGTTATAGTAGGTCAGTAATGATAGATTTGAGAGGAAAACAATTTTTTGTGAGAATGAACGTCTTGCACACATCAAAGTATAAAAAATAAATTTATGGGAACTTGACATAAGAAAATATCCGGTTACCAGTAGGCCTACACCAAAGTATTAAAAAAATAAACAGGAGCAAATTAATTAGTACCTCAAACAAAAGGAGAATCTGCTAAAATACGCAGTCTAAACAAAAAAGGTCTAAGGGAGAACAGTAATTAAGGGAGTACATTAAGTAAAAGGGAGTACAGATGCTACAATTTGTATTATGTTGCTGGACACTAACAAAGTAATTAATCGATTTAAATTAGCTATTTGATGCAGTATTCAATGTTCGCATTGGTAGTCTTTGGAAAAATTAAAAGCAAAAAGGATTTTGAAATGAATAACCAGAGTATTCAGTACTTTCCTGTTAGTGGCTCTACACACTGGTGTCTTAAGACATGTGTCTTACGACATCTGTCGTGTCTGATGCATTTTTATCGAAAATCAACCCATGTTATTAAATGGAGGACTTACACACTGCTTGAGACATCAGTGCGACGCGACATCCCCGCTTCAGACATGTGTCGCACGGGTCGGTGTTTCGTAAGTCATGACTTACAACCGCCCTGGCGCATGCGCACTAGCGATGCACTAGCGCACGAGCAATGAGGCTGTGAGCCGTCAACAACCGAGCTCAACAATTAGCCGTCTGCAACGCACGTAAGACATAAGACATGCATAAAACATCCATGTCTTATTCAATTCCGTACGACACGACAGATGTCGTAAGACACCAGTGTATAGAGCCACTTAGACGTCATGTCCACTCATTTGGAGATATCGATAATCGATATCGAACTTCAAAAGTATCGATACCTCTTTTTCTAATTGCCAGCTGATATATTTCAATTCAGATCAACATTTTGCTTTGATGCTTTCGAAGATCGATACTTTTGAAGTTCGATATCGATTATCGATATCTCTAAATGAGTAGACGTGACGGGTTGGGGGAATTGGCTATATCTGGAATTCACTATATCTGCTTGCAAGTGGAACTGCCTATATGTGTTCTCTTCGGGAACTGGTTGTATCGGGAACTCACTATATCTGCATGCAAGGGGAACTGCCTATATGTGTCTTCCCCGGGAATTGGCTGTATCGGGAAGTCGCTATATGTGGAACCCCCACTCTACCACCGCTTGGAACGTGGACAGCGCCAAAGTGGGCGGATAACTAAGTGGACCAAGCACCACAACAACAACAACCTAGATCGGTTGCCATCATCACCGTATTATATTTAATTTCGTAAGGCTATTCTTTGCGTCAAAACTGGGGGCGTTTGGCAAGTTGTAGAAAGATGGGAGAGGGATCAAATTAAAGGACTCTATTCCGTGATGGTGGGAAAACTATTGGAATTTCCAGAATGTTAGCATAAAATTAGATATAATGTAAAATGTTCTCCATAAGAATAGAATTGGAATTCAAAAACGTCTGATTTGTTTACATCAATACATTATGATTGTGATCGTGCTTCATCTTCAAGTCAGTGTTCAATATTAACATGTGGGTTACTTGGGATAGTATAATCTAAATTTAGACAGACATATTTTAAAAATAGTTCTAAAAATTTTTTGTTTTGTCTACATTTCTTCACATTGAAGAAGACAAGCTAATAATTTCAACAACAGAAAACAAACTTTCTTAGTAATGGCGAAGGTGATATTGTGGAAGGTATCTATAATAAAAAATGAGACGAAATTGTCACAACCACATTTATTAAAACTTTGAGAAACTAGTTTCGGTTGTTACACCATTATCAATCTCAATCAAACTCTGAGTTTGATTGAGATTGATAATGGTGTAACAACCGAAACTAGTTTCTCAAAGTTTTAATAAATGTGGCTGTGACAATTTCGTCTTATTTTTTATTACAGAAAACAAACCTCATAACGGACCTAACTAGTCACAGAGGAGTTGATATAATAGATATTCCAGAAATGTTTGTGCTAAGAAATGAATCTATGATTAGTTTTATTTTTTATACAAAAATAACTATCAACAACGTTAATATGTTTTCAAACAACATAATAATGTGTCCATTGAATGAACAATGTCATAATATTAACAATGTAATACTTGGAAACGTGGAAACGTGGAGGGAGAAGCAAAGAACTACTTTATTGTGGACAAAATTATTACTGATGAACCCATTGAACTTTTAAATATTCCAATAGAATATCACACCATCAGGAATGCCACCACATAAACACCATATTACACTAAAAATTGGCGCTATCGTGATATTGATAAGGAATATGAATCTCGGGTCAGGCTTAAGCCTGGTCAATGGCGTATGATGAATTGTGTTGGGCCTTTACGGAAGGTGCATAAAGTTAGAAATAATAACTGGATCTGGAAAGGTAATGCAATATTTTTACCAGGAATTAGGCTTATATCAACAGACCCTAATATGCCTTTCCATATGTCAAGAAAACAATTTCCAATCAGACTATAGCTTTTTGTATTACTATCAATAAGTCCCACGGCCAAAGCTGGGATATACCTAAGTCAGTGACGTAGCCAGGGGGGGGGTCCTGGGGGTCCGGACCCCCCCTTCCGGTCCTAAATTTTATATAATTTTCATTAAATTAAACGTAAAATAAGACAAAGCACTGATGTTGGTGTTATTTTCAATGCCAGGAGAGCTAAAAAAGACTGTTCTAGGGCCTCTATTTTTCAAAAAAATTCCAGGAAAGTAACCCCAGACCCCCCCCCCGGTCAATCGGACCCCCCCTCCATTTCAAAATCTTGGCTACGTCACTGCCTAAGTAAACCAGTATTTACTCATGGGCATATTTACATATGATGCATTTAGCAGAGTTAAATCTCCGGAAGGAATGAACTTGTTTATTGTAAATAACAACAACCAAAGCAACCAAAAAGACTATTCTCACACAAAAAATCTAGTAAACAGGGAAATTCTGACTCATAGGTAATTTGATTATTAGTTCGTTTGATTTATAATACTGTAGTATAATGACTTGTTTTATGTATTAGTGTTTTTATTCAGGGATTTTTGCCCCTACAAGCCACTAGTTATTATTAATGACAGTTATGAAAATTATAGTTATTTTATAAAATGTCAGTTGCTTATCAACTTGTTCTCATGAATAGGATGTCATTCAAAAATTCATTTATTTTCATTTAAAATGATTTTTTTTTTCTTGAAAATAAGACAACGTTTTTGTGTATCAAAAATAAGAATTCAAAAAGCAAACATGAGAAAACAGTGTGTACTGTGGTGATGATCATGAGTGCTTCTTCAAAAAATATTAGGCTATATCAATTTCTCATTAAGTACAGTATTTAATTGAATACTTCATGTATTTTGTTCTGCGTTTTGAGTGTAGTAGAACATGATCAGGCTTAATCACTGTTTCTGTTTCTGTCATGTCAATTACCTGTGAGTAGCTTGTAGATTATTATTTGTATTTAGTTTTTCTCCATCTGATTACAAAAATCATCATTTATACACAGTTTCTATAGTTTCCATACCTATCATGGTACATGCTGTTTCGATCCATACCGACACTCACGGACACAGGATGCTTTTTACTTTGCTAAATTTATTATGTCTCTTGTATCTTGTGAAAGAAGAAATGGAGATCTATTTAATTTGGAATTTCAAGGTCAAGTGGTGATGAGGGTTTATTGTGTCATATCTTTGACTTCCCCTGTCAAATCTCTTAGGTTCATGTCTTCATTATTATTAAAAATAAAGCCGCGGTTCATTTCCGTAAAATTTGCAATAATATTACGTAAAGTCAATTTCAGAAATTTGGAGCATTTGTAAACAAAGAAAATGTTTGGGAGATACCTCACCTGGAAAAAATGTCTTCACCTCCATAAAAGTCACAGATATGGCTTCTTTTGTTAGTCAAGAGTTTTTGATCAGATGAGTTCATTTAGTAGGCTATTCACACCATCCCTCTCCCTTTTCAAGAGAAGATTGCATGTTTAATTGATGCGTGATTTTCTGGCTGAATGTGATTTTAAAGAGTTTTTGCTCCCTTTCTTGTCTAAATTTATCTTCCATAACATTTTAATTTCCTTATTTCACGCATATTTATATTTTTATGTTTCTTGTGATGAAGCATGGCGTTATTGTACAATAGGCTACAAAAGTAGGCGTTCTATAGTATGATTCTCTCTCACTCACCCTCACTCAATCTTTCACTATCACTCTCACTCTCTCTCAAGTGTCGTAGTGGGGTGATAATATGCTCGTATATATTACAGTTCTTCACTCGAATTTATTCACCACTACTCCTTAATAATAAAAGCTTACCATTATTAACAACTCTTTACTCACAACTAACCAATGGCGAATTCTCCGAGCGTGCTTAGCATTGCCCGCATGCCTAACAAATAACGCGCAAATAAAAGAGAAAATATTGTTAATCAATACTATACTAACAAATTAAGATATTAATGAAATATCAAATATTAAAGTATTTATGTTTGCCACATTCATAAGTCACTACATATCTTCATAGTTTTCTTCAAACAAGAATATAACTGGTTCTTCTTATTAAGGACCCAACAGGGCCTTATTGGAATTGTGCCGTTGTCCGACTGTCTGTCTGTGTAAAAGCTCTTGGAAAGAAGGTGGTCCACATAGTATTCCATGTGGACCCCCTGGGATCCAAGTCTATAATGACTTGGTATAAAACCATAATATGTTATAACTGATAATAACCCAGGAAATCTACGCCGAAAATCTAAAGAAACTTGAAGAAATAAAAACAATATTCATATAAAAAATAAACAACTGACATATTGTACAAAGGGTATTTATAGATAAAAACTGATAGAGAAAATCAAAACGAATGTAGAAGTACTGGACAATGCAGAAAGAGAACTTATCAAGGAGGACAAGAAACTGATTGAGTCCAATGAGGCCGTTTAAGCAAAATACATAAATCTAAATATATATTTTCACTGGAAATGACCTCCACTAGGCTTGGTTCCTAATTATATTTAGTTTGTTTTAAAACAAATAATGTTAATCAAATAACTGGTGATTAATAAAAATATATCTATTACAAAATTATATTAAACAAATTAAACTGTTTAAAAATGTAGTTTCCTTGATATTTCAAATATTAAGTGTGTTTTCAATTAAATTTCGTCATACTACATACAATTTCGCAGATAACGATAAGCGTGCTACGGACTACTGAATAGAGTCGGCCTGCTGCCGAGTGACTCTTATCAAGACGAACAGCTGGCTTTTCAAAACATTTGCTTGTATTCTTTATTTATCTGTTACCTTGACTACGGCATCCATGACCGGGTTGTAACTGTTCGACTCTCTGGAGAGAGCGGCGTAATTGGGTGTTGTACATCTTTAGCCCAATTATTCTACCCTGTTGGGTCAGCAGCCCATCCCCGGTCGGGACTGTATCGTCTCGAGAAATTCTCTCATTTTATTCATTGGAATCTATTCATCCCGTATCTTTGCTGTGACGTAGTAATAATTACACTTTGACGCTAAACTGATTGATTCTAGACTGCAATCATTGTTATGCGGTGTTAAGTCAGTAACCCCTTCAATTAAATTTGATACCGTAAGCCATACATTGGCGGTGAGCGGATTCTACTTTCTTGGGTGAGTGGGATTAAAATGATAACACGAACTGGACGTAACACCTTGAAGACGCAGATTGAACGCAATCTAAATAGCCTCAAAGACGGCCTGATTGATAGCGGAGTGATAGAGATTGCTATCAACATACATGCAGTTTTGGAAACAATTTCAAATAAATTTTCAAGAGAAGCAGTGATAGATATAATACCGGTAGTTACTTCACTGTTAAGTAGATATGACGCTGCAATTAAAGTGAATGATGATTTAAAAAATAATTTAACAAGCGCTGCAGCTAGAAATGACTCTTTAGAAAAATTACTCATTCAAGAAAAGAAGAGCAGGAAAAATGAATTGGATGATTCAATATGTAATGAGGAGAAAGCGGACGCCGAAATTAAGCAGCTGAAATTAGAACTGAAAGCCTTGAAGACAACTAGACCTGATGCTGATGAATTGAAGTCGGAAATCAGTTCAAAAGATGCAATTATTAATCTTCTTCAAAGTGATGCGCAGCGTGCAACTGATAGAATTTCAAATTTGGAAACCGAATTGGCATTGTTGAGAAAGTACAGTACACTCTCAGTGGATTACACAACTCCAAGGTCGACCTGTAGATCATCCCAAGTCTCCAGTTACGGGGCAATAGAAACGTCCAATCGTTTTTCAGTATTGGGTGCTGAGGAGTATGAGTCACCTTCATTGCAAGCGGCGGTAGGTCGTACACTCAAAGTGAGAGCCCAAGTGCATAGGAGTGCTTATGATGAGTCTGTGGATAGGAGGAGGCCAGGTGTCAAGAAATCACGATTCATGAACTCCGTGAAGAACCGTGTTGTCATACTGGCGGATAGTCAAGGAAGAGGAATGTATAATTACCTCAGTGAAATATCCGACGAATATGACATTTTTGTGTATACGTTACCAGGAGCTAAGTTTAAACAAGTAATCGCAAACGGAATGCAGTTTATTAAAAAATTGACTAAATCCGATTACGTGTATGTAATGACTGGCTCAAATGATTTCGGCGACGATGAACCGTGCCATCTCACAATACAACAAGGAATGGATATGATTTTATCGTCGGGCTTCAACACAAATATCATCATCAGTGCTATTCCCTACAGATATGACAGGCGACATCTGAACGACGATATATACTTTGCCAATTCATCGATAAAAAATAGGATATCGTCATATAGTGGAGCATCGACAGTAAGATTCAGTGAAGTCAAAAATCTGAGAAGACATCATTTTAGCAAAAAGGGTTTACATTACGCTAAAAGTGGGAAACGACTGCTGGGGAAGTCATTGTGTGAATTTGTATCTGGTGACAGCAGCATTATCTTCAAAGATATTAGAACGTTGCATCATAGTTTACGAGAGCAGAAAACTGCCGGAAAAAGAGTTCCTTCCATTTCAATGGAATCCAGTGACGATGTCAATGCTATAACCATGGACTACTCCGCGACTTCAGCATCAACGCCATTGATTCTCCAGTCTCAGACGACTTCGAGTGCCAGGTCAATTTTAAACATTAATCTTAGAGTACCCAATACTTCCAATAATATAGTCAATGCTCCCATTCAAATGTCTTGTCCCTGTCCAAGTATCTCAACAAATGAGAGCAGCCAAAGCCCCAGACATTTATTTTCAATCTCCCGAAATTCCTCCTCTAAATCACTTGACATCCACAACCGCACCCTAGAAGACAATAGTTTTTTAGACGTATTTCCTCACTTCAACCGATCCATATAAAGAGAAACTCACAGATCAGAATATTACATCAAAATATTAGGCACCTTTCGTCAGCCATAGATTCTTTGGAAATTACCTTGGAAGAAATAGAACCCGACATAGTCGTTCTAACGGAGCACAAGGTATTCAGTCATGAGTTACCTCATATAAATATTTTAAATTATGATCTAATGTCTTCCTACACCAGAAATAACTTCCAAGGTGGCGGTGTAATGATACTCACTAAGAAGAGCCTATTAAATGTTAAATCTGTTCAAATCGTAAAGGTTTCTGAGCTTATAGAGGACAAAGTATTTGAAGTGTGTATGGTGGAAGTTGCACAGAGTAAGAAAAGGATACTGATATTGGGACTGTATAGGTCGCCCATTGCTGCTAACGAGATTAATTTTTTAAATCGGCTAAATCTGTTGCTAGATATTTTGAGTCATAGGTATAAGGATGTGATTATAGTTGGCGATTTCAACATTGATATGACTAGACAAACTCGTACCAGCAGGGAGGTTAGTAATATACTTACAGCATATGACTTTCATTATATGGTTGACTTCCCCACCCGAATAACGGAAACTACAGAGTCGGTTATTGATAATGTTTTTACTAACATTGACAGCTCAATTACAACAATTACTGGAATAAACACTCAATTATCAGACCATGACGCACAGTTAGTTGAAATAGAAATGGAAAGTTTTAAAAATGAATATGGAAAGGATGACAAATTTATTTTTAAATATTCAAGACATTTCAGTGACGAGAATTTTGAAAAGTTTAATTTAGCTCTAAAAAATGAATCTTGGTTGGATGTATATAACTCAGACGTGACGTGCAAATATAAGATATTCAACGATATTTTTCTGTATTATTTTAACATTTATTTTCCAAGGACTCTGGTTAAGAAAAATATTAACAAGAAATCATGGATAACGACAGAGTTAAAGATGAATAAAAGAGAGCTCATAAATCAGACTAATAAAGCAAGGTTAATTAAGAATAGAAATATGCAAGTCAATCTCAAAAATAAATGTAGGGAATTCAAGGCAAAACTAGTTCAAAGCAAAAAACTATTTTATGACAACAAAATAAAAAACTCTAAGAATGTAATAAAAGAAACCTGGAACATTATAAACGGAGAGGTTGGAAGTAAAAATAAATCTTTTGAAAACATTAGTATAAACCATAAAGGTCAGAACTGTTCTAATCCCAAAAAAATAAGTGAGCTTTTCCTGGATCAATTTACACAACGGGAAAAAAATACGGGACTTTTGCAAGATTCAACGCAGGAAGAGGACTTAAGCGATCACCAATTTAAATTTAAATGTAAAGCAATAGAATATGAGGCACTTGATAAAATTATTTCCAAATTAAAAAATAAATATAGCGCTGGATATGATGAAATTCCAATTGCCATAATAAAAAAAGCAAAGAATGTCTTATTGAAACCACTTCTGCACTTAATAAATTCTTCATTGATAACCGGTATATTTCCTGAGCAACTGAAAATATCTAAAATTATCCCAGTTCATAAAAAGAATAGTAAATATGATCTAGTTAATTACCGCCCAATTGCCTTATTACCTGCTATTTCCAAAATTTATGAACGTGCCATGTCGGACCAATTGTTGCAGTACCTAGAACAAAATGGAATACTCGATTCTTTTCAGCACGGTTTTAGGAAGGGAAAATCGGTGAAGACGGCAGCTACAAAATTCATTGAGTCGGTTATTGATGCTATAGATAACTCAGAAAAAACCTTAGGAATTTTTTTAGACCTCTCTCAGGCGTTTGATAGTATATCACATGAGATCCTGCTTAGGCGCCTGAAAAGTATAGGAGTGAGAGATATAGCTTACAGATGGTTTGAATCTTATCTTCTAAACAGACGTTTCTTTGTGCAAATAACCCATCTAAATAAAAAAAGATTCAAAAATACCTATAATTCGGAAATGAGGTCAAGTAAATTTGGAGTGCCCCAAGGTTCAATATTAGGCCCAATCCTCTTTATTTGTTATCTAAAAGGTTTGCCACAGCTTGATGGTAACAGCGAACTGGTTTTGTATGCAGATGACGCAAATTTGAAAATATCTGCAAAATCTCAGGAGGAAATCGAAAAGCAGTCAGAAATTAATCTCTTGGCCTTATCAAAACATTTTAAAGGAAATAATTTGGACATAAATACAACTAAAACAATCTTCTTGACATTTACAACAAAGCAAAGGAAACCATTTAACCCCATAATTAAGTTGAATAAAGGAATTTTATCACAGTCCAGCTCTACTAAATTTTTAGGCTTAGCCATAGATCAACATCTGAATTGGTCAGAACATGTTACAATGGTCTTATCAAAAATAGCAAGTGGTGTTTATGCTCTTAGAAAAATGTCTTTTATATGTAATTCAGTTACGCTAAAAACTATATATTTCGCATACATCCACTCAATCATTTATTTTGGTATTAGTTTATATGGTGCGACCTCCAACAAAAATATGGACTCAATTTTAAGAATCCAAAAAAGAGCTATAAGAATAATTTTACATTTGGATTACAGGGAGTCGGTCAGGGAGCATTTTGCTGCCCTGAAAATAATGACGGTGTACAGTCTATATATTTTTGATACTATCCTATGTGCTAAGGAGAACCTCGACAGTATTTTAGAGCGAGGGCACAGCCATAGGTATCAAACTAGAGGTAAAAACCATCTGCACTTACATAGACATAATCTAGAGTTTTATAAAAAAAATCCTACGTACATTGGTGCCAAATTTCATAATTATTTGCCCCCAGAAATTAAAACAGAGACAAATTTAGTCAAATTTAAAACCTTGTTGAGAGACTTTTTGACAAGAAGAGCTCTCTATAGTATTGAAGAGCTCTATACATAAGGCTCTTTCCAATAATTCATAACCTTGCATATATTCAACAATCCATTATTCAATAACCACTTTAAAAAAAAATCTATATAAGCTATAATATTATTTGATATTAACTGTAATATTGTATTTAGTTTAGGAACCTAGTTTTAGGAACAATGTGTAAACATTATGACACTATTCAATGTATTGATATATGTTGTATGAATAAAGAATTTATGAAATGAAATGAAATACTTTTGTGATAATAATTATATTGTCAGGTGAGGAAAAAGCTCATAAACCAGAATGTACTCTCGGGCCAGGCCTCTGAAAAAAATTCTAATTTAATTCCTTCAGAATGCAATTGCAAGTTATTCTAGTAATGTTTGGGCCATACAATTGCTTGTCGTAGCTCTCTAGAAAATTGGCTAATTGGAAAATCCCGAAATATTCGAATAGGGTGCTCTTGGCAGAAGCTAATCTAAAAACTACTACTCTTTCTCAGTTGTGCCCATAATTCGCGTGTTTGATGGAAGGGGATCCTTCCTGCTTCCGCCTTCCGGAAGCCTTTTTTTAAGTTCCCCCACGTTTTTCTCAGCTTAAAGTAATATTTATTTTTCAACAGATTTTTTTTTATTCTTCTATAATAAACTCTTTTGTAATGATGACGCGGACTCTTCTTCACACACAGGCGTAAGGCCCATGTGAGGAATTTTTTGCTCTCTAACTATATTTTGTATTTTGTATACGTTTTTTTTTGTTTATTTTGTATTTTATTTTAATTTACCTACATACATATTGTATTTGTTGAAGGAGAAATAAAACCATTTCTGATTTGATTTGATTGGTCAAAGTATTCGAAAGTTATCATCGAACATACAAACATACAGACAAAATCGCGAGCCTCGAGTCACGAGTCAAAACATAGGACTAGCTCATTCAATCATATATATGTGATGAAAGTACACAAAACATAGAGAAAAAAATACATTGAAAATAAACAATAATTATTGAACTTTTCTATATAAGAGTGGTCTTAAAATCCTATCCCGGGGGAAAAATTACGAAAATAATCCGTACACGCTCTCTAAGCGATTCTAGGCACTTAATACAATAATTTTATCACGCATTATCGGTCAAAATTAATTCTAATAAGTGTTTTGGTCCAGCCTCGGAGAACACGCGAACCATTTGATAACATTTAGGTTCACTTATTTAGAGTCCATATTAGCACCAAAGTTTAACAAATCACATTATTTGATTCAAATTTTGAAATTATAATCATTATATGCATACAATCATGTATAATCATTATATTATATCAGCTTTTTGTCATCTCCCTAGGGCTGGAACGCGGTGCGGTCCGCCCCCCTTGCCAGGCCGCTAGTGTAGTAGTATCCATAGATCAACCATCATATTCTCTATTCATCCTTATTTTATGGCAGTATCTAATTTATTTTAAAGTATATCGATTGTTTATATGATGAGATGTATATTTTAAAATTCCTTTTGTTCATATTTTTTTCCTATCTCTATTATTTATAAAAATTTTCAGCTATCCTATTAATGCAAGCCTATCTAATAATTTTAGTTTGAAGTGACTGACAATTGAATAAACTGACAAATATACATAAACAGAATTTATTAATTTCGAATTCATTTAATTGCTATTACTTTATACTGAAGATTTCCGCAATGGCGGATATTGACAACAGTAATAGCAATTAGAGGAATTCGAAATTAATAAATTCTAATAATTTTTCTAATTTTGTTATAAATGTTTACCCCCTCCAGCATGGGCTGGTTTAATTTAGCCTAAAATTGTGACCCGCGACTGTAGTGTTTCTGTATAATAAGGCTCTAAAAATGTGCTATTTTTCAAGATATTTGTACATAAAGTACTTGGTAATAGCAACTTTCCAAAATACAGAAAATGGTTCATTTTTGACCAGCTGCAAGAATTGGCTTTTAGGCTTGTCGAATTTAGAATTTAGTGTTCTACAATTCTTATCAAAAGAAATATCTTGGAAAATTACAAAAATAATTATGATGGAAATTTTGAGGAAAATGAATCATTCCAATCAATTCATAAACATGAAGCATATAAGCCATTAGCTATTGTTAGCAAATGTCTGGACAAATTTTTTTTCGAAAGGGAATGGCGTTAGTAAGCGCCTTATTACACAGATCAACTGTGCGGACATGCACAACAATAAATGTATACACCCCCCTAGCGAGTGTTTGAGTTCAACAATGTCACTTTGCATGTAAAAGTTCTGCTGTATTAAAATTTGCAAAGGAAATGGAATCTGCAAAGGAAATGGCTCTGCTACAATAATATACAGTATTATATGACTAGCCAGCAGGATCGCTTCCCACGTTTTAGCTGTCCAACTAAAACCACTGATGGGAGGCGGAGATATATACGCAACCAAATTTTAAAAGTAATACATATTCACACCTGGTAAAAATTTTGCTTAACTAGAGTCTTAAATGAACCTGGATACTCAACTTATAAGGCCACATAGTTCTTGAGAAACGGTGATAAATTATATTTTGAAAAATTGTTGTTTTTGGTCCCAAATGCTGGAAATTTCACATGGTTTTCGAGAAAGTGTGATGAGTCAGTCGGCCAATGGTAATTAGCTTTTCTGGCTCCACCAGATATGTTAGTCAGTATTTTTTTCATGTATTTTTTTTTTTTGTATTATAATAAACTTGTAGCTAGCTCACAAGTTTCTCTTTGCTGGCTGTGCCATATTGTATTCAGAAACGTATGCAAATTGAATTTTTGTAATGTTTGGTGAATAAAAATATGATATAAAAAATTATTTATAGGTTATAAGTATAAATTCTAATTAATAACAATGATTAAAAAAAGGTGGTTAGTAATTAAAAAAGTCAACTGTGGGATTTCAGGTAAAACCTGCTCTTAGTATGCATCTAGGGATCTTAACTGAACATGTGCACAAAATTTCAACTTCTAGCCGCATGGTTTACAAGAAATAGTGATGAATCAGTCAGTCAGTGGCAATTGGCTTTTATATTAACAATGGCCAAGTAAAAAAACGTATTAAAAAAACATATTAATTATGTTAATTTAAAATAGCAGGGCGCGCTAAGCCGCGAGCTCACCGACAGAGTTTGTCTATCACTGGGGTAGATGAATGAATAGTGTTGGTATTCTATCGCCGTATCGTTGGCTCCACCTGGAGTTGTGGAACCGTCACAGTACGCTGTGAAGGAGACCCACCTGCAACCGTCACAGTACGCTGTGACGTAGGTGTGACGTCAGATATAGTGAGTTCCCGCTAGCGACGATACAGCCGGTTCCTGATATAGGCAATTCCTCCGGCTGACATACAGTGAATTCCAGATATAGGGAATTCCCCTAGTCGACACATATACCGAATTCCTCCTCAGAACAGTTTTATAAGCATAGGACATTTAACACAGATATAGTGAGTTCCAGATATAGCCAATTCCCCGTTCCCGACGTGACATCTAACAGGAAAGTAACGAGTATTCAAACCCTAGAAGTCCTCACTCGTGATAGTAAATTCTATAGTATTCCATAGGCATTTATTTATTCATGACAAAAATACAATCAAGGAGAATTATTGTTCTAACCAAGGGTTATTGTTCTAACCAGATTGACTCTAGGCACTGTATAGTAAACGGGAAATAAAGGAAGAGTCCTCTAACAATTATTTATGAAGGTAATATATTTTTTTTAGGATGAAGCCCACATAGGTCTGAGACCTGTGTGTGGGTAATGACTTGGATGATGTTGATTGATGAGTTGGACCTACAGTTTTAAGTGGGTTCCGAACTACCCGCATGTGACTTTACAGCAGATAACAGTCTTTTTTGCTAGACAATCCAATCGACCACCCTTACAAAGAGCGCCCAGGAGTTTCGTAGCTTATCTCTGATTGAACAGATACCTGCTACGGCACTCGGCTATCACTTCCTTAAACTTCACTTCGTCAATTTCATCACTCAATAATTGAGTAATTATTACTCAGTAAGTTTCACGTTGAATTTCATTGCTATGTATTTCATTATTTGATATTGTAACATCCGTGAAATCTATTTTGGCAAAACTTTAATATTTAACTTCTTGTAAAAGCACTTACCTCAAATAAATTTCAATTTCATTTTTTGTTGATGTGGGCCCATCTTTATTTCAAATTCTACATTACATACTATTCCTAATAAATTGTGGATAAATTCATTTTCAGGCGGAATTTATCATTATGTGGGTGGAATCTAACATACTATTTTCCGTAATTACAATTCCTGAAATGAAAAAATGAAGGAGATCTAAATATGACTATTATTATTAAAAAACGTTTGCTCACCTTCCATTTCCAGCTGATTCAACGAAATCTGATGACTGTCGGAAGTTAAAATAGCGTACAATATCGCTCCTAGGTTGAGTTTGAAGCCGGGTGTATTCAATATCATTGCTACGTGCACAGTTTGTATCACTTTGCGACGATTTCGTACCGCACACGGAAAAGCATTTAGTCAGTAATTTTTTCATGATTTTCAATTCAAAACTATGGTTTTTAATAGTTAATGTTCTTTTATTATTGCTGCTTCAATAATATTTCATAGCTGCACAATAGAAACAAAACGTTGATAATAAAATTAGGGACGTCAATTAAGGGAAATCTTGCAAGAAATACCAGAATAGAGAGAATGAGACATAGAAATAAGAACTAACAAAAAGAATAACTGTAAAAACTTTTAAAATAAATTAAAACGTTGTATAGGCCTAAATAGTAAGTTGAATAGTAGCACATAATATCAGTATTGGATAGTCATATTTTATTTTTTATTCTTTTTTTTGGAGAATTCCACATAGGTTTGAGACCTGTGCGCGGGTAATGAGTTGGATGATGGTGATTGATGAGTTGGACCTACAGTTTTAGGTGGGTTCCGAACCAGCCGGAAGTGATTTTACAGCAGAGAACAGTGTCTTTTTTGCTGGCCAATCTAATCGGTTACCGTTACAAACAGGACCTACGAGAACGCAGTTTATCTCTATCTGATTGAACAGATACCTGCTACGGCTCGCGGCTATCACTTCCCATTTTGATGTTGACTACAAATTAGGGACATCATTTAAGGGAAATCTAGCAAAAATTACAAGATAAAGAAAATGTGACTCAGAAATAAAAACTAACAAAAAATAATAATTGTGAAAACTATTAAAATAAATTATAAGTCATATAAATAGTAAATAGCAGCACAGAATATCAATATTGGGTAGTCATAGAAATTTTTACAATAAAATTAGGTACCGTACATTAAGGGAAATCTTGCAAATCTAAAAAAAAGAAATAAGTCAAAGAAATGGAAACTAAAAAAATAATAATTTTAAAGAACTTTTAAAATTCTATAAATAGTTATGAGTTGGAAATTGGACAGCAAATTATTCTAAAAATATTCTGTTTATTCAAGAAGAAAAAATGAACTACTAAATGAACAATCTTCAAAACTGGTGTTTGAAGTTTGAACAAAAAGAAGCAATTGTTTGAAACAGAATTAACAATATTTTTTATAATTATTATCTATTTATTAAACTTGGACTTATCATTAATATCATTCTTTCAAAATTGTAAATGATATTTTTTCATTGCTGATTAAGCCCACATGAGTCCGTAGACTTGTGCGTGGGTAATGAGGTGAATGATGAGAAAAATCCATGGCTGAATGAGATTCGAGCCCAAGGCTGCAGGAAACGAAGCCAGCCAGAGCCTTATCTTGTCGCAGACAAGCTCTCCAATCAACTGCGCTACCAGACCGACTATTTATTCGATGGGTTGAGTGTAAGAGAGGACCAGGAGTCCTAACTTCACCCTTAATAAAGGCAATTAATCAATCTTTAAAATTAAGCTTTATTAACTTTTTATGTGAATTTAACGACTTGCAGTCAAATCGTTAAATTCATTCGTTAAATTCACATAAAAAGTTAATATTAACAACGCAGTTCGTCATGGAACAAGAAATCCAGGAATATAAGCTTTATTTTTAACACTTAATTACCAGTAGCACAAACGACAATCAAAGTTTGATCTCGGATCAATCACAAGAGTTCTTAAATCAATGATCGACGATCAAACTCTGATTGACGCAAGTGTAAACGGCCCTGAGTTTTCCAACCATGACTCTAGCTCTCTACTCACTATTTTTCTATCTTTTAATAAAATTTCCACTTCACTATAAATAAATACAATAAACGAACCCTAAATAATTCCAGTTTAACTAAAACACAAAAATAGAGGGGAGATGGATATAATAAAAAGATATGATCCGCAGGCTAGGTAACGAAATAGACTTTTTGAAACAGTGGATACGAGTTTGAATAGAAAACTTGAAAAATTCTAAATAAAAACTCTATTGATGAACCGATCTTGAGGCTCCCTTCACTCAAGGGAGAACCTGAAAAGCATTTAGAGGAAGAGCTTGTCAAGTCTTAAAAATACATGTAATTTGGCATAATACAGTCTTCCTTGACACTTTTTAACACAAGGGAGACTTAAAACACCCTTCTTCTAAAGTATTTTCAACACTCCCTTGAGTTAGTTTTTTTTTCAAATACAGTATTAAGAGTTAATTCAAATATTTTCTGTTAGAAACACTCATGTTTTTATTTTGTTAACCTCAAAGTTGGTCATAAATACTGACCTGTACGATGTTATTAACAATGAGAGAAATTGTCATAAGAAATACTAAATTACTAATTTTCAAAACTTAACATTGATACCTGTATTCATTAACTTACCTTGAGACTCCCTTATCTCAAGGTAGACTTGTAAAGCCTTTCCGCTAAATGCTTTGCAAGTCTTCCTTGAGGTAAGGAAGCCTCAAGGTAAATTCATAAATACCGGCCGGTATTAAACAATTGAGTTTAAACAACTGAAACTGAAACTGAGCAATGACGAAAACGAGAATATTAGTACTCAAGTTTAAGTTTTCGTTTCCTTTCCGTCGTCTAGGAAAGCGTTTACACGTGAAACTCAATTATTTTTTGATGGTAAATTCAACGACTTGCAGTCAATTTCAAAAAAGAGGAAATAAAACTTTTACTCACTTTTTGGCCAATTTTTGAAGATGAGTAGGCCCATGACTCGTAAACGTTTGGCCAATAAGTGAGTAAAAGTATAATTTATTCTCAATTGAAATTGACTGCAAGTCGTTGAATTTACCATAACAATATTAACAACGCATACCGTTATGGAACAAAATATCCAAGAACTTAATTATTGCCATAGAGCACTCTTGTAGAGCAGTCTAGTCTAGATTCTATACTAAATCATAGAGCAATGGATCAGTTTCATGGTTTTCAACAGTAATGTTGCACTAGAAAATAATTATTATAGTACTGTACTACTAGAATTATTGTATATAAGAAATGGTATGAGAATAGGAATATGGAAAATAATGTTCTAGAAGTACTGCTGTACTAGAAAAATTTACTAGCAGTACTGATGTATTTGAAGTGTTTTTTACTCTAGTTTGTTTGTATTATAGAATTATACAGGGTGTTTCGGAACTCTCTACCAATATTCTAGGCAGTGTTTCTGGACCACTAACAAAAGTAAATATCGTAATGAAATTTTCTAAAATCCTCAGTTACTCACACAGCCGCCATTTTGTTTTTTCACTCATTATTTTTTTATTCGAACACCTCTGAATGTATAATTTTGAAATTTTGCAAGCAGCTTTATAACAATGAAAACAATCTTTAAAAAAATCAATCAACATTTTCCGATATCAAAAAACAAAATGGTGGTCATTTAAAATCTTTGAACAGGATTAAATTAGTAATGGCTGATGATAGCAAAATTTGACTATAATAACGTTTTTTCGATATTTTTATTGCAAATCCAACGATACCTCATTTTCCAAGATTGGCCAACAATTAACAAAGATATGCTACTTCTTGTTCGATGGTTGAGACCGGGTTGCAGTTTTTCGCTTCCAACCACTTCACACCCTAAAAAGTAGCATATCTCTGTTAATTGTTAGCCAATCTTGGAAAATGAGGTATCGTTGGATTTGCAATAAAAATATCTAAAAAACATTATTCTAGTCAAATTTTGATATCATCAGTCATTATTAATTTAATCCTGTTCAAAGATTTTAAATGGCCGCCATTTTGTTTTTAGATGTCGGAAAATTATTATTGATTTTTTAAAGATTGTTTTCATTGTTATAAAGCTGCTTGCAAAATTTCAAAATTATACATTCAGAGGTGTTCGAATAAAAAAATAATTAGTGAAAAAAACAGAATGGCGGCTGTTTGTGTACCTGGGGATTTTAGAAAATTTTTATTACGATATACTTTTCTTAGTGGTCCAGAAACACTGCCTTGAAGTATTGGTAGAGAGTTCCGAAACACCCTGTATATATTTTCTTCCAGTGCCAGCATGTCATTTATCTTGTTTTGTTTTTGAAATCCATTGTTTTTTTGTGCAGAAATAAAGTGTATTATTATTATTATTATTATTATTCTCTCAGCTGTACTGTTGTAATTGTAACATATCTTGTATTATTTTTGAAATCTATTGTTTTTTGTGCAGAAATAAAGTTTATTATTATTATTATTATTTTTATTATCTCTCAGCAGTACTATTGTAATTGTAAATGTGTTTTTTCATTTTGGTTCTTTCAAAAGTACTGTAGAAGATATGACGAGTAAATCCACAAAACCGGTTCAGTGTTCTAATAAAAACGTGGAATTGACAAACCAACTTCCTTGTTTGATTTTTCAATAAAATTAAAATGATACTAGAAGTAGGTACCACAAGTACTAGATACTAGACGTTCTACCCCAAATACTGAATCCAATATCTCATAAAAAAAAGACGTCCCAACGAAAGGGAAACAAAAATTTGTACAAAACTGAATTACAAACAAACAAAATCATTCTGCATTTTAACTGACTTACAGCCAAAATAATAAACAAATTTGAATATCTTGCAACACTGTACTATGATTAAACAATTATTTTAAAAACTCTCCTACGTTTCACAATAGATAGTTATACACAACACTCACTAAAAAATATCTCCTTCACTTAAAAAACACTAAAAAATATCTCCCACACTTAAAACACAATAAAAAATTATCCACAACACGTTAATTGAAGTAACCCACTCAATATAAAATAACCAGCCTGCTGTATCACCACATCCCACTGTATTAATTTTGTCTGTATATACAGGTTCAATAAATGTTTATATATATACCTGTATGTAATAAATAGATATAGCTTGTTGAAATTTCACTACCGAACTGAACCTACTCACAAATGAATACAAGTGTTGCACGCTTTAAACAAGATTAAAGCCCGGGCGACTGTTAAGGGAATTACATCACTCACAGAGAGAAGTTTGAGCATTTGTGTGAACAGGATGGAAGGAAGGAAGGCCCAGCCTATTTTTCTGTCAACAGTGTTAGAGGGGAGTGTCTCTCATTTCCTGTGTCCAATTACCCCTCTCCAAAATACTCTACAATGTGGTTCAATACATGTATATACAATAATTATTATTGTAATATATATGTGAGTGTAATATGGGTGAGCAATATGTTGGGTGTTTCAACATTGGTTAAAATTCAAAATATTTTGACTGGTTAAACCAGTAGACTAAATTAGATTAAATCTAAATTAGATTATCCTTCTTTATTCGTGTAAATTTAAAAATTCTGTTTATGAATGAACAAATACGGAATTATTAACATATTATTTACAATCATTGAGGATGAAGCCCAAAAAGGTCTGAGATCAGTGCATGGGTAATGAATTGGATGATGGTGATTGATGAGTTGGGCCTACAGTTTCGGTGGGTTCCGAACCATTGGGAAGTGATTTTACAGCAGATAATAGAGTCGTTTTTGCTGGCCAATCCAATCGGTCACCCTTACAAAGAGCGCCCAGGAGTATCTTAGCTTATCTCTGATTGAAGAGATACCTGCTACGGCACTCGGCTATCACTTCCCTATGTTACGTGTCTTAATAGTGGTTAGAATTCTAATTTTAAAAAAATTGACTGGTTAAACCAGGGACTAAATTAGATTATCTTTCTTTATTCGTTTAAATTTACAAATTCTGCTTATGAATGAGCAAAAACAAAATCATTACAATATTTGAGAATGAAGCCCACATAGGTCTGAGATCAGTGCGTGGGTAATGAATTGGATGATGGTGATTGATGAGTTGAACCTGCAGTTTTAGGTGGGTTCCGAACCACCAGAAAGTGATTTTGCAGCAGAGAACAGATTGTTTTTTGCCGGCCAATCCAATCGGTCACCCTTACAAAGAGAGCCCATGAATTCGTAGTTTGTCTCTATCTGATTGAAAAGATACTAGGATCTTGGATGATTCTACTTCCATAATGCTAAAAATTATGAATGATCGTCTTATTTGTATGATCTTAATGTTATTAACTACTGTAATCAGAATCTAAGATGAAATAGAGACGTTTGGACAAAGATTCGTCAATTTTTGAAACCACTTTACCAGGGATAATGTTCATCTGTGATTGAGACAAATGAGATTAAGGTAGAGCAAGTTAGGTTAGTTTAGGTAAGGTTAGGTTAGCTGATTGGTAGAATTGATGAGAAACCAATTGAAATCAATTATGATCTGGTTGAGATTGAAGTTTTCAATAATGAATCTGCCATCAACAACAACTCATAAGTGTAAACGGTCTATCCCAACTGTTAGAAAAACATTGAACTAATTTTGATGCATAACACAGCTTTAAATAAGGGTCATTAGTACCTCAAAAATATAGGAGATTTGTGAAATAACACTATGAGCTTGAATAGAGATAAAATAAAAAATTTGGACTGGGTTGAACCGGATATTGTTCATCTATGGTTGACCAAATTGAAATTGAGGTAGTTCAATTTATTCTAATTAAATTTTTGGGAAACCAATTAAAATCATTTATTATTTTATTTCAGATCTCAAATTTTCAATAATGAATCTGCAATAACTAACTCCTTACTATCTACCCCAACAGTTGAAAAAACACGAACTAATTTTGCTGATTTTTTAAATTTTATGAAATTACATTAAGAGCTTGAAAAGAGATAAAATTAATAAAACTTATAGAATAGGAATTTCCGAAACAAATCTATTTCTCATAAATAAACTGTTCTAAATTTAAGCAACAGCATAATTACTTTCAAAATTGTGCTACAAATAAATTCAATCATTTCATAATGATTTGATGACCCAGATAAATCCTTGATATTCACATTTCCAGGAATTATAAGAATTTTTAAAAAATCCTATTCAAAAGCTTCTAAATTATCTTACATCCATTATTACACCTTAATGCCTTCGATAAAAGATGAATGAACTCTAATGATTTTGACTTTTTATTGTAAATTTAACGACTTACAATCAATTTACAAGATCTGCGTTGTTAATATTGACTTTTTATTGTAAATCTGACAGCTTGCAGCCAATTTTAATTGTGAATAAATAATATTTCTACTCACTCAGGCCAAACGGTTTCGAATCATGACTAGAAAACGTTTGGCCTGAGTATAAATATTATTTATTCACAATTAAAATTGTCTGCAAGTCGTTAAACTTATAACAAAAAGTAAATATTAACAACGCAGATCGTTATGGAACATGAAATCAAAGAATCTAATGATTTATCCATACGGAAATAATTGTTACAGTAGTCTGCTACAGAGTCCAGTACAAATATGAACATTTCAAGTATAATTCATGTAGTTCCTATTTCTTCGGGAATGCGTAGTGGTAGACTTTATAAACAAAAACTTTATTCAAGGATGAATTATTTGATATCCATCCATATTTTAATACCCATCCATATTTTTAATATTTATCCATAAATTTCATATTCATCCTATGAACCCTATGAAAAGTACCCATCACTTTAAGTTCACCATAACCATAACTACATTTCTATGAGGGTGATATCCTCATTAATTCAAAAGCTCCTTGTTACTTGGCGTTTTAGAGTCAGCCCTTCCATAAGTCATCCAAATAAACCTAATGTAGACTACTAGCTGTAGCACATTCTATACATAGCTTATATACTATCTACGCTATTCATATACAATTAGCATGCACTACATATATACTTGCAAACTCTTGAGACATAACTTATTATCCATTTACTCTATTTATATACAATTAGCATGCCCTATAAATACTTGCAGAATTCATGGAATAAACTCTTTGAGTAAATCACAACCCATCTTTTAAACTAACAAACACAACATTTATTCTTTCTTTAGAATTTCTATAAAAGTATTCCTAGGAATTTGTATATTAGAAATCATCTTCATTTTCTTCTTTCCCTCAGCCTGTTGTTTTAATAGCTTTGTCCTACGTGTAACGTCTCCACCATACTAAAAAAGAAACCCATAAAATTGTCATTGGTTCAAGACTCAACAACTTGAAGAGGCATTAACATCTTTGAATAGAAAAACACAAAACATGTTGTATTTCACTATTTCGGACGCCATTTTTAAAGTTAGACTTGTTTCATAAATAAAATGAAAAAAAAATCAAGTCAAGCTGAAGGTGTGACAGGGTCTACCACGAAAACATGTTCCTTGAATAAAATTAAACTGTAGATTTGACATTTGTTTTTTCACTTCAGTTATAGTTTTAAATTACACATAAACATTTCCTTATGATCTCTAAAGCGAGGTTCAGACTGCGAACAAAACCCCGAAACTTGAACCCGTCGCTTAGCATCACACCGTAACAAAATCAGCTGATCATAACATCGTCGCGTAACATCTTATCATAAACAGAATTTATTAATTTCGAATTCCTCAAAGTGCTATTAATTTATATTTAAGACTTCTGCAATGGCGGATATTGACAACAGCATTACGTAGCTGATAGCAGAAGGGTCACTGTAGTCTCGTGGTTAAGGCGCCCGACCGGAAATCTCTCTCTCTTTTTTTTCTCCTTGGTATTTATTTAAAATCTCTGTATTATTTTTTCTTTGACAGTTCATTAAGGTTTTTGCTTATGTATAATATTAGCAACTCTTACCTGCGCACAGGATGTTTCCTTGCAGGTAATTATTAGATTTTGTAATTTATGAAGATTTATTCTGAAATTGTTATGATGTGAAGATCTAAATAAAAGTTTTTTGATTTTTTGATTTGAGTCATCAATAAAAACAATCAATCAATATATATTATATTTCTGAATTATGTAATAATGTAAAAAAAAGGTCCGCGGTTCGATTTCCGGCGGTGACTGATATTTTTATATAGTAGCATTCATTGATTTCCATCAGCTATCCAATGCTGTTGTCAATATCCGCCATTGCGGAAGTCTTCGGTATAAATTAATAGCACTGACGAATTCAAAATTCATAAATTCTGTTTCTGTATATTTGTAAGTTTGTTAAATTGTCAGTTACTTCAAAACTATCTCATAAAAGCTACGTTACGAGTTTTGTTCGCAGTCAGGACCCACCTTAACATGGAAATACAAAATTTTGTCTGTCGAATACCGATTCGTAATAATCACATGTCAAAGTTGGTCAAATTTGATCAAAGTTTATTGATTTTTACATCTGTTTTAGAGTGAAACATTGAATGCAGTTGAACCAATTTTGAGATCTTTGCGCATACAATGGCATGATTTTAATGTTTATTGGATGACAAATAGCGCCCAAAACAATGGAATAAAAACGCTTGTTTTGCCCCTTCATTGCTGCGCGCCACTACAATCTTTAAAAGTTTAGTTTACACAAATAATAAAAGAATCTGACTCTATTACAGTAGTTTGGCCAAAGGTATTAATGCCTCTTAAGCAAAATCAAGCATAGCACTCCTTAACCTTCAACTTAAATCCATGCAATTTCAGTATTCCTAAAAACTATGAAGCCATAGATTTTATTCACCGTTAGATTTACATTCGGTTCTATCACTTTGCATTCTTACAATTTAAAAAACACCTTATCATCTACACACATGAAATAAGCGTAAAATGGATTCAAATGAATCGTCTGACTGGTAATGTAATTAATTATCAACCTTTTTTTTAAAGCAAAATCAAGCACAAAACCTCTCAACTTTCAACTTAAAACCATGCAATTTCGGAATTTTTAAAAACTATGTTTTCCTAAACTTTTATTTAAAATTTAACGACTTGCAGTCAATTTTAATTGTAATAAATAATATTTGTACTCACATTTGGCTAAACTTTTTCGAGTGATGGAGACTCATCTTCAAGGCGTCCTAGATCGGTGATGTTTGTTTCTAGGATGCCTTGAAGTTGAGTCTCCATCACTCGAAACATTTGGCCAAAAGTGAGTACAAATATTATTTAATCACAATTAAAATTGACTGCAGTCGTTAAATTTACAATAAAAAGTTAATATTAACAACGCAGATCGTTATGAGACAAGAAATCCAAGAATTTAATTAATTAATCTAGAATAAAATGCACTTTACCCTGTCTAACAGCTCAGTATAGGGCTGGATTTTCACCATCGCCAATTAATTAGTTTAGGCTTCACTATAGAATCTTCTACCGTTTGATTCCCGGTTAGGTCTGGCTTTTCCCCTTCCCATCAACCTAAACTTAGACTATGGATTGTGTCTAGCAACCCGATTGATATCAGTCCCGATTTGGCATTTCCAACTTCATCAAATAATCTACCTATCATTGACTATAAATTCTACCTCTACCACATTTATCAATTACAATACATCTTTCATGCCAATAAAAAACAAATACAAAAAATCTATGAAACGAATTCTTAACATACAAAATTTATCCAACCATTTCGGAATAAAATTAGAATTTCTTAGCACCACCCAGCAAGGGAAACACCTGTCCGCTGGGTGAGAGTATCGGTTCATGAAGTACAGTTTATAAGAAAATAGTTATTGAGAAAAAGAAAAAAAAATATTCAAAAGTTAAGTAAGAAAATCAAAAGGAAAAGAAGCAAATGAAAGGAGTTATAATTATTTATAGCATTATACCCGATAATTGATATATTTTCTATACACGCATTCAGTAAATTAATTGGTGATTAATGTACTAGCTCAACTCACTGCTAGCGCACAGACAATTGTCTATGCTAGCAATGCCATTATACAGTCCAAACTTCGCCACTTCAACAAATAAAAAAGTAATTCTATTCTATTGAAATTCCCTAGTAAGAAACCCCATAATTATATTATGATCAACCTTTAATATGTCATACATTTTGATGCTTGATTCAAAATAATTTCATCTGATTTCATAGATTGAACTCTCATAATTAGAAAGAGTATTTCTTGCAAAGAACCGAAAACTCCGAAAAGTACGTCTATTTTATAGGGAAAAACGTTTTCAAGTTTGATAAATAATTTGAATTTCATAAAACAACTATATTATAACTTGTAGCCCTTAGTCCTGTTACCCTTGTTAGTCCTGAGCAATAACTTCAATATAAGGTATATTGAATTTATTAGTTTGCAAAAAAAATTGTTTTCAAGATTACTTACTATATTTATCTACGATCAAGTTACATCAGCTATCAGACGTTACAAAGTAATGTCAAAACAGCTGACTTTATTCAATATTCATGTATGACCAAAACCATTGCATAGTGGAGCCGTTATGATACGAGAACAGCATTTAGATGTTGGCTCGAGATCAATGAAAAGTCATCATTTTTCAAATCTGTATCATAAATAAACGGGAGGACACCATTTGTACGACTGTAGTTTTGACCGACCTAGTAAACAAAGGTGGTTCAGTCACATCTAGCCAGGTTAGGTTAGGTTTGGTTATGCTGCGTTAGCAGTAGGTCGATCAAACTGTTAGATCGTCCTAAAGGATACCACCCGTAATAAGCAATATGATACACTCACATTTCAACATTTCTAAATCAAATTCAGATTGAATTTGAATTCAAACCCACAAACGATCGTTCTAGATTATGTTTAGATTGAGTTGGTTATCAAAGTGATTCGTAAGTAAAAATAATAATTAATGGTTAATTATAGTTAAAATATTAAATATAAATATATTAAATATAGTCAAAATAATACGTTATTGGTAGTGGTAGATAAAATAGTGTACCCATTAATTGTATTTAGAGTTTAAGCCACTCGTTCGATGTTTAGAACAATCGCTTCACTCGTTTCCTAGCTTACATTTCACTTGTGACTTCAGTCATAATACAATCATTGCATAAACTAATTTTTACTGTTGACCTTATTTTTTTAAAGTACAGTTTACTCACCAATTTAGCAGTTACATCTTTTCTGTAAGCTTTGAGCGTTTCCCTAGCGATAACTTTCCCATTAACTGCAGCTTGGATTGCAATCTGTAATCCAAATTAAATTATAAATTATTTTAATTATTTTTCCTTAATAAAATATTGATAAGATCAAAATCTAATGCTACACTTTCAAATTAAACAAATTTGACAAGATTTTAAAAACTTCTATGGTTTCTTCAAGTTATCACTTTCAAGTTATTTTAAACACTACATACTTATGAAAATTCATACAAAACTTGAATAGAAAGAAATTCTGAAGAATAACATATTATTTCAAATTAATTTTTGTTGAGATTTACAATAATTTGAAAGTCTTCATGTAAATTATCATGAGAAAGGACAATCATTTTGAGAAGAGATTCAGATTTATCATGTGAAAGATTTTTTTTAATTGCTGATGATGCCCACATGAGTCTGAGACTTGTGTGTGGGTGATGAGGTGAATGATAACACATTGATGTCAGACGAAGGAGCGCGATTCAAACCCGCGACCGCTGAAGCGACAGTAAGCTGAAGTTGCGACGCCTCAACCAACTGCGCTATGCCTTGTGAGAAGATATTTGACGCAAATATACTTGAAAGTTGAATAAAATTAATATTATCGAAGCCTAATAGGGCAGCACAGATCTCCTCAATGATTAAAATGAATCATTTCTTTTTTTATAAAAAAACCTTAAAAAACACTTTCAAGTGGAAATTATGACTCAGGTTATGTAGTGACGGCCGTATACTATGGGTCGTCTGACGATGCTCTTAACATCAGAGTGAAACGGCCGTCACGCATTAAAGTGAGTCATAACTTGAAAGTCCAGTTAAAATTGTTTATTATACATTAGTGGAAACAAGATGGATCTTCAACAGAATAATCTTCTTTTTATTTGAAAAAAATACTCTACCTCCTTCCTTTCTAACATGTTTTTTTTATTAAGCACTTGAAACTACAGCTATTACTAACAACAAAACTAAGACTATAACTTTAATTGACATAACCTTCAATTTGGATTATTCAATGATGAAAATTTCAGTAGAGAAAGCAATAGTGGGCAAAAGCCTGATGCATCTTTGCTTAACTTTTTTCATGAACAAATAAATAATATCTAAAACAAAAAAATTTAAACTTGCCTGAAACATTTGTCTTGGAATGATTTCAACTAGTTTACGACACAGAGCGCGAGCCTCAAGGTCCACTTTAGAATAGTGAACAATGACTGACAGTTCTTCAACTGGTGAACCGTTCAAAAGTATACACATCTGAAAAATATCATCGAAATTCAGAAATATTATTAAGAAAATTAGAATATTTTTGCAGTACTACAACAATTTTGTAACATCAGAAACAAGAATAGTCATCATTACACGGTTTAGAACAATAGCAATACAAAAATAATAAATTATTATCAACTTACAGTCTAGTTATAACTAATAAATAGTAATTTAATATAAAAACGTTTAGATGCTATTCTCTGTCGACGAAACTAGCGCTCCATGTGACAAACAAAATGAAATAGGTGCATTATCGATAATTATGCAAGTATGAAAAATCATCTGAAAAATTTCATCGAAATTCAGAAATATTATAAAGGAAATGAGAACATTTTTCCCATACTACAACAATTTTATAGCATCATGTACAAAAATAGTCACCCAATACTCGGTTTAGAACAAAACCAATACATAAACAATAAATTATCAACTTACAGTCTAGTTATAACTAATAACAAATACTAATCTAGTAAAAAAACGTTTTGATCCTGTTCTCGTTCGGTGAAACTAGCGCTCCAAGTGACAAACAAAATGAAATTAGTGCATTATTTATATGCGAATTGAAATTTTTTCGAAGGGTGAAGCCCACATAGGTCTGAGACCTGTGCGTGGGTAATGAATTGATTGATGAGTTGGACCTACATTTTTAGGTGGGTTCCAAACCACCGGGAAGTGATTTTACAGCAGAGAACAGAGTCTTTTTGCTGGCCAATCTAATCGGTCACCGTTACGAACAGGACCTACGAGAACGCAGCTTATCTCTATCTGATTGAACAGATACTTGCTACGGCACTCGGCTATCAAGAAATGGTAGAGGAAGAGGAGGAGGAGGAGGATGTTGCAGAGAAGAGAAGGAAGTGGAAAAAGAAGGAGAAGAGGATAAAGGAGGAGATGAGAAGGAGAACGATAAGAAAGAGAAAACGGAGAAGAAGAGAGAAGACTGAGGAAAAGAAGGTAAAGAAGAAAGAGTAGAGGAAAGGAGGAGAAGAAAAAGAAAAGACAGAGAAGAGGAAAGAGAAGACGAATGAGTAGAAGAAGAAGAGGGATAGGCAATTAAATTTTTAAATAATTTATGTCACGTCCTAGGAACCCAGATTCAATTGAATCGGACAACCTGCTAGTACATAATAAATACTCAACTAATACAGAAACAAATGAATATTCAAACATACAAAGAACATCTGAACTGACTTGGAAATTCTACACACATTCCAAAAAAGCCAAAATACACTGGAACAATACGAAATATTCAAACACCATAAACAAGACAGAACCAACTTACTCAATGACCAAACAGAATTCAAATCCAACGCAATTTTCAACTACATAATGGCCGCTCATCCTAACCTCAACAAAACATGACCCCTGGCGGCAGGCTGACGAAGCTTCTCTTCAGAAGTGAAATGCATCCCTTCAGCATAAGTGAGTGAGAATAATATTTTAATAGAAATACAGTGTCAGTTTTGTCAGTTGTAAGACTGCAGGAGAAGCCAATGGGCTTATATACTGCAGGGGTGGAAGGTGGATACTGGAGTCGCGCTCAGTATCCGGGAATTTTCGGGCTTCGGCCCTCTCACTGTCAGTTTTGATATTAGACTGTTCATCAATTATTTCGACACGGAAAATATTACAGAAATATACAAAGTTTAATTATAAAGAAAACGAACGGACAAAGTTAAAAACCCATTGTAAATGGAATTCGTTAACTCACTTATGTCTAGTTTTACTGCTTCTAAATAATAATACTGTATTTAAAAATTCTATATTTTCAACTCATTTCCGGAAAAAAATAAAAATATTACCTTGACTAGATTTGTTGGACTATATCCTGCATCTTCATAATCAAAGCTTGCAAACCCCGATGACAAAGCCTTTAGCCGATCATGGAAGTTGACAATAATTTCGTTTAACGGAAAAATGAACTGTATCATCAGTCTTTTATTGTCAATGTTGGAAGTTTTCTGCTGAACACCACGACGTTCGCTGCATAAGCTCATAATCTTACCAAAATAGTCATCTAATAAAAAATAAAAACAGAAACATTTCTTAAATAAGATTGAAATAGCTGAACAAATGAATAGTACAAATATTAGTGTAATATATTACTGGTAGAGTGATTTATTATATATTACTTATATATATTTATTATAGTGATTACTATACTACTATATATTACTAAATTATAAATTATAAATTATAATACTATATTCAAATAATTGCTTCGGTATCCGGTATACCCTCTTCCTATGCATAAAAACACTAAAAATTATTTTAAATTAATTGCCTTCAAGTGAAAAAGAATAATTTTATATTTTTCGAGAGAAGTTTTTAGTAAATCTAAATTCTTAGTGTAAATTAACCTCAAGTTATTAACCTGTTCTGGCTAATATTCAAATTTTGAAGAGAGAAGTTTTAGACTTGAGTCTGTTGCATCTACATTTACTGTGACTTTGTCTACCTCTTTTTTTTCGAGTCTTAAATTCCCACAATAAATAACAAAACTCGACAATAAATAAACTCCACAATAAATAAATCAGTACATACGATTCAAGTCTGCTTTCAGATATCCTTTCATTTATGGAGGACATGTTGAGTTGTCTTCTTATCTCTGTCGTTCTAAACTTTCTAACTATCAAATCAATTTAATGCAAGCGAAAATTCGAAAACATTAAAGATTGATTTCCAAAGAAAATATAGAATTTTGGAATGTTTAAAGCCCAAAAAACATGTAAAATGAAGAGCGGTTGCTTATAAATTATACTAAAAATAATACTGTAGTGAAAATGGAGAGAGAGGAAGAAGGATCAGTGGTTCTCGGTGTTATCTGCTATATAAATGTTTACTTCTAAGCAATTAATTACTCTTATTTTGACACTTTTATGGTGTTTACTTGGTATTTTGTAGAATGTTCTAGTTGTTTGATTAGACATTAATGGAATCTTATCGAATATTGTGGAAGGTGCGAGGGTCCTAGATTGTTTATTTTAGAATTTGGTAGAAGTTGATAGAAAAATCGAGAGATATCTCGATTATGGAAAATTATATAAATAGAGGGAGACTTTTGTAAATTAGTTCAGTTGTTGTTCTACGTCGATAAGTGGCAGTAGTGACAGTTCCCGTTCATATAGACAGTGCAATCCCGTTGGCGCTATTACAAACCATCTAATGAACTTTCTTTTGACAGTTCTATAGTGATAATTCTTTTACCTATTACTGTATTACGGACTTGTGCTCCGTCTATTAATTGTTCTTCCTCGGCGTTTCTTTTTGAATATTATTGGACAGTTTATTGTACAGTTATTATTTAATATTAGATCGGCCTTTTAACTTTTAGTGATTGATTTTTGTACAGTAATATAGAAAACTCTTCGTCAGTTGAACAATATCGATTTATGTGTTTCCGATTTCATTATTTTGTGTAAGAAATTACTTAACAGTTTTTTAATTACTTAATTACTTAACATTAATTTGTTTCGAGTAACTTAATTCCAATTTTAGTTTTTAAACAAAATATTATGTAATCAAGATTTGTAGTTTTAGTTTTTTATTATTTTTGTAATTGAAAACTGTACAGGAAACAGTTTTGGGCTTGTAAGCCTGTTGTTTCCACTCTGTTTCTTAAATAAATAAATAAATAAACAGTGTGAGTTGTGGATTATATGTGTAAATAAAGTGCGAGTGATAAATTCAAGTGTTGCCAGCGTTATTTTAGACATAGAACCCGTAACAATACGATTAACTTCTCTCATCACGTTACTTAATTAATGATTGAAAATAATTAAAACAAAATATGAATTATTATAATACTGAAAATTAATAAGCAATGTTGAGAACATAATGTTTAATGTTTTCTACAGTATTATGCTCACCGGGTGTAATGATAGTTCCGAAAACGATAGGCTCGAACATTTCTTCAATTATTTGAGTAATTGGCCAATGAGCTGGATTCGAAATGTATATTGTTTCACCACCCAATAGCTCTTGATTCTTCTTCCCTTTTATTCTCACTGGAAAACAACAAGAGAAGCACAAATAATAGAATTTTTAATCTATGTAAATAAAATTAGAGTTTTGTCTGTAAATTTATCAGAATTATACATTTTTTGGCTATTTTTACGTTTTATACATTAAAGAAGCCGAAACAAGTCTTATCTCAATTTCTGTCTGTCTGTCTGTCACGGCCCCGAAGGCATTTTACACAGCCTTCCCCTGAAAAACGAGAGCATCGATTGGGATTCAAGTTATTTAACAGTATTGAAAACCTTTTTGACAAAGTCTTTAGCTATAAAAAAACTAAATTAAATTTTTTTAACAGGATAATAAACGTTTAAAAACCAAGTATTGTGCGATTTTGGATATATTTCTTCCAAGTTTTATTACCACATAAGGATGTCTGTAAAAAAACATTAAAAGCATACTATTACCATCTCCATTCACTTAATTCAAAATCGCACAATACTTGGTTGGGAGTTCAAAAGTCCTCGCTGAAGGACACAAAAAGGAGAAATCAATCTTTAAAGGAACAGCTGATAGAAATCAACAGTTTTTAATCATATGGTGGGCCCTTAGCGGCGTTGTTTACGCTGTCTGCAGACTTGTGTAGTCGGAGCATTGCAGTCATGTAGGAAACAAATGACAGCTCAGCTTATGTTTCATCCATTATTTATTTGGTGAAAAAAAATTTCTAATTTCAATTTATCTAAACAAAAATTAACATTTTAGGAAGGTATGGTTTGTGCTAGGCTCTTGGGAATTCGCCAGGTAGCACTATTATAACACTAAAATACCGTTGCAACGAACGGGTGAACTGCTAGTTGATAAATAAAATGATAACATTAATAATTTATGGTCAATGAATTTATGAAATATTAATGAATTGAAGGTACGAAAACACTGTCAACGGCTAGCAATTGTTTGATGATCAAGTTTTTTTAGGGGAGATTCAGTAGATATGGGAGCAACAGATAGATACAAATATCAATTTCACTTCCTAACTCAACAAAATGTTATATTGACTTTATGTTCAATATTGCTTCAAAATTATTGAAATCATAACTAGCTAGTGAACAATGATACATAAAAATAGCATATGCAATTATTATTAATTTATTGGAATTTTTTCGGAGGATGAAGCCCACATAGGTTAGAGACCTATGCGTGGGTAATGAATTGGATGATGGTGATTGATGAGTTGGACCTACAGTTTTGGGTGAGGTCCGAACCACCGGGAAGTAATTTTACAGCAGTGAAATAAAGGAAGAGTCCTCTAACAATTATTTATAAAGGTGATATATTTCTTAGGATGAAGCCCACATAGGTTAGAGACCTATGCGTGGGTAATGAATTGGATGATGGTGATTGATGAGTTGGACCCAAAGTTTTAGGTGGGTTCCGAACCACCGGGAAGTAATTTTACAGCAGTGAACCTGGCCAATCTAATAAACTCGCTATCAATACAACGTGAGGATATTTTGCAATTATTCAAAGTATCAATCTAATTGAGCTCAATCAGCTTAAACCAAAGCTATTTTAATAATTGAAAAAGTGAATTCTCTATTATTCTAATAACTATGTTTCCATCTTAAATTGTATTTCATAGATAAATTTATTTTTCTTATTCACATTATTTACATTTTTAGTAATTTCTATCAAAAATTTCATTTCTTTGTAAATGATTTGTATTATACTGTTTGATTTGAATTATTTGAATTAATTCAAATGTATTTATTTGATATGGAAGAATGAGCGAAATTTATTGTATGATATTCATTTTATTTTTTTACCTCAGCATTGTAATTTCATTTGTTTAAAATCATTCATGAGCCATCCCTCCACACAGGTTTAACCTAAATAGGGATGCACTGCGGTATTTTTGTTACATTGCTATGTTATTGTTTAATACTATTTTGCTTGTATATTACCTTATATTTACTATGTTTGTATTTGTACAATTTGTTTGTAAATATGCAGTGAAATAAACAAATTATTATTATTATTTTTATTCAAAGTATCAACCTAATTGAGCTCAATCAATTATTGAAAAAGTGAATTCTCTATTATTCTAATAACTGTTTTTCCATCTTAAATTGTATTTCACTGATAAATTTATTTTTTATATTCACATTATTCACATTTGTAGTAATTTCTATCAAAAATTTCATTTCTTTGTATATGATTTGTATTTTACCGTAGTATTCAAATTGTTTTTATTGCTGATGATGCCCACGTGAGTCCGAGACTTGTGCGTGGGTAATGAGGTGAATGATTACACATAGATGCCAGTCGAAGGTGCGGGATTCGAGCCCACGACCGCGGAAACGACAGCAAGCTGAAGTTGCGACGCCCCTACCAACTGCGCTAAGCGGCCCGCCAAATGATTATAAAAATGATTTTACAAAATACAAATCAAAGATAATTCACAACTTATTCATTCATAATAGTAGACCTAAAGATTAAACCTATAAAAATTCTTACAGTAGGAACTACCTACATTTTATATAATGTCAGTATTGATAAGTTGATTTTAAAGTAGCCCGATCCATATAAAAGTCATTGATAATTTTGACGATGCCAGCAAAACCAAAGTTTGTGCGGTGGCACTAATAAAGTATATTTTATCAAACAATTCATAGTGAAATTAAAAGTGATATTGTAACTTTTAGAACGAAAAATATAATATATTTTATAACACTCACGTTTGTATGTAACACTAGGCGCCGTAATAATGGCATGAGCGTTATGTTCTTGTTCCAATCGTTGGTTAAAAACTTCCATATGCAATAATCCGAGAAACCCTAGTCGCCAACCCTGACCCAACGCCGGGCTGTAATAAATAATATCAAATAAAGAAATTAATAAATACTTAAAGACAACAATTTTTAGACTATGAAAAATGGTTGAGATCTGGAAAAATCCAAATCTGATCAGTATGATCAGTTGAAAATAGCTATTTGTGTAACTAGAATGCAAAATAGCGTTTTTCTGCATCGAGAGAAACAGTTTTTTTCACGAGCCGAAGGCGAGGGAAAAAAGTTTCTCGAGTGCAGAAACAATACTTTGCGCTCGTATTACACATTAAATTTTTCCTACAGTAATGTATAAAGTAATTTAAACAACAAAACAGGGCATACATAACCTGACAATTCCTCACATAACCTATCTTCGAATCAAATCGATTTCAACAACAACAACTATTTCGCAGTTGAAGCAGAATAGCCAACCTATTTTTGAATGCAGAGTAGGGAACCAGCGTGTTATTTGCTCACTATTTTGTGTATTTAGGTTGCAAATCTGGAGTGCGGAAAAGTATTTTCGCGCACTGGAATTTACTTTCCCGCACTGGTGCAGGAATAGACTGTTTTGCGTGCTACAGTTAGTGCAAAAATATGAAATTTTTCGGTTCACTGTAGGAAAAATAATTATACTACAACCACTTTAAATCAAAATACAATAATTACATTACTTCGTAGCATAATCAAACGTGAAAGAACCCGGAACACCACTAATGTAAATAGACCTTCGTGAAAAATAACTCCACTATTGAATTAAACTATGTCATTTCGTTTAAATTATAGTATCCATTACACTGAGTACTATACTAAGATCCAAAAAAAGGTGTTTAACATCGCAAAGAAAACTTTCTTTTACTGACTATTATATACACTAGAAGAGATTTTGGGTTTTGACAAGGCCTTCAAAAGTAATACATATTGAATTAACAATTTTTCATAATAATTTTTTTTTTTGAGAGAGATTTTTGATGAGTATATACAAAGCAGCAGTCTCTATTGGTAGGAAGAGAGACAGTGTTTTTTTATTGATACGAAAATAGCTTGTATATCATTCAACTACTGTATTTATAGTCTGTTCAGCGAGCCTACGGAGTGGAGTAAACAAACATGTGCGTGCGTGCAAGCCGAGACCCAACGAAGTCCGATTCACAGATAGCCTATTTTTCGAAAGGCATCGAACAGGCAACAGGCCTACCCATTGAAAACGACTTTCAATAATCATTTTCAAACAGCTACAGTACTTGGATAATACTTATTATTTATTTTAAATGGAAAATGACATATGAGATTAATGAATTATATGAATAAGATGGCTATTTTCTTACCTTCGATGCTTAGGTAATGTATCCAAACATTCAGCAATCACTGGTATCACTATTATTAGAATTGTTCATAAATGTGTCGATTGAATTATTTTTACCTATATATTTGAAATGAAAATACTGACTTGATAACTGAATTTAAAATCTAATAATGTTCATGAAATAATTCAATAAAAATTATTTATTTCACAAACTGGAAGTGCGACAACAGCTGTTAAGAATGAACAGTAGTTGGCAATGAGTGTGAATAGGCCAACCGACCGATGCCAGTACAATTCTCGGAATTCCTCACTCACACACATGCAAAGTTTGTTTACTTCATTCCGTAGGCTCTCTGAACAGACTATAGTTAAACGATTAGGCTTCCTGAACAAATTGAATTGTACAAAAATACGCACTTTATCGCAAACGAAGTAAAGCATACAGCAACATAACATGAAATATAACACAACATACAACATTACATAAAATAAAAAAAACTATTTCATATAATACTACACTATTACATATAATAATACACTATTACATAAAATACAACACTATTACATGAAATAAAACACATTTTTCACACACATACCACGAAAAATAGGATAATTAAGTGAGTTGAGCACACTATACGGTAAGTCACATTATACGGCAAAAATATCTCGAATTCCTTCTAGCTTTAAAACATCCTCCTCAACCTTCCTTGAAAACTTCAAAAGAAAAAATCTACGCCAGTGGAGAAGATTGAAATCCTGACTACTTGCAAGTGTTTCTAGTCTGTGATGTTTTCCATGACGAAATACTTTATGAACAATCTAATATCAAATCTGACACTGTATTTCTATTTAATATATGATTTTTACTCACTTTTACTGGAGGGGTGCATTTCACTTCTAAAGAAATGCTTCATCAGCCTCTGATAAGTGAAATGTATCCCTCCAGTATAAGTGAGTAAAAATCATAATTTAAATAGAAATACAGTGTCAGTTTTGATGTTAGAATATGTTTCTACAGCTCAAATTTCAAATATCATGAATATATCATTATTATTTTTGTGATTGATCACTTAGGACCGCGATTTAACAATTTAGACATTTTTAATCTTTGATGATAATCTCGCAGCACTTATTCCGTTCTTGTTCAAACAAGTTTATTGTTCTTCTTGTTCTCATCTCCTACAAAAACTCTCGTGAAGTATCAATCTTGAGTCTGAAACAGTTTGTATTCTGAATTTCTTCGAAAGGTAAGTTGAGCGTTCTAAGGTCCTTGTGATAGCCATCAAACCATTTCTTTGAATCAAAATATTTGAGAATCTTGTTGTATTTTTGTCTTGAATTTTAAAATATATTTTACTTGTGTTGATATTGTAGTGACATTATATCATGTGACAATAAACATTAAAAAATAGTTTTCATCATTTCTGTTCTTTAGATGGAATAAATATTACCTTGTATCCTTTACAACGCTGACAGCTGGATCATTAAGCGTCAGCTTCTCAATGGCAGCTCTGAGTACGGGATTCTGTGATTGGTCCATTGGAAATATGCCGGCGAATACCATTGGCTTAGCTGGATTCAGCTGTGCGACATTGTCGACTGGGCGCGCCTTTAAATACAACGTATCACCTATTTGCGCCTCTTTGGTTGTTCTCATGTTGCACTGAATGAAACCTACTTGGCCACCTGATCTGAAACAAACGTATTAGTTATTTACAACAAATAAAGTTTGATGAACCAATTGTACAGAACTTCTCATGTTCCCAGGGGGCCAATTAATTTTTTTGAGATAGGTGTTTGAAACTTTTATACTTTCATTCTCATATTTTTTTTTTTTTTGAGGATGAAGCCCACATAGGTCTGAGACCTGTGCGTGGGTAATTAGTTGGATGATGGTGATTGATGAGTTGGACCTACAGTTTTAAGTGGGTTCCGAACCACCGGGAAGTGATTTTCAGCAGAGAACAGTGTCTTTTTTGCTGGCCAATCTATAGTAATGGATTGCTTGAATGAAAATCATATAAAGTTGTAGCAAAGTTATCATCATTGATCCATTGGAAAACATTGTCAGGCCTAACCTCAACATCACTTGTTCCACTCTCATTGACATATTCTACATCTTCACTTTCACTCACTTTGAAATCTGAGTCCATTTGCATCAATAGTTCTCTAATTACTGTATCATTCAGTCGCTGAGACATTGTGAAGAAAGCGTAGGCTAAATATGCATGTATAATATTATGAAACGAACAAGTTTAATAATCAAAAACAAGTCTAATTATGTGTTTAAGCGTGTGTGTTGACTCAACACTTCAATCTCGCAAATTATGATACAGAGCAAAACAAGAGTGTTGTCTGTAGAGTGATAGCCGAGTGCCGTAGCAGGTATCTGTTCAATCAGAGATAAGCTACGAAACTCGTGGTCATCTTTGTAGCCGTGACCGATTGGATTGGCCAGCAAAAAAGACTCTGTTCTCTGCTGTAAACTCACGTCCCGGTGGTTCGGAACCCACCTAAAAATGTAGGTCCAACTCATCAATCACCATCATCCAATTAATTACCCACGCACAGGACTCACACCTGTGGGCTTCATCCTCCGAAAAAAAAAATACTGTTGTGTGTGTGTCTGATTACGTTCAAGTTCAAAATTTCAACACCAGATCACATCATTATGCAGAACAGAATGAAACGTTACCATACGACAGTGCCCACCTAAGGAAAACAACAAAACGTTCCATACGTGTTTTCTCCCTCTGACACTAACTTTTGCTCACGTACTGGAACGTGAATGCGCATCAAAGGATCAAGCTTGTCCAAACGGAGACACTTATTGCGCTAGAGCACCATTGTAGAGTAATTGGGACTCGTTTGGCAAGTTTAAATTGTTCTGACGGAGCGCTCCTTGACCTCAATAGGTGTTATCTGAACAAGATTGTGGACTTATGTAGCCAGATTCTAGATTGTTCTACAAATAATGAGATCCATCGTAATAATAATAAGTGTCTGTTTTAATAATCGTGAATTTTTCAAACAGATGAACCGTGTTATAAACACTGTATGGTATTTCTGTTCACTCAATCTCACCAGTTTCGTCATTTTGTGACCACTACCATAAGTTATCTACCAGGAAAGAAAACCTTCATACTGGATCCCCGGGCAAGACTGGGTAAAATACTAGTTATAAATAAATTGAATTGGCTAACGGGAAGTGATAGCCGTGAGCCGTAGCAGGTATCTGTTCAATCAGATAGAGATAAGCTGCGTTCTCCTAGGCACTCTTAGTAAGGATGACCGATTGGAATGGTCAGCAAAAAAAAACCCCTGTTCTCTGCTGTATAATAACTTCCCGGTGGTTCGGAAACCACCTAAAACTGTAGGTCCAGCTCGTCAATCACAATCATGCAACTCATTAACCACGCACAGATCTCAGACCTATGTGGGCTTCATCTTCCAAAAAAAAAAGAATTCATGCTTACAGTTTGCCAGTCGGTTGTTCATTGGGCCTCAGCACGCCGACACTCTTCACAACGTACTCCATCTTGGTGTGCGCCGAACATATTTCGTCACCAATTTTTATCTCGCCATCTTGCACATAAACAACAACAATGGCGCCCTTGTATCGATCGAACCAGCTGTCGTAGATTAGCGCTCGCAGTGGCGCCGAACGATCTGTGGGTGGAGCCGGAATCCTTTCGACAATCGCCTCCAGCAAATCAGGAACTCCGAAACCGGTTTTCGCTGATATCTGCAAAAAAAAGTGGAATTTGTTGAAATTTTCAAAAATTACTGTATAGAAAAATCATTTTCAGAGAAATAATGAATTGTGCATGATCAAAATAATGTAAAAATCGAGAAATCGACAATTAATAGCTTCTAGCTACAACGGTTGATGCACAATATAGTTCCAAATTATCCCATCCCAATCCCATAGTGGAATCGGGATGTATAGAACCTATTTAATTTAATTTATGTCTCTTTTATTTATCTTTCTTAGTAATGGCGAAGGTGATATTGTGGAAGGTATCCATAATGAATAATAAGACGAAATTGTCACAACCACATTTATTAAAAGTTCGAGAAACTAGTTTCGGTTGTTACACCATTATCAATCTCAATCAAACTTGAGAATCAATCAAACGTTTGATTGAGATTGATAATGGTGTAACAACCGAAACTAGTTTCTCGAACTTTTAATAAATGTGGTTGTGACAATTTCGTCTTATTATTCTTTTATTTATCTCAAATCTTCTACTGCCTGCTGTCTTCAAACACAGATTGGGGGCGTGGTTGCTCAGCATTGGACATGTAGCCTGCGAGGAGCTGATCAGGTCACCATACATATAGTCAAGTATTATCTTATTATCTAGTTATCCTTTTTTTCTATTATAATTTCTGAATAGTTGCTGCTCTTTAAATTTTTCATTTTTTCTAATAGCTGCTGTTCTCTTTCTTTCTTTCCTTTTTTCCTTCTTTTTTCTTCTTCTTGTTCTGCTGGTTAAACTCAGATTGCATTTAAATTTTTTTTGGAGGATGAAGCCCACATAGGTCTGAGACCTGTGCGTGGGTAATGAGTTGGATGATGGTGATTGATGAGTTGGACCTACAGTTCTGGATGGGTTCCGAACCACCGGGAATAGATTTTACAGCAGAGAACGTGTCTTTTTTGCTGGCCAATCTAATCGGTCACCGTTACAAACAGAACCAACGAGAACGTAGCTCATCTCTATCTGATTGAACAGATACCTGCTACGGCTCGCGGCTATCACTTTCCAAAATGAATTATTATGAATAAACTTGGATAGTTTGGATTTTTTTGTTTATGTAAGTGACTTGAGTATATATGAAAATCTATTTGAATTTATTTTTATTGTGTATGATTTGATTTGTATTACCCATATGAAAAAATAGTTATCATGCCATGACATAGTTATATGTCATGTCATGTTACATAGTTATGTTATGTCATGTTACATAGTTATCATATAGTCATGACCCTCCTCACACACACACCTGTATCTAGGTGAGGAGTATATTCATAGTTTGTTGTTTTTTCTCTCACTTGTATCTTGTTTTTTTAGAATAATAAATATATTTCATTTCATTTCACTACTACTCATTCGTCTTTTTCTTCTTACCCATCACCTTCTTTTTACAATTTAAGTTTATAGTTTTTATAATTATAAGTTTAATAATTAAGTTTATAAGTTTTACAATTTAAGTTTTAGACAACATGTCTTACCTTGAGAACATCGCTTGGATTAATATCGAATAACGACTCCAGTTGGTTTGTGACAACTTCCGGATCGGCATTCTTCAAATCGATCTTGTTGAGAACAGGAATAATAGCAAGATCTTTACCGAACGCCAAGTAGAAATTGGCTACAGTCTGTGCCTGGACACCCTGTAAATGCATCAATTGATTCAATCAATGATAATTCCATTCGATTATACCTTATAAACACATCTAATAATATAAAACATGTTATCAGTCAAGAATGTCTTCAGTACTCACCTAACTTACTCATTCAGAAGCCTAAAAATGGAACTCCAAAATCTCATAAAATAAACTGATTGATTGATTAAAGATTTATTCCTCATTATTTCACAAATTTGTACAACAATACAATACAGACAAAAAAATATATTTATGCATATAAATATACAGAGTTTGATAATAATAAGCGTATGGCTTTTAATGGTGGGGAGACCCTTACGGGTAGTTCCACCTCGCCGTTTGTGCCATGTTACGGACAACATGGTGGACCTACTATTTCAGGTGGGTTCCGAACCACCGGGTAAGTGACAGAGTTTTATTTCCGTCTTATATGAATATAGGAAAGAGTCTACATAGGCAAAAGTGGCCTGTGCGTAGACTCGAGTTGATCAACACTGTTATTTATTTTACATGTCACTAAACATTAAATATTTCTTTGAAACAGATTAAAAAAATAAATAAAAATCCAAATCAATCCAAATTATAGAAAAATAGCAGAAAAAGAAGAAAATTTTACAGCACAAAATAGCGAATATTACAGTATGCTGTTGACAAGCAATTAAGAAATTGCATAACATTTATCGTTACAATAACTACATGTTATAAAGAATACACACAACGAGTCAAAAATAATGATCAGATTTTTGATATTCATTTCTTTCAACCTACAAAATATAAACACAATTCCAAAGTTCATAGAAACAATCTAATATCAAAACTGACTCTGTATTTAAATTAAATATATGATTTACACTCACTTTAACTGGAGATACTGGAGGAATGCATTTCACTTCTGAAAAGAAGCTTCGTCAGCCTCTTTCATAGAAACCTAACATTAAAAATAAACTTTAACATTATAAATAAACCAAGTAGAAATGTCCGCATTGACGCTGTCCTTTGTCTGCAGTAACATGGCAACAACACCACAGAAACTATCATTTTCTGTGCTGCAAATAGAAAAATTGTCAATTGTAATCATGCAATATTAAATAAATAATAAATAAGATTATGATTCAAGATCGCCATACTCGTTGAGTGAAGAATGTTAAGTTCTTTTCTCATTCAATGTGGATTCCTGTGGGCTCAAAACAAAAAATGTTCGTTTTGTTATTTTACCAAAAAGTTATTTTACCAACAGCTGCGCCAATACGGCTTTTCTTCTACTCGGGCTGTTAAAAATCTCACTTTACTCTTTCTATGAACGTTGGGATTATGCTATCTTTTTTAGTTTGAACAAGATTAATTTTGAAAACTGTTCCTTATGTTTGGATAACCCTAAATACTGTGCATATGTATATAGATACCACTTTACTCTTTCTATGAACGTTGGGATTATGCTATATTTTTTAGTCTGAACAAGATTAATTTTGAAATTTGTTCCTTATATTTAAATAACCCTAAATACTGTGCATGTGTATATAAATACCTGATTAGCATCGACCAATAGTAGGACACCTTGGCAAGCAGACAAGGATCGAAAGACTTCGTTTGAAAAGTCCACATGACCGGGTGTGTCGATTAAATTGAGCAGGTACTCCTTATCACCTGATTTGTGCCAGATTGACACCGACTGTGCTTTCACTGTTATACCTCTGTCTTTTTCTACTTGCAGCCTGAAACATTCAATATTTTTTGTGATTAGGTAGGTTTTTAAGTCTAATCAAAATAGTGTTTCAAAGTGATTAACTCAAAATAGAAATATAGTGTTTTTTTTATGTTTGCAACAAAAACAACATAAATATGATATAATTCACAATACATTAAAATACGTTGACAATGATTGAGTTCATGGGAGCCTTACTGTTTACTGGTAAATAGAATTTTTCGGGAAACTAAGGCGTTTGATTGGTAAATTTAAATTTTTGAGCATCTGTGAATTTGAATTTGCCTTGGTTTCCGGTAAAAATTAATTTACCGGTAAGGCTCCCATGAACTCAACTATTCATTCATATGAAATAATGAAATTTATTCTTTCAAAGCAGAACAAAATATTTCTCAAATAATATACAAGAACTAGAATTGACCACATTATCCAGTATTCGTGGACAAGTTGAAATTAAAAGTATATTTACCATATATAGTATAAAATGGTATATACATATATGGTATATATACCATATTAGTATGGTATTAGCGGTGTAGGCAAGTGTGAATTCCATCGTTAAGGGCACAAGTCTTTTTAATATTTTTTCAACATTTATTGATATTTAAATAATAAACCCCAATTTATGAAGTATGGGTATGCTTTTGGCTATTCCACATACTTTGTGTGGAATCGATTTCTCGATAATTTCTGTTAATAAAGTTTTTTGAACAAAATTTAACAAATTAAATCCACTTCAAACCTGAAAATATGAGAAGTAAAGTTTTGAAACTGGTCATATCAACATAAATTTTTTTGAAAAATTATAAAAGTTTGCTATTTATTAAACCAGAACCCAGGTTCCCAACCTGGGGTACGCGTACCCCTTAGGGGTACACAGTGTCCTAGTTGGGGGTACGCAAAAAATAATCCATAATGGCGGATGTTCATTGTCTAGTGGCATAGACTAAGGAATGGTTGTTCTATGCTAGTGGTGAGCAGTTTCTGTTGTGCGACTATTCTATCTAGGCCTATAATGTATTCTATTCTGACACTTCTATGTAGGCTATATTTTAGTAACATTTTGAAATTTGAATCATAATATTCATCTCTTAACATATTACATTCGATGTCCTCAATAAAAGAAATCGGTGTTCAGCAGAAATTATTGTGTTACCTACTATTTTATTTCTTTAGCTGAATTCCCATTCATAGGTGTCGATATGTTGTTCAAATATTGCAATAAATGGGCATTAAACCCTCTATAATATTGTTATAGTAAAGTAAAAAAGTAGTAAGGACTTTGGGGGTACTATGTCTGTGAAATATGGTCTAACTGTACGCAGAAGAAAAAAGGTTGGGAACCGCTGTATTAAACCAATAAATTGGTCTTTGTCATTGAACTTGTTCAATTATTAAAAACCTTCTTTGTGGTGGCGAAGGTGATATTGTGGAAGGTATCCATAATAAGACGAAATTGTCACAACCACATTTATTTATGAAACAAATAAATGTGGTTGTGACAATTTCGTCTTATTATTCACTATTATTATTATTATTAAACTTGTTCTAATATTATTGAACCGGGGCTAGAACTCTTTCTTTATAAATCTTTTCTTTTGAATTAATAATGAGTTAATAACACTTTTAATCCACAATCTCAAAATTTACTGTATTTACAGAATTTTGTAACATGTTATTTTCTCTTTCCAACTACAGTAGTTCTATAGTTCATAAGAAACATGTTGTACTATAACGTGAAAACTTTAGTGGGTAGCATGGTTGAACCACAGTTTCTGGTGATAGCTTAATACTACTGGTGGTAGCTTTGTTTTATTTTGTTGCAATAGACTCAAATCTGGCAACAATCAACAATAAAAAGCAATCAATCAATACACAAATAAAAAGAAACAATAATAGTACTTTATGCAACGATTTTATTTTGACCCGTATTAAGGCACGAGTTAGATGTAAGATAAATATCTTACGAGTGCTTTAATGACCAAATAAAATCGTTGCATACACTATTTTATCTACGACCACTAGTATACATTTAATTAAAACAATTTCATTTTACCTGTGACTGTCAGAGATACCTAACCTCTCATCTCAAATACGAGAAGTTTAGTAGATTGTTAGGTTAAAGCAGCTGGTGTAGCAGTTTGATCAAATCAGCTGATAGTTTCACAATATTGAATTACGATATTGATTCCATCAAAAATGCTTCTGATTGGTCCAGAACCCGTGTTATAATGTAGAAGCTGTACTATAATGAGCTCATTATGCAACGGGTTTCAAAAAGCATTTCGAAAAGACAGCTGTTTTGGCATCAATTGTGAAACTGTAATGTATACATTATGACATGGTCGTAGATAAATTCTATTATAGAATATTACAAATACTACACACAATATTATTACTTTTACACAATTATTGTAGATAGCATAGAAATTAATGAAAATAAGGCATTTTACTCTCTTGATGAGCCAGAAACTTGAGAGAGCTGCCTATTAAATCATATAATCTCTTTAAAGCCTATGTATACGAATTAAAGGAGCAAGAAACTATCACTGAGAGAGTAGAGATTACTTGTGAGATGTGATAATTACTAAAATTACTAATCTAAGAAATAAATATTGAGCTCAACATATTTAGCTATTGTTCGAATATTGAAATTAATTTTAATTTTACCTATCAAGCACCTGTTTGTTACTGGGATCAGCTTTCAAAGTTCCAGTTATTTCCAATAGGCGGTCAGCAAGCGTACTTTTTCCATGGTCAACATGCGCTATTATACTGAAATTTCTTATCAAATTTGCTGGAACATTTTCAAATTTTTCTGTTTCATTTGCAACATCTTGCTTCTCTTTAGCTTCAGAAGAATAGAGACGACATGCTCTGCAAACAATAATAAATTCCTGGATTTCTTGTTCCATGACGAACTGCGTTGTTAATATAAACTTTTTCGGTGAATTTAACGACTTGCTGTCAATTTTGAATCAAGAATAAGTAATATTTCCCTCACTCTCAAAGCCGAACGTTTTCGAGTTGTGGAAACTCATCTTCAAGGTATCCTAGATCGGCGATGTTGGTTTGTTGGTTAGAAGAATTGTAGTTTTTGTATAATGTGGTCAAAAAGTTTGTGTAATTTAAAATTTAATTGTTCATTGAGGATGTTTTGTTTATTGTGTGTGCTGTGTTTATAAATTTCAAGTTGTTCCAAGGTGTCAAGTTCGTGTCCTTTAGATTTTATACGTTTTTTGTATAATGTGGTCAAAAAGTTTGTGTGATTTAAAAAATATAAAATCTAAAGGACACGAACTCAACACCTTGGAACAATTTGAAATTTACAAACACACCACACACAATAAACAAAACATCTCAATGAACAATTCAATTTTAAATTGCACAAACTTTTTGACCACATTATACAAAAACTACAATTTTTCTAACCAACAAACCAATATTGCCTATCTAGGATGAATTGAAGATGAGTTTACATAGCTCGAAAACGTTCGGCCTATAGAGTGAGGGAAATATTACTTATTCTTAATTAAAAATTGAATGCAGGTCGTTAAATTCACCGAAAAAGTTTATAACAATAATAAATTATGTTTTTGGATTAAATTAACGTTGACGTAGACAAAGACTTGAACTCATATTTTATGAACCTACCTTGCGGTTTCCTTGCCTCAAGGAAGACTTGAGAAGCATTTAGTGGAAGGTCTTTACAAGTACCCCTTGAGATAGGATTACCTCAAGGTCGGTTCATGAACAAGGGTCTTAAAAACTAGTCAACTCAAATTCGTTTATTTCAATTTAAGTACAATCAACCTGGACATTATCATCAAACCAATAAGATCAAAGATTTAAACCAAGTTGCAAATATGTTGATCAGACTTTGATCGCCGATCACTGGTGAGAATTCTAATCAGTGGTTAGAATTGTTACCAGTGATAGACAGTCAAACTGTGATCAACGTTTGGTTATTTTTTTTTTGTTGGAGGATGAAGCCCACATAGGTCTGAGACCTGTGCTTGGGTAATGAGTTGGATGATGGTGATTGATGAGTTGGACCTACAGTTTTAGGTGGGTTCCGAACCACCGGGAAGTGATTTTATAGCAGAGAACAATGTCTTTGTTACTGGCCAATCTAATCGGTCACCCTTACAAACAGATCCTACGAGAACGCAGCTTATCTCTATGTGATTGAACAGATACCTGCTACGACTCGCGGCTACCACCTCCCTAACAGTAATCACAGTAATTACTACTGTGATCAACGTTTGGTTAATTACTTCTGTGATAACGTTTGGTTAAGAGTTACAGATGAAACTTTTCCAGGGAGATCAAATGTACTCACAAAGTGAAAAACTCTAGGGGCCAGTTGCACGAAAGAAAATTAAATTCGACCACCGTAAGATGACGTCATTTGACGGAGCCAGTGCAACGACTTCCCTATTGAGCTCCGTAAGATGACGTCATCTTACGGTGGTTAAATTCAATTTTCTTTTGGGCAACTGGTTGTAGAAAATACATTTTTCCACCTCTAAATGCTAGTTGCATAGAAATTTACAAATTTCACCTTACAAGTAAAATTTCCGTAATATTTTGCTGTACTACAAATTCAATTATTAATAAAATTCGTTAGTAAATTGTTTTGCAACAGAATGAACATCTCACCTCTTGTAAAGCGTTGATGACGTCGTATACGTTTTTTGGTTAAAAATTGACGAATACTCATTGGCTATATTTTTATGAGATTTGCTAAGCTTACAACGACACCTATTGTTTGCAATAATGTGAAGAATAGTTGTTTGCAGCAGTCTCATCTGAAAATTACAATACCGGTACCTATTATAGTAAAAATAATTCCTTTTTGATTTTATAGTGTTATATTCATTTTGAGATCAGGGTTGATGGTGAAGAGGAGTTTCCGATGAATTTCAAAGGAATCCTAGCGTGCATACCTATAATACCAGACAGAGGAACGACACACATGTGCCAAACGTAAGCTCCAGTTGGGTAAGAAGTCGACCTAAATGCATTTGTGTCAAAATTTGCAATAAAATACCCGAAGAAATCAAATGCATAGACAACTTAGGGTCATTCAGAACAAAAATCAAGGAATACTCCCAGAAAAGGCCGAACTGTAACCAGGAGTACTTTAGGGATAGAACTTAAATTGGACCACAGACATAGACGAACTCAGCGCTGCTAGTGGGACAACATCAAGCATGATTGATTTTATGGTTTTTTATAAATGTGATTATCTTAAACAGTTTTATTACTTTACTAACATCCAATATTACGATCATTGATCAGGCCTTCTTGTGTAGATCGTGTAAAAAATTAAACAATATATTTCAATATTATGGTCAAACTAATAGACCATAAACATGATGGACAGCTTTACAGACTTGTAAAATCATCATTGGATATAAATGAATGAATTTTTTATTGTCAATAAAATTGCATTTCAATAAAAAACAAATACCGAAATGATAACAAAACAATAGATATAATAGAAATGCAATTATATATACTTTTTGGCAATAAATACTCTCATGCAAGGGAGCCATAAAGTTCCCTGTAAGCATGGAGGAGTCGCTATCCTTTGAAAAACAGTTTCACAAACGACCACACAGAACAAGCACAAAAGGTGATAGCAAATAGGACTAAAAAACGGAGAAAGAACATAGCATTAGAAAGAAATATAGATAACATATTAACAATAAAATAATTAATCAATAAATTGGAGGAGAGCGCCTACATAGCTATTGAAGAACAGAAAATAGTTCATCTATCTCATCAGGAAGTAAATTGAACAGCCACTTTCTAACTAGTCCACTAAAAATTTTAAGTGATGTACTGTACTGGATTTTATATTGCCAAGTGCATTATTATATTCTTCAATCCTGTAGATACTCATCTTGATCAGCCATTATAATACAGAGTTCTGTTTCTTATATGGTTGTCATCTTGTTATGACGTAAAATGTACAACTTTGACCTTCCTCTAGTGATATACGAGTACACTTGTTCTCTTCTCAAAACCGTCAAAGTATCAACGTTTCAATTTTTATCGAAGTATCAACTTTAACTAATTTTTCTGTTTCATTTAAGACGTCTTGCTTCTCTTTAGCTTCAGAAGAATAGAAACGACGTATAGTTCCTAATATGCTACCTAAAAAAACCAGTCTGTCCACCCATTCTTGACAGTGGGCAGAAGTACAATTTTGTCTCACTAATTGAAGAGCCAACATAATGCGCGAGTCAAATTCATAACCTACTGCCAAGAATGAGTTAACAAGCTTTACCTAGGTACTAAGATAGTACCTACCAGATGATGCTAGTATGTAGTGGATTAATATTACAGTATTGTGAACTTGAATAGCTTAATTTAAAACAAAACATTTGTTCTTCAAGAAAAATCTTGATTGGAAGTAATGGAAAATTATTAAATTACAAGCTGAGAGAATAGGTCAGATAGATAGATAGATTTAATAGCGTCCATTGCCCTCCTATACAGGGGGATCTGGAGCTTGTCAAAACGGAGGTTGGAATGGAGGTTGTTTAAATAGATGAAATAACAAACAGCTTACTAGCTTGATAATAGGATAATTAATGTACGTTAATCTCCTATTAAAATGAGTTATGTTATACAGATTTACAATCATTCCAAAGTGCAATTAAAATCAATTTTAATTCATTTCGATATCTGAGAAAATAGAGTAAGTTAACTTACTAATATTTAAACCAAAAGTAAAATATAAAGAAGTAGTATCTATAACAGCACTTATGTATTATATTGTACTATTACATTCTGTTTCATGAATAAACTGCAGTACAAATTGTTTTTGTAAAAAAAATGAACAGATATGAAGATGCAACTTGAAGTTGAAACTATGCTTTTAAATACAAACGAATAAAAACGTTCTGTAGCTTACCTTACAACGTATCACACAATGCAAAAATGTTTAAAAATCAACTATGGTTTACATCTAATAAGAACTTCACTTGAACTCAATATCAATAAAAGTTTTTTATTTGTCATGACCAACGAAACAAAGTTGGACAAGATTGAACGTGCATAGAGTAGACATAACACATAACCTCAAACTGAAATCCGTCGAATGGAAAAGTCAGCTGCTCACACTCAAGCTGCCACGCAAAGCATAGTATAATAATCATTATATTAAATATTTTGTGTAGCTCTGACAAAACACTGGTAAATCACTTCAAAAATAATTAAAAACTTATTTTCAGTCATTAAAAATCCTCTTTAAAATCATATACTTCAAAATTGCTATTCTCAACGCCTTTTAGGAAGGGATTTTGATCTTTCGACTTTTGTCTTTTCATGTTGCCACTCACACTGGGTTTAGAATTTCAGATTTAGCGGTAAGTTTAAAACATTGTGCAATGTTGCCAGCCAAAGCTGATTATAAGAAAATTATTGCTTTTTTGAAACAGTGGAGGGTCTTTGTATCAACTAATTCTTTTTCAATCAAAAGATTTGAATTTTTTAAGATTATATAAAGTTCCTACAAATTCACCTCAAAAAATAAAGTTTCCAAAAACGTATGAAAATTTTTTTAATTCTAATTCTATTTTGAGGCCCTGGATTCTTTGATTATCTTTCAGGTTTCAGTTCAATGTGCTAATGTTCACACCTTTATTTCAACAAAAATCTAGCACAAATTATGCAATGATTGTTTAGAAAAGGATGATGAAGAAGGTAGAAGAGCTTTGTGTCTTCCTTGGAAGCAAACTGTAGTGAATTACCGTATTATCTGGTATTCTATGTGGTTATTTTAGGAATTTAATTTGGAATGTTATCATTTAGTTTTCCCAAACTTTAATGCCCGGTTTCTTAGTCGTTCAGTAAATCATTCAGAAACTATTGATTCAATCGCGGCCCTAAGGTTTGTTTTACACGTAACCGGCAGTCGAGTAATGTTGTTTATCCGGCTGTAGGGACATTGTATCATCCCACACAACACAAGGCTGTTCTCAAGATATCCCAAGAATATTGAGAATATGCTCAGGACATCCCATTATATCCTAAATAAACCCCAGGGATATCATAGGGATAACTGAATGTCCGCCCTAATCCCCCTGGAAATCCAGGGGATATGTATGGGATGTCATGGTGATGGAATATCCCACACCGGGATTTTCTTGCAGATATCTTCAGAATATTCCTAGAATATCCCACTTTGAGTTTCCAGGGACATTCAGTTATCCCTATGATATTCCTGGGATTTATTTAGGATATAATGGGATGTCCTGAGCATATTCGCAATACTCTTGGGATATCTTGAGAACAACCTTGGTGCCTCAACACGATTTTTCAATGAGGTTACCAAAACACTTTTTCCTATTTTGTATTGTATCTATATGTTGTATTATTGTATTTTGGAAACTGTGTGTAAATAAATGAAAAATGAAAAAAAAAATGATATCCCAGACAGAATATCCCCTGGATATCCCAAATAAAACCCATGGACTTCCTAGGGATAAGTGAAAGACTGTTAGACTGTTCAAAATCCCATGGAGGAGATCCTCTATGGATATGTAAAGAATATTCTGTGAATGACATAAATCCTACTACTACTATTATTATTATTATTATTGTTATTATTAATATTAGAGGCGTATCAAACAGGAGCTTCGTTTACAAATAAATTAATAACGTCAATTTTGGGTATATATGAGGAAAATTTTCAAACGTCTTTATTAACCCGCGTCTAGGTTTCAAAACTAGATTGAAATTTGAAATTTAATCCACTTTCTTATCCTTATATTAAAATATCATCTTTACTGATTATTATAGAAAAGTACCAACATCACTCGTAAGGTAATCCAATTACTTATGTGGGGAAGTGATAGCCGTGAGCCATAGCAGGTATCTTTTCAATCAGATAATTAGATAAGCAACGCCCTCCTGGGCTCTCTCTGTAAGGGTGACCGATTAGATGCCATATAGAATAGAATAGAATGACTTATTTATTTGTTGACGTGGCGAAGTTTGGACAGTAATGTTCACTCTACCACTTAACCACGAATCGGGAACAGAAAAGAAGAAGAGTAATTCATGAAAAGCGGTAGTGATCACCAAAGATTAGTAGCAGATAGATCAGTCTACTAGTTTGGGTGTCCCTAACTTCGCCAATCGCCAGAGCCTTTTTTCGGCCGCAGTCACTTTGGTAACTCGCCGTCAGGGAACATCTCAACACTGTCTTCAGTCAAGAGATGACACCGAACCGAGGGCACCCAGGACGTACGTTTCCCAGCCCACACGAAGTGTGGTATCAACACCATTCGGGGACGTAAGGTTGACTTGCCCCCCCCCCCTTCCTGGAGGGGGCCTGTGGGCCACGCGAGGTGGATACTGCTCCTAACAATAACCCATTAACGGAGGGAAGTAAATTCCTGGATTTCTTGTTCCAGGAGGGAAGTAGTTTTGGAGTTGATAGGCAATCCCTGGGGTACCGCCAGAGGTCAGCTCTGTCCTGCCAACCAAACAGCATCCCCTGACCACATTTTCTATTAATAAATAATAATTGTTTTAAATAGGATATCATTAAATAAATTATATTTTAATCTCATTCGTTGGATTTTCTGCAGTATTCCTATGAGACAACAAAACCACCCAAATACACAACAAATAGACATCAGAAGCTATTCTACAAACTCACACCCTAGCAACACAATAGTACCCCTCCCGCCAACAATACCCCCTCACCTTAACCACCAAAAAGATAAAATCATCAAATATACCAGAACAGAACTTCAGATGTAATTTAAGATGAACAAAAAGAACCTTTCAAATCTTTTTAAACCAACCTCTTATAGAAAAATTTGCACCTATTTTTACTTAAAAACCTTTATTCTTAATTTGATCAGTTTATTTTTATAAAAAAATAAACAATATGGGTCTGCCTGATACTGACACTTTGTTGATGTAGTATGATTATTCCTCTTTTTATTTTTTTAGGTTCTTTAATTTTTTGAATATTTAATAGAACTTACATTTTTGTTCTTGATTGATATTTTAAATATATAGTTTTAGTTTTTTATACATTTTTTTAAATAGTTTTCTTAATTTAAATTCTAGATTATTTTTTTCCATCGGTTTGTACAGCAGAGAACCCAGTGGAAGATTTTTTAAAGTGAAATTCATACAAAAGAAAAAATAATTTTTATAAATCATAACATTGTAAAAAACTGAATGTTTCCAATCCATACAACAATGAAATATTATTAAAAGTTGAACGAAATTAATTTAGATGTCGTTCATTGAATTTAATAAACTAAGAATGATGGAGAAGCCATCCTCCCAGCTAAGACCTCCCACCTTTAACCTGAATATGTATTTGTCTCGCTTCTTTTTTCTTCTGCTCTTGTCATCCCGTATTTTTATTATTATCATTCAATTTATTTCTCAAAGATTATGCAGATCTTGAAGACTCCAGACATGAAATAAAAGTCAATACCAACAGTATTCTCACATTACATTAGTCACCATCAGTGGCGGTCCCAGAATTTCATTTCGGGGGGGGGGATGACCCCCTCCCCGGCAAAAAATGTGGAATTTAAAACCTAAAAACGTATTTTTATACGTATTTGAGCTCTAAAATAGTTTTTCATTTAAAGTTTATTGTACCTGGGTGAAAGGACCCAACCATAGTATGCGTTTTTCCTTTGAATTCCTTTAGCTACACAAAGAAAATTGATTAAAAGTCAATGTGATTATTTAATGAGCAAATGAGCATGATGACAAAGTTCAGTTAAATAAACGTATAATGAAATAAAAAATAAATCAAGTGTTCACTGCGAATTTTTTCTTTATGGTTAGGCCCTATTTTTAACATGTAAGTTACGAAGGAATAGCCAAAAAATAGTCAGATTGTTGCACAACAATGTAATGTACATTTATTAAGTTTAGAAGAAAGAATATCACAAATAAAAAATTAAGAATAATACAAAAACTATTGTTATTTACTTCAAAATTAAACAGCTAACAAGTAACAATCACACAGATTTAATTTATTCCTCGCAAAAACTATACATACATAATTATGAATAAATTATTTTTTAGGGGAGGATCCATCTTGATATTTCGGGGGGGGGGGTATATATCCCTCCCATCCCTCCCCCTGGGACCGCCACTGGTCACCATCGATAAAATTACAACAGTTGAAACTTGAAATTATTATAGAAATCATTATCAACTTGATATATTTTCAATTGTTTGAAATGGGTGCTGACATTTTTTAACAAAGATTAATGCAAGTAGAATCAATGACATTAAATACACAATAAAACAAATACATGAAGTAACAAAGAACTGCATGCCCTACCTAGTAGTGGATTGTACAAACTGTGTTTCAAAATTATGCATTGAGGCCCCAGACTTGAAGTAGTAAGACTAGTCAATACAAACAGTATTCACAAATTACAGTATTCACGATTACAATTTTGTAATCGATAAAATTACAAAAGTCGAGACTTAAAATAATCTGAAAGCGTCACTTGTACACTATAGAAACTTTATCAACTAAATATCTTTCCATTGTTTGAATTTAAATGGATTTTTTTGCAATTATTAATACATGGTAAATCAATCGTTTGGTAAATCAATGACATGCGAAGCACAATATAACAAAGAATTTTAAAAACATAAAGTCATATCCAATTACAAGAACGATATAAAAATTTGCTAAAAAATATATTGTTATGGAATACCGTACAATTCACCAACAATGGTTATGGAATACAATACAATACACCAGAAAATTATTATTTTTAGACGTTTCTTTTTGAATTATTGAACAGTTTATTGTACAGTTATTACTTAATATTTGAACGGCCTTCTAACAGTTTGTGATTAATTTTTGTACAGTAATATAGTAAATTCTTTATTAACTTTCTTCGTAGTAGCGAAGGTGATATTGTGGAAGGTATCCATAATGAATAATAAGACGAAGTTGTAACAACCACATTTATTAAAACTTAGAGAAACTAGTTTCGGTTGTTACACCATTATCAAGTATGATTATTGAGTACCATTATTGAGTATGATTGAGAAACTAGAAAAAACTAGTTTCAGTTGTTACACCATTATCAAGTATGATTATTGAGTACCATTATTGAGTATGATTGAGAAACTAGAAAAAACTAGTTTCGGTTGTTACACCATTATCAAGTATGATTATTGAGTACCATTATTGAGTATGATTGAGATTGATAATGTTGTAACAACCGAAACTAGTTTCTCTAAGTTTTAATAAATGTGGTTGTGACAATTTCGTCTTATTATTCATTAATTCTTTATTAGCTGAACATTATCGATTTATCTGTTTCTGATTGATTTATTTTGTGGGCTTGGGGATCTGTGATGGGTCCACATTTATTTTCTACCTGCAGTGTACAGGGCAACAGGTTATTGAGTTGTGGAAAATTACAGCTATTGTTCTTAGATCAATGAATGTCAATTGCTGGTTACTATAGTACAAGAACTGGATCCAAAGCTGATTTGCCATCTGAAGAGAGCACGATTTGGAGTAATGTGGAATACTGGGCCACATGCTGAGTGATAAAATATCAATAAAGTGACAATGCTTGAGAGTTGATTCTCTAATAGTGGAGATTGTAAGCGATTCATGATTTGCTTTCAAATCAACAAAGAGGTGCCGAGATTTGGGTATCGAATATGAGTAGATTATTTTGTCTTTATATACTCTACTTCAGGAATTTACAGAGAGTTTTCTTGTAACTGCATTGGAACAAAATATGAAAGACTTTATGAATAATACAATTTTAATATTGGATGTTAATATTGCCTATTAGATTACCTATTTCCTATAGATTTAGTTACCTAAAGGGCGGTATCTCCTCTCCTCCCCCCCGCTACTTTGATAATGTACTATCTTTGACACCATTCCAAGACCTACCACTGAAATTCAATCTGAAAAAACTGTTACTTGAAAAAATAATGTTTTTTCCAAAATAATATTCTGAATATAGATTATTTTGTGGATAATCACGAAAGAGAAATGAAGCAAATTCGAATACAGTACTACAACTAAGTGACAGGTTCTGATAAGCCTACCCTTAATTAATAGTAGCAAACAAACTCTTCGGTCTCCTATTTTAAGTCGCATTATGGGTTTAAGTGGATGTTATCTATCGGGGATGTAACACCCTTAGCCTTGCCTCTTTGAGCAATGTACCAATCTTAATTGTTTTTGACACTTGGGTCCAAAATTAATAGTCTTAGAATGTCGTTGAAGTCTTCCTGACTTCAACAGAGAGCTTTCAAACTCTTGGCAGTTGGAAAGAAGTTGGAGATCGGTCGTTTTGGAATAGATTATAACAATATACAGTACTGTACTCAAAGTCTAAAGTAATACTGGTCGTGTGGGCTGAATAGTGAACAGAAATTTTGCAATTATCTATCAAATTTGATTTCAACATAGATTTATTATTTATGAGCTCATTCTGTAGAACCTGAAAGGGCATTGAAATACTTTTAAGTTACATTGATTTCACAACAGTTTTTGTCTCACAACTCCACAAAATATCTACTCCAAAATGTGCGCTCTATAGTCAACACCAACAAGGAAGGCTCAAAATCAACAAATTGGTCAAACTTTCAAACTCTTATAGAACAATAGAAAAAGGATGAAGGCAGGAATATTTCCATCTTTACAAACAATAGGACAACCCTTTCCGATCCCATCAACCTGTTGCTTCGACTTCCTTCAGGTAGAAAATAAATGTGAACCCACCACAGATCCCGAAGCCATTTTGTGTACAATTACCGATTAGTAAGTGTTGTGAATAATTTGTGTAAATAAAGCGCGAGTGTTAATTTTAAGTGTTGCCAGCATTATTTTAGACATAGAACCCGTAACAATATGTTCAATTCCCAACATACTTAGAAAAACTTTACAGTATAAACCTGATATCTGCGTTCCAGAAATTGTCCATAATTCCTTCGCCACCCGTGAAAAAGCAAGAATAATTGATTATTTCAACATTAAACAATAATTATTGCATTTCAATGAAGATTAAAAAAATTATGATACCAATGAACTACTGAAACTGTGTATTGGTAGCCTACTCATGTTTACCAAAATTTTCACCAAATTTCCTACATCAAACAAAATATTATAAATATTATTAAATATAGATATCATCTTTTAAAGAATATTATTCTTTCATTTTCAATAATAATAACAATATTATTTTTCTAAGTAACTATCCAGCTCGCAGTTTGTCTGGATCATCAAATACCAAGCTTCAAACAATTATTCTGTTCAGATAAGCTACTGCTATATATCTCACCAGTTTTAGTTTTGCAGTTTTCATCCTGTTTGATAGCAATTAGATGGAACACTTCTGCTGGCAAACAATCAAAGATATTAGAAATTTTCAAAGCATAAATTCCACTAAATAGTTTTAAAACTACATAATTTCATTTTAAATTCAAGTATCAAGAATATCTGTGATGTTTTCCATGACGAAATACTTAATGAACAATCTAATATTAAAACTGACACTGCATTTCACTTTTAAATAATGTTTTATTATTACTTATATTACATATTCAAAGCAGAATATGAAACAGACTACTCTTTAAACTTATTAGACCTAACTATCAAAAAACTAAATAACATGCACAAATTCAAAATCTACAGAAAACCAACTCTTCACAGACACACTCATTCACAACTCATCGAACCATCCAAATCAACACAAACTTGCTGCTTTCAACTCCATGATCCATAGACTCCTAAATGTTCCACTATCACAAGCTGACCACCAAGAAGTAATCAACACAATCAAATATTTAGCACAACAAAACGGATACAACACCAATCTAGTAGACAAAATCCTGAATAAAATGAAAAATAAAAATCCAAAACCTGCAAACCAGAACAGATTTATCACACTCACATATTTCAACAAAAAATCACACAAAATAGCTTACATCTTCCAAAAATCCGGATTTAACACAGCATTCAGAACAGCAAACAACCTGAAACACCAGATCCAACAAAAACCAGCTCACCTAACAAACAGCATAATTCACAAATTCAACAAACCAGGAATATATAAGCTCAAATGCAACACATGCCCCAAGTACTAAATAGGACAAACAGGCAGATCATTCAACACAAGATACAAAGAACACATAAAAGCACTACACTCCAACACTGACTCAACATTTGCAGACCACTTAATCAACACTGGACACTCACATAATAACATCCAAACTGACTTAGAAATTCCACACACATTCCAAAAAAGCCACAAACTATGAAATATTCAAACACCATAAACAAGATAGAACCAACTTACTCAACGACCAAACACAATTCAAATCAAACGCAATTTTTAACTACATAATGGCTGCTCATCCTAACCTCAACAAAGCATGACCCCTGGTGGCAGGCTGACGGAGTTTCTTTTCAGATGTGAAATGCATTCCTCAAGCATCTCCAATATATGTGAGTAAAACATTATTTAAAAGTGAAATACAATGTCAGTTTTAATATTAGATTATTAAAAATAGTTGGATAGTATTTAAAAAAGCTAAGTCAATTACTGGATTGTCTGGATTTATTATCTCATTGATTGATGGAGATTCACTCATATGGAATTAGAAGCATTACCGTATATTATTACTGCCTTGATACCTTGAAGGTATCTGGACACAACTCAAAATGCAATGCTTGAAACTCAGCACTGGATTAGATATTTGAATTGCTCTGAAACCGAATCTGTTTAGTTATGTAGGCTATTGTGATTGCTTCAGTTATCTCTATATATAAAAATGAATGTCTGTCTGTATGTATGTATGTATGTATGTATTTATGTATGTATGTATGTATGTATGTATGTATGTATGTATGTATGTTCCCTATAGACTTCAAAACTACTTGACAGATCGGCATGAAAATTTGGGAATATGTTGTGTGAATATTGGGGATGGTTTATTCTGACCATAAATTTTAATAGGGGAGCTAATAATTATTATTAATTAATCCATTTTATAGACCTAACCTACTGAACTTGCCGGCCAAACAGCTTAAAGGAAACAGCTGATAGAAGTCAACAGTTTTTAATCATGTGGCAGGCACCTTAGCGGCGTTATTTACGCTGTCTTTGAACAGCAAAAGACTTTGCATGTAGGCTACCGTACAGTCGGAGCCTTGCAATATGATGAAATGTAATTATTCCGGGTTGATGACATCTGTTAACCAATGCAGCTAGAAATTTGAAATACAGCCTCAACGGGAGGTGGCGAATAATAAAATGAAAAACCTAGCTTCAACCCTTATAGTCGTAGGAGGAGGTTTAGATTTGAAATGTTTCTTCATTCAGAGGTGGTGATTAATAAAACAACGATGAAGGAGGCCTCTATGATCAGCTGGAAGAGCCCTAGGACTAATTTCTTTCCTAATTTGAAATGTAACCAAAGCGGGAGGTGGCGTATAATAAAATCAAAGAGAATTTATTTGAGAACGCAGCAACGTGCGTTGGGCCAGCTAGTTTAGAATAGATTCTACAAGAAAAGAAAAGCAGCTGATTACCTAGTAGATGAATCTTCAAAAAATATTGTAGCACAATTTCGTATTTTGTGTGTTTATGTGTGTGTGTATGAATCAATAAATAAATGAGAGTGAGAAATGGAGTTGAATCTGTTTGAGAAGAATAGCCAAGATGAAGTAGTGATGACAACAACACAGTGTGACTGAAACAGACTTGAACAAGTGTGATTAAATGGGGAAAATTTTTAATTTAACAATAGATAGTATCACATACTTGCACTCCTACCATCTGTAAGCAAGCGTTAATAATCTCACAAGTTAGATTGAAATGACTGACAATTTAACAGACAGACAAATATACAGAAACACTTAAAGGCACTTAGAGGAATTCGAAATTGATAAATTCTGTTGCTAATAATCTATATCAATAAATAGTATCACATATTTGCACTCCTACCACATATAGGCAAACACTATAATAATCTATCAATAGAAATAGTATCACATATTGTATAATAAAAACTTAAAAAAAAAAACGTTTAAGTGGAAATTAACTCACGTTATGGTGTGACGGCCGTTTCACTCTGTATATGACTCCGTCTGACGATGCTCTTGACAACAGAATGAAACGGCCGTCACGCTATAACGTGAGTTAATTTTCCACTTAAACGTTTTTTTCAAGTTTTTATTATATATTAGTGGAAACAATATGGATCTTCAACATATTTTATATTCTTGGATTTCTTGTTCCATAAGGAATGCTATTAAAACCTTGTGTTCCTGAGTCAGACTCTCTGCTTGTGATATTGTTTTGGGGATACCTCTAAAGCTCTAAATAGTAACTACTTCAGAACTAGTTCCGGGAAAGATTTTCTTATGAATTTCAATTGTGTTTAGAAAAAGTTTACAGAGGATCCAATGTGATTATACGATAATCAGGAAATAAAATAAACTCCATCAGGTATACACATATAAAACATGGAGTTTTAAGTAGGCTATGGTGTGTTTAAAAATTGAGTTTTATATTCCTTGAAGGAAAAGGTTCATTTAGCATTAAAATTGTATTTTTCCCTGTCTAATTCTCATCAGAAGCGTTAATAATCTCACAAGTTAGATTGAAATGACTGACAACCTTATTAACTCTTAAACTCTTCAGAACACACCTGTATGAGACAAGGAGTTGATTGTATGCGCTGCACACTCCACATCTTTAAAAATAGCCATTAAAAGCCCTTGGTTCCCCCTATATAAGATTAAATTTAAAAAAAGTTGAAACGTTAGGATGATAAGGATAAGGAGAATTTTTAGGGAAAATTAATAAACTAGTGTATAAAATAGTATAATTGTTAATCTGACTTGTCGTATACTCCTTAATTGGAGTCTCCAAAACGTAATCTACAAAAAAGACCGACAAATATGGTATAATTAATGTAATAAAATATTGTTCAATTCTTTTGGAGATTTTATTTTGCAGAACTGACTCACAATAGTTTTGATAGAGTTGAAAATATACTAATTTATTTATTTATAAGTGCTGTAATTCAGTGCTGTAAGATTTATGAAAAATGTGACTGTTTCACATATAGTGGTTCTCCAATATTATTATTATTATTATTATTAATAATATTTTGTAAGCTATTTACTAAAAATTATTGTTAAATTATGCAACGATTGAAATTTGTTCCCATGCCAAGGACGCAAATAAATTATCAGGGACAGATAAGAGCTTTTATTCTCTCTCCAATTAATTGACATTTATTGAAGTTTTCGATTTATTTACCAATACTAAAACACAGAATAGTATCTGTGCTAAAAAGAGTACAAGCAGTCTGTCGCTGCCGGTAAAATATTTTATAGAGCAGATTGTGACAATATTGTCTCTGTTTATCGTTTTTATTGTATTTTTTTTTACAAACATCGTGTTCTACGATTGAGCCAATTTGATAATGAATGATAATTTTATTAGTTAAATTTTCTGAATATTCAACCCGTTGTTAGTTGAGATTGTTTCAACAGAAGTGATTGGTCTTCTAAAAACTAGAGTTGGTACGGAGCGTTGTTCTAGAAATGGACATTCAAATATTTTTGTAACGCGTTCAGAGAAAAATGCATTTAATATGCGAAAACGTCATTGTTCATTTCAACTATTTACGCCAAGAAATAGATGTATAAGCTAAATTAATATGGCATTCAATGATATGGTAATGCCGCATTCCATTCCTGAGGCATCTGAACTGTGATTGGCTGTTGGGCATCGGAGTTGAAGTGATGTCACGCTGTTCATGATAATGAGAATTCAAGATGGCGGAGTAAGCGAGTTATTGTGTGCCAGTCGCTATAGTTTTGGATGGATTTAAGTAGTGAAATATGCCAAGGAGAAGAAATGGTGAGATACCTCTACCCGAAGGATGGGATTTTGCACGGGATTACGATGGAAAAGTGTATTTTATCGATCACAACAGCAAGAAAACTACATGGATTGATCCCAGAGACAGGTAAGGAGGAATTCACCCTATGGAGCCTCAGCAACTCCTGCATTCCTTGTATGTTTACTTCGTTATTTCTTGTATTTGTTTGTGAAATTTTCCGGGCAGCGATTTTTAGCTTCAAAATTAAGTGCTACAGTGTTTTTTCGTGATTTTCAAGCGTATCAGTGCTTTTTGTTTCGTGAAAAATTAAAAAATCTAACCTACTGTAGAGTGATCTAAATATTTTGAGAGTGTGCTGCTATCTTCATGGAAACACGCGAGTAGTAGTAATTTCGTTCGTAATGAAATGCCTGTTGTGGCATTGAACGAAATATTTTCGTTATTGCTGACTGATCGTGAATTTGGAAGAATAAATTGATTGAATATTCAGAAATATTGTTAGCTTGGCTTTTCTGAATGAATTTCAACCTTTGTTTATGCATTACATGCTTTTGAGAGTATCGGAAAGAATTCGTTCGACTGAACAACCTAGAGCAGGTAGCCGATTTTCTATAAGAATATTTTGAAATGAATGCTTATACCAGTCAATTATGTTGCATTGTTGCTATTAAAAGGCTTATTAAATGTTTATGACAAAATTTCATCACTTCTCCCTTCACAAACAGAAAATTATTACTTCCCTGTTGAGTTAGTTTCTTCCATGACCTCTCAAGAACCTTATTTTCATCCATTTGTATACTTTATCTGTTTATGAGACCATGCAAATTGACTTACTATTTCATGCTCTTGCAAAATGTGGGTAGTATCTATGAAAATAGAATTAAACTAAAGTTAACCTTCAAATAACTTCAATTTTTATGACAAACTTTGAAAACTCAGTTAACTTTGCTTTCCAACTCATTGATCTTGAATCATTTGTATCATAACCAATAGGAAACCATCAGATCATGTTATTTTCTAATAAATATCATAGTTTAAAGAGTATTGAACTCATCTGAACAGAGCTTGAAAGTATTAACCTAACATAATCCATTGCTGAAAGCATGTAATTTACCGCTGTATTATAATTTACAGTATTTTGTGTCATTTCAACTGTTTTTTATGATTCATTCTTCTCATATGATTCCATTTCCTTTTTTAAATTAGGGAATTCATTGGAAAATTTATGGAATATTGTCAAACTATCGTACTTGTGACTGAAAAGTTTGAATTATTCAAACTTTCAATATTATCGCAATTTTGTTACTAATTTAAATGTTTCTATATTTCTGAATTAAATTTTGTAAAAATATAATCCACTTGAACTATAATAGACTACCATCCAGTATTTCGTCAATAAAGTTGTTGATGGTTAATACTTGTAGATGCCATGCTTTTCTTCCAATCATTTGATTGTTGTACAATAATTGCTTCATAGAAATTGATTCTGCCCATTGATATCCTAAAAATTGATAAATAGTGTAGACTCAATTCTAAAATGGGTCTACATTTTTATAATATAATTCCAAATTTTGGTCAGGTTAATTCATCTATCTACTAAATTAATTCTGATTCCTCATTTCACCAGTGCTATGATGGCTATGTGACCCTTCTGTGGTACTTTCTGAAATTGTTATGATGTGAAGATCTAAATAAAAGTTTTTTGATTTTTTTTTTGACTTTCCTCACGGTATAATTAGTATTGTATGGATTTTAAAAAATAAATTCATTTCTGCACTAATTAATTTAATAATTTGTTACTCTATCGAAAGTTCGTTTGCCTTATAATGTCTTGTAAATAATCTAATCAGCTGTTCTTGAGTAACTTGAATTTTCATTGTTGGGATGATTAATTTTTCAAAATTAGTCATATTTTTATGAAATACTGAAACATTGTTTCAATCTGCTTTACAGATCATAAACACTATTACTGTAGATATCATATTTTGAGGAAAGTTTCAATGAATGTGAAGGCAGAATGAAAATAAGGCAGAAAAGTCGAGTTTTAGCCGATACAATTACAACTACTTGACAAATAAGATTTGATTTGAACGTTTCATAATATAATCCACTGAAATTCCTTTGCCTAATCTCTTGAAAATTTCTATTTAAACTGAAGTACTATCAAGGCAGCCTAAAAATAAATACGGAATTCACAATTTTATTTGTTCATTGATAAGAGAGGATAGCATTCCAATAAGTTACTTGTGTTAGATTTAGATTGTTTAATCATATAACTGAGTAAATATGTTGAATTTTACCAGAATTTCAAAATCGTCAACTGATTAGGATAGACTGAAATAACTTTGGTATGAGTGCTGATAATACCCTATAATATTATTGAAATCTAATCTTAGGTATTTGTTCAAATTTACAATTTTTCGTAAAACCATCATGTTATGATGTTTATGGAAACACTTCTATCCACTCAAAATCTTATCCGTCTCTTAACAACTGTTAAAAATTTGTTAGTGAGTGTTAGTGGTGATGTACGGTAGTGAATAGAACAATGATACAATACTACAGTGGTTGGTCTCTGAATATCTTGGATCTTTAAACTTTATAAGGTCAAAAACATAATAATCATTCATTCCTTTAAGTTGTGATTTTTTCAAATCTTCAACAAAAATATTTGGAAAATTTATGGAATATTGTCAAATTATCGTACTCCTGACTGAAAAGTTGGAGTTATTCAGACTTCCAATATTATCACAATTTTGTAATCAATTTAAATTTTTCTAAATTTCTGATTTAAATCTTGTAAAAATATAATCCACTTGAACTATCTACCATCCAGTATTTTGTCAGTAAAGTTGTTAATAAAAATTTATAACATTACTACACAGTGCTGTTTTTGAACATAAAGCAGATTATTGTAAGAATAAAATTTTTATTTATTTGACATTGACAATAGTTTCAAGGCTTAAGCCTATTGAAACAAAACTGAAAGAAGTGTGAAGAAAAAACAATTTATTTAACTGTCATAAATAAATGCAAGTGAGTCACCAAGTATTTATGTGGGAATGGAATTAATAGAATATTAGTTAATTTGGAATGATTGTGATAAAAGTAACGCTGTTAACTGCTCTTTATTAGTCATGCGTTTCGAATGTAAACTGCTATCGACATTTGAAAATATTGTTCAGTAGAATGCTTTATCAGTGTCCCTGTAAAGATATGACACGTTCTAGAATATTGCTCAACTCAATTTGATATTTTTATGAAGTCACTCGACCATTTCGGTTAATTTGGCGTGTATCATTGATTTACTTGAGTCATAAACTTGCTTTCGAATAATTAGTTTGGCATTTGCCATCCGCATGTTGACAGATTTTGTTGTCTATAATCAGTGTGATTTAAATTGAATCATTCAGTTAGCTACGAATAATACATACAAATACAATGTTGTTGAAGCAGTCGTTATAAACATGCAAAATGATCAAAGATATCTAGTTGAAATTACAGTAAAACCTGTGTAAGGCGGAACTCCACCGGACTGAAAAATTTTTCCCTTTTGGTAGGTTTCCGGGTTAGACAGGGTAATCATACTGTACAAAAATCCTAGGGACCGGATGAAACATTCCGTTTCAGCAGGTTTCCGTCTTACAAGGGGTCCGTCTTAGACAGGTTTTACTGTATTATAAATATTTAAGCCTGAGGCTTCATTCAGGTTTGTGCATGTGTGTTGAGAAGTGCTGAAGACCCAATAATGCCAGGTTTTGCAGAAAACCAAACCCCTGACCCTCAGTAAGGGTGACAGATTAGATTAGCCAGCAAAAAAGACACTGTCTCTGCTGTAAATCACTTCCCGGTGGTTTGGAACCCACCTAAAACTGTAGGTCCAGCTCATCAATCACCATCATCCAACTCATCACCCACACACAGGTCGCAGCCCTATGTGGGCTTCATCCTCAAAAAAAAATTTAATTTTTTGTCTGTGTTTGCTAACAATTTCTAACATTTCATTTTTCCTTTCAGCCTTCCCTTACCCTTGCATATTATTTAAGCTTGAATACTTGAAAATTGGGGCTCTTTTAGTGTTTTTGAGTTAAAAAAAATTTCCCCCACCCCTTTTTAATATTTACCTAATTTAATTTGGGATCTTCTTGTAATTTGGGATCAAAACTAGGATCAAAATCCTTGATTGAAATCCATAATGTTCATTTGTTGAATATTATTTTCATCAGGTCTCTAGGCTTCTGAATTAATAATTTTACTTCTACTTTTTTTTGAGGATGAAGCGCACATAGGTCTGAGACCTGTGCGTGGGTAATAAGTTGGATGATGATGATTGATGAACTGGACCTACAGTTTCAGGTGGGCTCCGAACCACCGGGAAGTGATTTTACATCAGAGAACAGTGTCTTTTTTGCTGGCCGATCTAATCGGTCACCTTTACAAACAGGACCTACGAGACCGTAGCTTATCTCTCTGATTGAACAGATACCTGCTACGGCTCACGGCTGTCACTTCCCTAATTAAATAGGGAATTACTGTAGTATTCATATAACTTGGCAGCGTGCAGCAGATGGAACATGCTACATCTGAACCCAACATACTGCTGCCAAGTTATATGAAAACTACAGTAATTCTTACTAACACTTAATTCTTCAAATTTCTTAATTCTTCATTCATGATTACTTGCCTCTTGATAATTAAAAAAATTACTTGAAAATTGCAATATTTAGAGCTTAGAGGAGCTCTTATTCAATTTAAAACTGCAACATATACATTAGATGAATCCTACTTGTTTTGGGACTGACCTCTTATTATTGTACCCGGTCTTCTGGTCCCAATGTTTTCATTTAACATTTTTTTATTTTTCATCTTAAATGTTTTACCAGTGAGCTTGTGCGTTATTACTATTTTTATGTATATAGATGCCACTACTTCTTTCTTTTTTTCCTTAGGATGAAGCCCACATAGGTCTGAGACCTGTGCGTGGGTAATGAATTGGATGATGGTGATTGATGAGCTGGACCTACAGTTTTAGGTGGGTTCCGAACTACCGGGAATTGATTTTACAGCAGAGAACAGTCTTTTTTGCTGGCCAATCCAATCGGTCATCGTTACAATGAGCACTCAGGAGTTTCGTAGCTTATCTCTATCTGATTGAACAGATACCTGCTTCGGCACTCGGCTATCGATTCCCTAAATATACAGATATTTCCTAAATACTATACAGATATACTGGCACTTGTATTTAGTAGTTTTGCGAGGAGCTTGACTTTTTTTTATAGATTACGTATTGGAGACTCCAGTTAAGGAGTATAAGACAAGCCAGATCAACAATTATACAATCTTATTTACTAGTTACCATAATTACTATATCAATTAGTTGGGGTGAGGCTTAATTTTGATGTGAAAGAAACTCTTGTACACTATAAAATAAACTAAATATTTTTTCAATTGTTTTTTAAATATTTCTATATTTTGAAGTCTCTTTAAAAACTGCGGTAACTCGTTGTAGAGTTTCCTACCAATATAACAAGGTTTTTGTTTGAATAAGCTACTATTGTGACTCACCAAGTGATAATTTCCTCGTATTATAATCGTGTACGTTAAGATTTTGGTTAATATCACTTGTGCTCCCAACGTTTCCATTTAACATTTATTTTCATTCTTCTATATTTTACATCTTTTACTAGTGAGCTCGCACGCGTTGGTAGGCGATAATACTATTAATATAGTGTATATAGATGCCTCTACTGTACAGATATACTGCAACTTGTTTTTGATAATTTGGTAGGCGATATTACTATAAATATAATATATACAGATATACTGGCACTTGTGTTTAGTGAGTAGCATGGATGACGGAAATAGACTGAATCGCTCGCTGTCGCCACGCTGTCTGTCGGAGGATTGCTTGTGTGTGCGTGCGCGTGCGTAGGTGGGTGTGGGTGTCTGTGTATGTTCGCCCTTGTCACGTGACCACCCTCTGTTCTCGCGATGATAGATTTAGTTCTGGTAGATGTGTTGCATTTTCTGGGAGAGACTAGATAAGTCACAGACTAATCCCATGTTGAACTTATTTCGCAGCTGTAGTGTCAGTGGTATAAAATAGTTATATCTATATTTATAGTCAGTTTTTTATGTGTGTCTATAGGTGCAAGAGAAATGAATAGGTTATAGATAGAAAATGTAAAATAAATTGATGTCTTGAATAAATTTTAGGAGAACCACAGACTACTCCCCTGCTGAATGTATTTTGCTAATCACATTAGTATTATTTACTTTTTTTTTGGAGGAAGAAGGCCACACAGGTCTGAGACCTGTGCGTGGGTAATGAGTTGGATGATGGTGATTGATGAGCTGGATCTACAGTTTTAGGTGGGTTCCGAACCACCGGTATCTCTTACAAAGATTGCCCAGGAGAAGGCAGCTTATCTCCATCTGATTGAACAGATACCTGCTACGGCTCACGGCTATCACTTCCCACTTGAATCTATATAGTCAGTTTATCAGTTGGTGAGATAGAAATGAATGGGTTGTAGATTGTTGTGAAGACCCATGGGTTTTAACACCTCGTCATTGGAGCCGTGTTATGATTTTTTTGTAGATAACGTCTTGGAGACTCCAGTCAAGGAGTATAAGACAAGTCAGATCAACAATTATTCAATCGTATACACTAGTTACCATAATTACTATATCAATTGTTTGAGTTGAGGCTTAATTTTGATGTGAAAGGAACTCTTGTACACTATAAAACGCTTATTAACTAAATATTTTTTCAATTGTTTTTAAATATTTCTATATTTTCAAGACTCTAAAAACATGGTAGCTTGTTGCACCATGATTTATGGTGGACGGTGGACCTAGAATTTTTGGTGGGTTCTGACAATAGCAGATAATAGAACATGAATAAGAACAAAACAGTAAGGATATGTAGGGCAACTTTAAGGAGTCCTTATAATATATTACCTGAAGTAAAATTGGTTTTATAGAACGTTTTTTTTGAGTATGAAGCCCACATAGGTCTGAGACCTGTGCGTGGATAATGAGTTGGATGATGGTGATTGATGAGTTGGATTTACAGTTTTTTAGGTGGGTTCCGAACCACCGGGAAGTGATTTTACAGCAGAGAACGTGCCTTTTTTGCTGGTCAATCTAATCGGTCACCGTTACAAATTGTGCCTAGGAGTTTCGTAGCTTATCTCTGATTGAACAGATACCTGCTTCGCCTCGCGGCTATCCTTTAGAGGTCTGAAATTTTGGAAATATGGTCGGGAAAAAGTTGGGAATTTTACAATTAGGGACTAGTAGACACCCTGTTATTCAAAGCTGTTTTTTAGCTTGTTGCATTTTATACTAATTTTTTTCGGAGGATGAAGTCCTTCGGGAAGTGATTTTACAACAGAGAACAGAGTCTTTTTGCTGGCCAATCCAATCTGTCACCATTACAAAGAGCACCCAGGAGTTTCGTAGCTTATCTCTGATTGAACAGATACCTGCTACGGCACTCGGCTATCACTTCCCTATAATCCACATATTTCTATATAGAACTAGAACAGAGATTTGAAATTATTCAGCTGTTTCTGTGTCATTGAATGTGAAATTATAATTTTTACTTTGAACCTAAAACGCGAAAAGAATGTGAAATTGTTGATAGGTGACTCAACAAAAGCCTGTCTCGATATTCCTGTATTTTACGAGACAGTTGAAAGATATTTTTAGGCGTTTCTTATTAGGTGCCAGCCAGCTGATAGAGTCATGTACAGAAGAATTTAAGAGAAACGGAGATAGAGATATGATTCATGTACAGGATTGAGAGAGAGAAATGGAGATAGAGATATGATACATGTACAGGATTGAGAGAGAATTTTAAAGATGGAAAGAGAGAAATGGTGATAGATAGAACCAGTCCAACATCGGGAGAGAGTTACGATCTTGATGGTGACTATGCTAGTTTTTGGAGATGATGATTATGATGATAATGATTGAAGAGGACAAAGCCTGCTTGAAAGTATCACACGAGTTGAAATATGTTATGTGTTACAAAAGATTGTGGCGTAGCGAGTGTTACAATATTGTAGACGCAGCTAAATATCCGGATGTTTGTTCCTAGCCAGGTAATGTAGTAATGTGTAATGATAATGGTAATGAGTATTGCTGTTGAGCAGAAGGCAAGGAAGGAAGGCATCTCGTGTCTTCAGCCATTAAAATATTCCATTGCAACTGGGCCGTTTAGTTTTTTTATGGATAGTTCATACTGTATACACAAAACAAGTATGTCGGCCAAGGTCGTCTGTGTAGTGTACAACAGTATATAGCCATGGCATACCATAATGCACGCGCGCACCTGTGCGAGAGAGAGAGAGAGAGAGTGAGTAAGAAATAGTGGTTAACAGATGCATTGTAGAAAATGCTCAATTTTTATGTCTTCAATAGGGTAGAATACCTGGAACTGAATTGGTGCCCTGATTGTGACCATAGGTATATTAAATTTCGAAGAATAAAGCAATATTGAAAGTACTGTAGGTTATAAAATAGTGGTTAACAGAAGCATTGTAGAAAATGATCAATTTTTATGTCTCCAATAGGGTAGAATACTTGGAACTGACTTGGTGCCCTGATTGTGACCATAGGTATATTAAATTTCGAAGAATAAAGCAATATTGAAAGTACTGTAGGTTATAAAATAGTGGTTAACAGAAGCATTGTAGAAAATGATCAATTTTTATGTCTCCAATAGGGTAGAATACTTGGAACTGACTTGGTGCCCTGATTGTGACCATAGGTATATTAAATTTCGAAGAATAAAGCAATATTGAAAGTACTGTAGGTTATAAAATAGTGGTTAACAGAAGCATTGTAGAAAATGATCAATTTTTATGTCTTCAATAGGGTAGAATACCTGGAACTGAATTGGTGCCCTGATTGTGACCATAGGTATATTAAATTTCGAAGAATAAAGCAATATTGAAAGTACTGTAGGTTATAAAATAGTGGTTAACAGAAGCATTGTAGAAAATGATCAATTTTTATGTCTTCAATAGGGTAGAATACCTGGAACTGAATTGGTGCCCTGATTGTGACCATAGGTATATTAAATTTCGAAGAATAAAGAAATATTGAAAGTACTGTAGGTTATAAAATAGTGGTTAACAGAAGCATTGTAGAAAATGATCAATTTTTATGTCTCCAATAGGGTAGAATACTTGGAACTGACTTGGTGCCCTGATTGTGACCATAGGTATATTAAATTTCGAAGAATAAAGCAATATTGAAAGTACTGTAGGTTATAAAATAGTGGTTAACAGAAGCATTGTAGAAAATGATCAATTTTTATGTCTTCAATAGGGTAGAATACCTGGAACTGAATTGGTGCCCTGATTGTGACCATAGGTATATTAAATTTCGAAGAATAAAGCAATATTGAAAGTACTGTAGGTTATAAAATAGTGGTTAACAGAAGCATTGTAGAAAATGATCAATTTTTATGTCTCCAATAGGGTAGAATACTTGGAACAGACTTGGTGCCCTGATTGTGACCATAGGTATATTAAATTTCGAAGAATAAAGCAATATTGAAAGTACTGTAGGTTATAAAATAGTGGTTAACAGAAGCATTGTAGAAAATGATCAATTTTTATGTCTTCAATAGGGTAGAATACCTGGAACTGAATTGGTGCCCTGATTGTGACCATAGGTATATTAAATTTCGAAGAATAAAGAAATATTGAAAGTACTGTAGGTTATAAAATAGTGGTTAACAGAAGCATTGTAGAAAATGATCAATTTTTATGTCTCCAATAGGGTAGAATACTTGGAACTGACTTGGTGCCCTGATTGTGACCATAGGTATATTAAATTTCGAAGAATAAAGCAATATTGAAAGTACTGTAGGTTATAAAATAGTGGTTAACAGAAGCATTGTAGAAAATGATCAATTTTTATGTCTCCAATAGGGTAGAATACCTGGAACTGACTTGGTGCCCTGATTGTGACCATAGGTATATTAAATTTCGAAGAATAAAGCAATATTGAAAGTACTGTAGGTTATAAAATAGTGGTTAACAGAAGCATTGTAGAAAATGATCAATTTTTATGTCTTCAATAGGGTAGAATACCTGGAACTGACTTGGTGCCCTGATTGTGACCATAGGTATATTAAATTTCGAAGAATAAAGCAATATTGAAAGTACTGTAGGTTATAAAATAGTGGTTAACAGAAGCATTGTAGAAAATGATCAATTTTTATGTCTTCAATAGGGTAGAATACCTGGAACTGACTTGGTGCCCTGATTGTGACCATAGGTATATTAAATTTCGAAGAATAAAGCAATATTGAAAGTACTGTAGGTTATAAAATAGTGGTTAACAGAAGCATTGTAGAAAATGATCAATTTTTATGTCTTCAATAGGGTAGAATACCTGGAACTGACTTGGTGCCCTGATTGTGACCATAGGTATATTAAATTTCGAAGAATAAAGCAATATTGAAAGTACTGTAGGTTATAAAATAGTGGTTAACAGAAGCATTGTAGAAAATGATCAATTTTTATGTCTCCAATAGGGTAGAATACTTGGAACAGACTTGGTGCCCTGATTGTGACCATAGGTATATTAAATTTCGAAGAATAAAGCAATATTGAAAGTACTGTAGGTTATAAAATAGTGGTTAACAGAAGCATTGTAGAAAATGATCAATTTTTATGTCTCCAATAGGGTAGAATACTTGGAACTGACTTGGTGCCCTGATTGTGACCATAGGTATATTAAATTTCGAAGAATAAAGCAATATTGAAAGTACTGTAGGTTATAAAATAGTGGTTAACAGAAGCATTGTAGAAAATGATCAATTTTTATGTCTTCAATAGGGTAGAATACCTGGAACTGAATTGGTGCCCTGATTGTGACCATAGGTATATTAAATTTCGAAGAATAAAGCAATATTGAAAGTACTGTAGGTTATAAAATAGTGGTTAACAGAAGCATTGTAGAAAATGATCAATTTTTATGTCTTCAATAGGGTAGAATACCTGGAACTGAATTGGTGCCCTGATTGTGACCATAGGTATATTAAATTTCGAAGAATAAAGAAATATTGAAAGTACTGTAGGTTATAAAATAGTGGTTAACAGAAGCATTGTAGAAAATGATCAATTTTTATGTCTCCAATAGGGTAGAATACTTGGAACTGACTTGGTGCCCTGATTGTGACCATAGGTATATTAAATTTCGAAGAATAAAGCAATATTGAAAGTACTGTAGGTTATAAAATAGTGGTTAACAGAAGCATTGTAGAAAATGATCAATTTTTATGTCTTCAATAGGGTAGAATACCTGGAACTGAATTGGTGCCCTGATTGTGACCATAGGTATATTAAATTTCGAAGAATAAAGCAATATTGAAAGTACTGTAGGTTATAAAATAGTGGTTAACAGAAGCATTGTAGAAAATGATCAATTTTTATGTCTCCAATAGGGTAGAATACTTGGAACAGACTTGGTGCCCTGATTGTGACCATAGGTATATTAAATTTCGAAGAATAAAGCAATATTGAAAGTACTGTAGGTTATAAAATAGTGGTTAACAGAAGCATTGTAGAAAATGATCAATTTTTATGTCTTCAATAGGGTAGAATACCTGGAACTGAATTGGTGCCCTGATTGTGACCATAGGTATATTAAATTTCGAAGAATAAAGAAATATTGAAAGTACTGTAGGTTATAAAATAGTGGTTAACAGAAGCATTGTAGAAAATGATCAATTTTTATGTCTCCAATAGGGTAGAATACTTGGAACTGACTTGGTGCCCTGATTGTGACCATAGGTATATTAAATTTCGAAGAATAAAGCAATATTGAAAGTACTGTAGGTTATAAAATAGTGGTTAACAGAAGCATTGTAGAAAATGATCAATTTTTATGTCTCCAATAGGGTAGAATACCTGGAACTGACTTGGTGCCCTGATTGTGACCATAGGTATATTAAATTTCGAAGAATAAAGCAATATTGAAAGTACTGTAGGTTATAAAATAGTGGTTAACAGAAGCATTGTAGAAAATGATCAATTTTTATGTCTTCAATAGGGTAGAATACCTGGAACTGACTTGGTGCCCTGATTGTGACCATAGGTATATTAAATTTCGAAGAATAAAGCAATATTGAAAGTACTGTAGGTTATAAAATAGTGGTTAACAGAAGCATTGTAGAAAATGATCAATTTTTATGTCTTCAATAGGGTAGAATACCTGGAACTGACTTGGTGCCCTGATTGTGACCATAGGTATATTAAATTTCGAAGAATAAAGCAATATTGAAAGTACTGTAGGTTATAAAATAGTGGTTAACAGAAGCATTGTAGAAAATGATCAATTTTTATGTCTTCAATAGGGTAGAATACCTGGAACTGACTTGGTGCCCTGATTGTGACCATAGGTATATTAAATTTCGAAGAATAAAGCAATATTGAAAGTACTGTAGGTTATAAAATAGTGGTTAACAGAAGCATTGTAGAAAATGATCAATTTTTATGTCTTCAATAGGGTAGAATACCTGGAACTGAATTGGTGCCCTGATTGTGACCATAGGTATATTAAATTTCGAAGAATAAAGCAATATTGAAAGTACTGTAGGTTATAAAATAGTGGTTAACAGAAGCATTGTAGAAAATGATCAATTTTTATGTCTTCAATAGGGTAGAATACCTGGAACTGACTTGGTGCCCTGATTGTGACCATAGGTATATTAAATTTCGAAGAATAAAGCAATATTGAAAGTACTGTAGGTTATAAAATAGTGGTTAACAGAAGCATTGTAGAAAATGATCAATTTTTATGTCTTCAATAGGGTAGAATACCTGGAACTGAATTGGTGCCCTGATTGTGACCATAGGTATATTAAATTTCGAAGAATAAAGAAATATTGAAAGTACTGTAGGTTATAAAATAGTGGTTAACAGAAGCATTGTAGAAAATGATCAATTTTTATGTCTCCAATAGGGTAGAATACTTGGAACTGAATTGGTGCCCTGATTGTGACCATAGGTATATTAAATTTCGAAGAATAAAGCAATATTGAAAGTACTGTAGATTATAAAATAGTGGTTAGCAGAAGCATTGTAGAAAATGATCAATTTTTATGTCTCCAATAGGGTAGAATACTTGGAACTGACTTGGTGCCCTGATTGTGACCATAGGTATATTAAATTTCGAAGAATAAAGCAATATTGAAAGTACTGTAGGTTATAAAATAGTGGTTAACAGAAGCATTGTAGAAAATGATCAATTTTTATGTCTTCAATAGGGTAGAATACCTGGAACTGAATTGGTGCCCTGATTGTGACCATAGGTATATTAAATTTCGAAGAATAAAGCAATATTGAAAGTACTGTAGGTTATAAAATAGTGGTTAACAGAAGCATTGTAGAAAATGATCAATTTTTATGTCTTCAATAGGGTAGAATACCTGGAACTGAATTGGTGCCCTGATTGTGACCATAGGTATATTAAATTTCGAAGAATAAAGAAATATTGAAAGTACTGTAGGTTATAAAATAGTGGTTAACAGAAGCATTGTAGAAAATGATCAATTTTTATGTCTCCAATAGGGTAGAATACTTGGAACTGAATTGGTGCCCTGATTGTGACCATAGGTATATTAAATTTCGAAGAATAAAGCAATATTGAAAGTACTGTAGGTTATAAAATAGTGGTTAGCAGAAGCATTGTAGAAAATGATCAATTTTTATGTCTTCAATAGGGTAGAATACCTGGAACTGAATTGGTGCCCTGATTGTGACCATAGGTATATTAAATTTCGAAGAATAAAGAAATATTGAAAGTACTGTAGGTTATAAAATAGTGGTTAACAGAAGCATTGTAGAAAATGATCAATTTATATGTCTCCAATAGGGTAGAATACTTGGAACTGAATTGGTGCCCTGATTGTGACCATAGGTATATTAAATTTCGAAGAATAAAGCAATATTGAAAGTACTGTAGGTTATAAAATAGTGGTTAGCAGAAGCATTGTAGAAAATGATCAATTTTTATGTCTTCAATAGGGTAGAATACCTGGAACTGAATTGGTGCCCTGATTGTGACCATAGGTATATTAAATTTCGAAGAATAAAGCAATATTGAAAGTACTGTAGGTTATAAAATAGTGGTTAACAGAAGCATTGTAGAAAATGATCAATTTTTATGTCTTCAATAGGGTAGAATACCTGGAACTGAATTGGTGCCCTGATTGTGACCATAGGTATATTAAATTTCGAAGAATAAAGAAATATTGAAAGTACTGTAGGTTATAAAATAGTGGTTAACAGAAGCATTGTAGAAAATGATCAATTTTTATGTCTCCAATAGGGTAGAATACTTGGAACTGACTTGGTGCCCTGATTGTGACCATAGGTATATTAAATTTCGAAGAATAAAGCAATATTGAAAGTACTGTAGGTTATAAAATAGTGGTTAACAGAAGCATTGTAGAAAATGATCAATTTTTATGTCTTCAATAGGGTAGAATACCTGGAACTGAATTGGTGCCCTGATTGTGACCATAGGTATATTAAATTTCGAAGAATAAAGCAATATTGAAAGTACTGTAGGTTATAAAATAGTGGTTAACAGAAGCATTGTAGAAAATGATCAATTTTTATGTCTCCAATAGGGTAGAATACTTGGAACAGACTTGGTGCCCTGATTGTGACCATAGGTATATTAAATTTCGAAGAATAAAGCAATATTGAAAGTACTGTAGGTTATAAAATAGTGGTTAACAGAAGCATTGTAGAAAATGATCAATTTTTATGTCTTCAATAGGGTAGAATACCTGGAACTGAATTGGTGCCCTGATTGTGACCATAGGTATATTAAATTTCGAAGAATAAAGAAATATTGAAAGTACTGTAGGTTATAAAATAGTGGTTAACAGAAGCATTGTAGAAAATGATCAATTTTTATGTCTCCAATAGGGTAGAATACTTGGAACTGACTTGGTGCCCTGATTGTGACCATAGGTATATTAAATTTCGAAGAATAAAGCAATATTGAAAGTACTGTAGGTTATAAAATAGTGGTTAACAGAAGCATTGTAGAAAATGATCAATTTTTATGTCTCCAATAGGGTAGAATACCTGGAACTGACTTGGTGCCCTGATTGTGACCATAGGTATATTAAATTTCGAAGAATAAAGCAATATTGAAAGTACTGTAGGTTATAAAATAGTGGTTAACAGAAGCATTGTAGAAAATGATCAATTTTTATGTCTTCAATAGGGTAGAATACCTGGAACTGACTTGGTGCCCTGATTGTGACCATAGGTATATTAAATTTCGAAGAATAAAGCAATATTGAAAGTACTGTAGGTTATAAAATAGTGGTTAACAGAAGCATTGTAGAAAATGATCAATTTTTATGTCTTCAATAGGGTAGAATACCTGGAACTGACTTGGTGCCCTGATTGTGACCATAGGTATATTAAATTTCGAAGAATAAAGCAATATTGAAAGTACTGTAGGTTATAAAATAGTGGTTAACAGAAGCATTGTAGAAAATGATCAATTTTTATGTCTTCAATAGGGTAGAATACCTGGAACTGACTTGGTGCCCTGATTGTGACCATAGGTATATTAAATTTCGAAGAATAAAGCAATATTGAAAGTACTGTAGGTTATAAAATAGTGGTTAACAGAAGCATTGTAGAAAATGATCAATTTTTATGTCTTCAATAGGGTAGAATACCTGGAACTGAATTGGTGCCCTGATTGTGACCATAGGTATATTAAATTTCGAAGAATAAAGCAATATTGAAAGTACTGTAGGTTATAAAATAGTGGTTAACAGAAGCATTGTAGAAAATGATCAATTTTTATGTCTTCAATAGGGTAGAATACCTGGAACTGACTTGGTGCCCTGATTGTGACCATAGGTATATTAAATTTCGAAGAATAAAGCAATATTGAAAGTACTGTAGGTTATAAAATAGTGGTTAACAGAAGCATTGTAGAAAATGATCAATTTTTATGTCTTCAATAGGGTAGAATACCTGGAACTGAATTGGTGCCCTGATTGTGACCATAGGTATATTAAATTTCGAAGAATAAAGAAATATTGAAAGTACTGTAGGTTATAAAATAGTGGTTAACAGAAGCATTGTAGAAAATGATCAATTTTTATGTCTCCAATAGGGTAGAATACTTGGAACTGAATTGGTGCCCTGATTGTGACCATAGGTATATTAAATTTCGAAGAATAAAGCAATATTGAAAGTACTGTAGGTTATAAAATAGTGGTTAGCAGAAGCATTGTAGAAAATGATCAATTTTTATGTCTCCAATAGGGTAGAATACTTGGAACTGACTTGGTGCCCTGATTGTGACCATAGGTATATTAAATTTCGAAGAATAAAGCAATATTGAAAGTACTGTAGGTTATAAAATAGTGGTTAACAGAAGCATTGTAGAAAATGATCAATTTTTATGTCTTCAATAGGGTAGAATACCTGGAACTGAATTGGTGCCCTGATTGTGACCATAGGTATATTAAATTTCGAAGAATAAAGCAATATTGAAAGTACTGTAGGTTATAAAATAGTGGTTAACAGAAGCATTGTAGAAAATGATCAATTTTTATGTCTTCAATAGGGTAGAATACCTGGAACTGAATTGGTGCCCTGATTGTGACCATAGGTATATTAAATTTCGAAGAATAAAGTAATATTGAAAGTACTGTAGGTTATAAAATAGTGGTTAACAGAAGCATTGTAGAAAATGATCAATTTTTATGTCTCCAATAGGGTAGAATACTTGGAACTGAATTGGTGCCCTGATTGTGACCATAGGTATATTAAATTTCGAAGAATAAAGCAATATTGAAAGTACTGTAGGTTATAAAATAGTGGTTAGCAGAAGCATTGTAGAAAATGATCAATTTTTATGTCTCCAATAGGGTAGAATACCTGGAACTGACTTGGTGCCCTGATTGTGACCATAGGTATATTAAATTTCGAAGAATAAAGCAATATTGAAAGTACTGTAGGTTATAAAATAGTGGTTAACAGAAGCATTGTAGAAAATGATCAATTTTTATGTCTTCAATAGGGTAGAATACCTGGAACTGACTTGGTGCCCTGATTGTGACCATAGGTATATTAAATTTCGAAGAATAAAGCAATATTGAAAGTACTGTAGGTTATAAAATAGTGGTTAACAGAAGCATTGTAGAAAATGATCAATTTTTATGTCTTCAATAGGGTAGAATACCTGGAACTGACTTGGTGCCCTGATTGTGACCATAGGTATATTAAATTTCGAAGAATAAAGCAATATTGAAAGTACTGTAGGTTATAAAATAGTGGTTAACAGAAGCATTGTAGAAAATGATCAATTTTTATGTCTTCAATAGGGTAGAATACCTGGAACTGACTTGGTGCCCTGATTGTGACCATAGGTATATTAAATTTCGAAGAATAAAGCAATATTGAAAGTACTGTAGGTTATAAAATAGTGGTTAACAGAAGCATTGTAGAAAATGATCAATTTTTATGTCTTCAATAGGGTAGAATACCTGGAACTGAATTGGTGCCCTGATTGTGACCATAGGTATATTAAATTTCGAAGAATAAAGCAATATTGAAAGTACTGTAGGTTATAAAATAGTGGTTAACAGAAGCATTGTAGAAAATGATCAATTTTTATGTCTTCAATAGGGTAGAATACCTGGAACTGACTTGGTGCCCTGATTGTGACCATAGGTATATTAAATTTCGAAGAATAAAGCAATATTGAAAGTACTGTAGGTTATAAAATAGTGGTTAACAGAAGCATTGTAGAAAATGATCAATTTTTATGTCTTCAATAGGGTAGAATACCTGGAACTGATTGGTGCCCTGATTGTGACCATAGGTATATTAAATTTCGAAGAATAAAGAAATATTGAAAGTACTGTAGGTTATAAAATAGTGGTTAACAGAAGCATTGTAGAAAATGATCAATTTTTATGTCTCCAATAGGGTAGAATACTTGGAACTGAATTGGTGCCCTGATTGTGACCATAGGTATATTAAATTTCGAAGAATAAAGCAATATTGAAAGTACTGTAGGTTATAAAATAGTGGTTAGCAGAAGCATTGTAGAAAATGATCAATTTTTATGTCTCCAATAGGGTAGAATACTTGGAACTGACTTGGTGCCCTGATTGTGACCATAGGTATATTAAATTTCGAAGAATAAAGCAATATTGAAAGTACTGTAGGTTATAAAATAGTGGTTAACAGAAGCATTGTAGAAAATGATCAATTTTTATGTCTTCAATAGGGTAGAATACCTGGAACTGAATTGGTGCCCTGATTGTGACCATAGGTATATTAAATTTCGAAGAATAAAGCAATATTGAAAGTACTGTAGGTTATAAAATAGTGGTTAACAGAAGCATTGTAGAAAATGATCAATTTTTATGTCTTCAATAGGGTAGAATACCTGGAACTGAATTGGTGCCCTGATTGTGACCATAGGTATATTAAATTTCGAAGAATAAAGAAATATTGAAAGTACTGTAGGTTATAAAATAGTGGTTAACAGAAGCATTGTAGAAAATGATCAATTTTTATGTCTCCAATAGGGTAGAATACTTGGAACTGAATTGGTGCCCTGATTGTGACCATAGGTATATTAAATTTCGAAGAATAAAGCAATATTGAAAGTACTGTAGGTTATAAAATAGTGGTTAGCAGAAGCATTGTAGAAAATGATCAATTTTTATGTCTTCAATAGGGTAGAATACCTGGAACTGAATTGGTGCCCTGATTGTGACCATAGGTATATTAAATTTCGAAGAATAAAGAAATATTGAAAGTACTGTAGGTTATAAAATAGTGGTTAACAGAAGCATTGTAGAAAATGATCAATTTTTATGTCTCCAATAGGGTAGAATACTTGGAACTGAATTGGTGCCCTGATTGTGACCATAGGTATATTAAATTTCGAAGAATAAAGCAATATTGAAAGTACTGTAGGTTATAAAATAGTGGTTAGCAGAAGCATTGTAGAAAATGATCAATTTTTATGTCTCCAATAGGGTAGAATACTTGGAACTGAATTGGTGCCCTGATTGTGACCATAGGTATATTAAATTTCGAAGAATAAAGCAATATTGAAAGTACTGTAGGTTATAAAATAGTGGTTAACAGAAGCATTGTAGAAAATGATCAATTTTTATGTCTTCAATAGGGTAGAATACCTGGAACTGAATTGGTGCCCTGATTGTGACCATAGGTATATTAAATTTCGAAGAATAAAGAAAAAATATTGAAAGTACTGTAGATTATAAAATGTTAATTTATATTATTAAGGGGAGCAGAACAAAAAATAACTCCATGTACCGTAATGTTAACGTTGGTTCCTTTTCCTAGTGATCCATCAAACCAATAAAGCTGAGATTTTGCACACTGAATAACACATCCTTTTTACATACTTTAGCGAGAGATTTTTCCCCCAATTTTTATCGAAAATATGATTGTTTCTCATCCCTCTTCTTCTCCTCCTCCTTTTTCTTCATATTATTTTTCCTCCCTTTTCTTCTTTTTCTCTTCCATCATATTCTTTTTTCCTTTTTCCTCTTCTTTCTTTCCCTTATTATTAAGGGGAGCAGACCAAAAAATAATTCCATGTACCGTAATGTTAACGTTGGTACTTTTTCCTAGAGATCCATCAAACCAATAAAGCTGAGATTTGGCACACTGAATAACATAACCTTTTTACATACTTTAGCGTGAGATTTTCCCCCCAATTTTTATCGAAAATATGATTGTTTCTCATCCCTCTTCTTCTCCTCCTCCTTTTTCTTCATATTATTTTTCCTCCCTTTTCTTCTTTTTCTCTTCCATCATATTCTTTTTTCCTTTTTCCTCTTCTTTCTTTCCCTTATTATTAAGGGGAGCAGACCAAAAAATAATTCCATGTACCGTAATGTTAACGTTGGTACTTTTTCCTAGAGATCCATCAAACCAATAAAGCTGAGATTTGGCACACTGAATAACATAACCTTTTTATATACTTTAGCGTGAGATTTTCCCCCCAATTTTTATCGAAAATATGATTTTTTCTCATCCCTCTTCTACTTTTTCTCCTCCTCCTTATCCTTCTCCTTCTTCTCATCCTCTTTCTCCTCCTCCTCCTCCTCTTTCTCCTCCTCCTCCTCCTCCTCTTTCTCTTCCTCCTTCTCCATCTCCTCCTCCTCCTTCTTCTTCTTCTTCTTCTTCTTCTCCTCCTTCTCCTCCTCCTTCTTTTTCTTCTCCTCTTTGTCCTCCTCCTCCTTTTTCTTCTTCATATTATTTTTCCTCCCTTTTTTTCTTTATCTTTTTCTCTTCCATCATATTCCTTTTTCCTCTTATCCTTCTTCTTTCTTTTTCTTCTTCTTTCTCCTCTTTCTGTACTCATTTTCTTCTTTCAATTTTCTTTTTCCTTCTTTAATCCCTCAATATCCTGCCCTCAAGCTCCCTCAATCTCTAGAGTATAGTCGACAGATAATAGCAAGTAGCTGTTTATTATAGACAAGTATTGCTAAATTTTATGTGACTCCAAAGATATGTTAAGCTACTGATAAGCGGCACGCATACCGGCAATATTATCGTACAATATTTGAGATTTTGTTGGTGGTTCATTTCATCTTAATTTTCACATCGATTAGCCCCGCTTTCATATCAACTGGCCATGCTATCAGAGGTGATTAAAGTTTAGAAGTTTGTTGACAAAAATACGAAAAAGTGGCATCGTCCGGTTCTGATAGAAAGAAACCCAGTTAGCTTTCTTTCATTCAGAGAAACTGCTTGTACAGTGTCGTAATGTCGCGTCAAGAATTTGATAATTTCTAGAAACTTGAAAGGTTTGTCACGTCCATTTACCAATTGAAGTAATGTTGTTGTAGCTTCAGGGCTAGGCTACCAATGAGCAAGGACAAACTGCATATTTTTGCCTTGCCAGCAGCCATAATATATTGGAATTTCAAGAACGTCAGCTTGGGCAATAGCTGGGAGTTGAATGTGCTCTAGCTTTAAAAACTCTTCGAATATTACTGAATTTTTGTCGAAAAAATGTCGAGCTTCTTGTTCAGTTTCCGGCTTAAGAAGTGCATAATAACTAAGTGTGGTTATGCTTGGAAATTTTGTTTGTCAACACGCCATGTAAATTGGTGTGATAATGAGATGTGAAAGAGACGCTAGATTTTGAACCTTTGTAGGTGGTTGTTAGTAATGTTCGGGGGGAGGGGAATACCCTATCTCCAGAATTCTCCCAAAATGTGGGTGGTGATTGGTCATGCGGTGAGCGTGGTGTTCAAGTGTTCGTGATGTTCAGTCACGACCGCTCAAGACTGCGCTTGGATGGGTGACCGTGCTTCAATGACTTGATGTTACAAGCTTTATTATCACTTACCCGGTGGTTCGGAACCCACCTAAAATAGTAGGTCCACCATGTTCCCCGTAACATGGCACAAACGGCGAGGTGGAACTACCCGTAAGGGTCTCCCCACCATTAAAAACCATACGCTTATTATTATTATTTTCCCAAAATGTATCAGTAGTAAAATTTAAAGTCTAAATTTTTTTTTTATGAATTTTCATTGAGTTGACTTGATTTAGCACCCTCTAGGGTGGGTGGGGTTTACTTTGTGTCTTAATCATCCCCCCTAGATTTGTTGTGTTTTTTATTTTGAAATACAGTTTTCTTCTTGTCTTTTTCTCATCGACTTTTAAAAATAAAAAAATACGCTTCTTCTGGTATTTTTCATTGCCTTTTTGTATTTTTTTCATTGCACCTTTGAAAATGCGCTTTCCCTTTATTTCCTTTTCTTTTTCATTGCACTTTTGAAATTTTATTTTCCTTTCTTTCGGTCTTCTCTCATTGTACATTTGAAAATGCACTTTCTCTTATTTTGGTATTCTCTTTTTACAATTTTGGAATGCACATGTATTAGTCTTGCTACAATTCTGTATTTATTTGTTGTAATTTATTGCTCTTTGATATTGAACTTTAATTGGGAAGTGATAGCCGCGAGCCGTAGAAGGTATCTGTTCAATCAGATAGATAAGCTGCGTTCTCGTAGGTCCTGTTTGTAACGGTGTCCGATTAGATTGGCCAGCAAAAAAGACACTGTTCTCTGCTGAAAATCACTTCCCGGTGGTTCGGAACCCACCTAAAACTGTAGGTCCAACTCATAAATTACCATCATCCAACACATTACCCACGCACAGGTCTCAGACCTATGTGGGTTTCATCCTCAAAAAAAAAGTAATGTGCTTTCCCTTTCTTTTGTTCTTCTCACATTCACAAATACACTTTTCTACCCTTGTTTTAGCCTTTCTGTTATACTCTTATGCACATAATCATGGTATAAATCAATCAAGAAAATTATAACTAAGAGTAATTTGGCAGACACTAGCATAAGATGAACTTGTTCGCTAGTGCCGGTTGCATCAAGATAAAATAACTAATCAATATATAATAACTATTCAGTTGTCTTCGAACCAAATTCATGTTAGCTGGATAAGTCCAATACCTATTTGAGGTTCCAAGTTTTTACATCCATTGAATGCATCCCATGTGCAGCGAGTGCATACAGCTTTGTATCTGTTCAGTGTCGGTTTGCCGCGCTCTTGTCTCAAGACATAGGAGAGAGAGAGTGTGTGAGAGGGTTTGAGAGAGTGAGAGAGATATTGTTGGATAGGAGGTGACAGTAAGAGAAAAATGATAGCTAAGTCCAAGCAGCGTCGTGACGCTGATGATGTTCATTGGCGTATAGTAGTAATAATTGCAGTCTGTATGAACCAGGTCCCTCTGTTTCTGGGGGGGTTCGGGGGGTGCCTTTTGGATTGTGGGAGGGGGTGGGAGTCCGCATTCCATTCTCCCACGTGAGTGGCCCGGTGTGCTCTGCGGCGGCGGGAGATTCGGAAGGGCTAGAGAGAGAGCGTGTGAGAGAGTGAGTGATTGGATTGGAGAGAATGATTGAATTGGTTTTATGGCGAGGGAGTTTAGAAAATTATGAACGAGGCCAACTGTATCATTGTTACCGTTCTGTGTATCGATACAAAGGCAGTTACGTTGCTTTATATTTGATACGTTGTCGGGTGCTGTGTGAGCGTCTTGGGCCCGTATTAAATGATCCTATCTTGATTCTTGCTTAAGAAGATTTGAGAAGCCATTTATTTGAATCCTTGAGTTGAGGAAGCCTTATGGTAGGTTCACAAATTTGTTTTTATTTATTTTATTTTTTATTGCGGGTGATTCCCACATGAGCCTGGAGACTTGTGCGTGGGTAATGAGGTGAATGGGTGAATGATGAGAAGCATCCATGGCTGAATGAGATTCAAAACCAAGGCTGCAGGAAACGAAGCCAGCCAGAGCCTTATCTTATCACAACATGCGCTCCAACCAACTGCGCTACCAGAGCCCGAAGTACATACCGCTATCAGAACCGTATGGCTACCAGAGCTATAAATACAGGCCTTAATACAGCTATAAATGCAGGTGTGAGAATAGAGAATTCAATTATGAGAATTAGTGTGTAAATAATACAGGTGTGATATAGGGGAATAGAGAATTGGGTGATGAGAATTAGGGTGTAAAGAATGAAGTGATGAGAATCAGGAAGTAAATGATAAAGTGATAGAATTATAATTATAGAATAGAATAGAATTATAGCACATGCCTTTGGTGTTTGGCCTGTTGTTAATGCCTGTCAAGTCACGAGAGCTTTGGCCTGCGATCAGATGGGTGACCGTGGCCATTCTTTCAACATTTTATGTAATATATTAATTCTATCGTTAACCCAGTGGTTTTGGAGTTGCTATTACCTGGAACTTCAGTCTTTCTATGTTTATCAGTATTGATTTGTTGAAATGGCCCATGGTTCTTTTATTTATTGTGACAAAATTACAATGAATGTGAAGGAGCAACAGACTCAAGTCCAGAACTGCTCTCTTCACAAATTTTGAATATGTTACATTGTCCAAAACATTGAGTTTAAACACTGACTAAAAATTTAGTTTTGCTAAAAAACCACTCGAAAAATAACAAAAGGAGAAGGTCAGGATTGGGGCACGCCTTTTATCTCAGCAATTTCAAATGGAATCAAATTTAATGTAAGGGAATAATATGAGTAAACGTATCTAACCAATCGATTCAATCATATTTATTAATTTATTGAAAAGTCTTAATTACAATGCAATGTGAAGACGCAGCATGCAAAAACTGGACCAAGACTGCTATTTTTACAAAAATTTGATTACAGAATCCAAATCTTTGGCGTTGGGTCACAAGGAAAATTATTATAGAAAATTTCTTTTTGCACTCTATTACAAAATTTGTATTTATTGAATGCATTAAATAAAAAATAAATTTCATAAATGATTACAAAAAACACAATATGAAAAATTCTAACCACTAATAAAATTCATACGCCGAAAAGTTCCAAGAGAAAAGAGGAACATGTTAAATAATCTTGCAAGTCCGTTTCAGTGCTGTTCCTGTTTCTGTTTCCTATGTTCCGTGTTCCGTGCGGGAAGTGGCCAGTGAAGATGTTGATTATCACCGAATGAGAAGGAATGCGTGATGCTCTGGCGTTGACCTTGAGTGCTGTTCGGTCACAGGAAATTGATAACAATCAAGTGCCATTGTCTTCACTTGAAGCAATGCTAGTGTAACAAGATGGACCTTCGCAGGTGATGATACGGATACGGATAATGTGTAGAGTCTTCTGTAACAGACAAATGGATTAATTTTTTGATTTACAGTCGAACCTCTCTATAACAAACTTCCAAATAGCGAAATCCTCTAAATAAAGAATTTTTTCGGATTAACGAATCAAATCAAATCAAAATCACTTATTTATCCTTTTCACAAAAAAGAAACATAAGAATATATATGAAATACATCTGAATATACAATTTAAATATAAAAAGCACTAAATTAAAAATATAATAAGGAAGGTCCCTGCAAGGTTCAAAACCTGTGCGAAGGGGCCGAGTGTTATATATACAATTATAATTTCTGAAAAGAATTTAAGGAAACTTTTAAACTAAGGTAAAGTTTGATATATATTTAGCCACTACAATTTATTATAGGACAGAAGGATTGAAAACCCTGAAGCAATAAAACAAACTAAGGAAACAGGGAAGGGGAAAGGGAGTACGTGAAAGAAAGGAATAGGGAAAGGCCAGACAAAAATGTGAAGAGACCGCAATAAATTAACAGTCCAAAATTAAAGCAAACACTAAAATCTTCTACACCAAACTAAGGAGAAGTTCTGTCGAAAATCAATAATTAGAATACAATAGGATTATTTAAAACTATCCATACATTTAATTCCAATACCTTTCTAGAACGAATTTTTCCCCCTCGATAATCGATTTTGCTATATAGAAGGTTTTCATCTTAGGGACTAGTAGACACCCTGTTATTCAAAGCTGCTTTTTAGTTGCATTTCATACTAATTTTTTTAGGAGGATGAAGCCCACATAGGTCTGAGACCTGTGCGTGGGTAATGAATTGGATGATGGTGATTGATGAGTTGGACCTACAGTTTTAGGTGGGTTCCGAACAACATTGAAGTGATTTTACAGCAGAGAACAGAGTCTTTGCTCTGCTTGTTGGTAACAAGACATTTATGTAACATTCTGTATCTACTTTTTTCGGCTAGAAAAGCTGCGGTATCTTAGGCACTCTTTGTAAGGGTGACCGATTAGATTGGCCAGCAAAAAAGAAACTGTTCTCTGATGTAAAATAACTTCCCAGTGGTTTGGAACCCACCTAAAACTGTAGGTCTACCTAAGGATTCACCATCATCCAACTCATTACCCATGCACAGGTCTCAGACCTATGTGGGCTTCATCCTCTAAAAAAAAGGTTACATTTATTCAGGAAAGAAAGTTTGATATTGTAATAAATTCACGACACGAAGTGGAAAAGAGGTCTCCAGTGCTTTTCTAGTATTTCTAATTTTCATGCCTAGGTTTGTTTGCAACTTATCGTTTTACGAAACTAGGATTTCTTTGAAATTGTTCATTTGAACACCGAATATAGATCAGATCATCTCAGTGTCTCCTTGTTACTGCATTTTTTAATTCAATTGTGTATTAGATTGTATTCTATTTTTGACAAAGGTTTTCTAATTTTTTTGTAGCATACAGTTATTGTATTTTTAGGTATTCAGTTTTTATTTATTTTCCTTGTTATTGTAATTTTATATTTTTATGTATATTTATTTTTAGTTATCATTTATTTATTTTGTTTGTTTCTTTTGTAGGTTTACGAAACCGCAGTCGTTCGCGGACTGTATCGGCAACGAACTTCCACTCGGTTGGGAGGAGGCCTTCGATCACCATATTGGGGTCTACTATATCAACCACGTTAACCGTGAGTACATTATTATTATCGCTATTTATTAAGCTGGAATTGATTGGCATCTCATTTCTTCATCTTCTCCTTCCTCCTTCTCCTCCTAGTCGTCCTCCTCCTGCTCTTCCTTCTGTTCTCCAACTCTTCCTCTGCCTTTCTCCTTCTCCTATTTATTCTGCTTTTCTCTTCCTTCTGTTTTCCTGCTTCTCCACCACCTCCTCTTTCCGCTCCTCCTCCTCCTCCTCCTCCTCCTCCTCCTCCTCCTCCTCCTCCTCTTTCCCCTCCTCCTCCATATTCACCTCTTCCCCCTCCTCCTGCTCCATCTCCTCCTCTTTCCCTTCTTCCTCCTCCATCTCCTCTTTCCCCTCCTCCTCCTCCTCCATCGCCTCCTCTCCGCAACTGTGTCCTCGAAGGAAAATAAGGCAGCAATTCAAGTCAATTCTTCCTCTCCTCCTCCACCTCATCTTCTGACTCCTCCTCCTCTTCCTTTGGCTCTCTTATCTTTCCTTCTTTTCCTTCTGCTTTTCTCCTCCTTTTCCTTCTGCTCTCTGCCTTCCCCTCTTTCCTTTGCTTTCCTACTCCTTCTTTTCCTTCTGCTTTCCTGCTCCTCTTCCTCCTCCTCCCGCTTTCCTGCTCCTCCTCTTCCTTGTGCCTTCCTGCTCCTGCTCCTCCTTCTCATCCTCTTTCTTCTGCTTTTCTGCTCCTCCTCCTACTCTTTCTTCCTTCTGTTTTTGTGCTCCTTCTCTCCTCTTCCTCCCTTCTGCTCTTCTCCTCTTCTCCTCTTCCTCTCTTTTCTTCATCCTCACCTCCTCGTCCTTCCCCTTCTTCTCCTCTTCCTTCTGCTCTCTAACTCTTCTGAAGCTTTTCTCCTCCTCTTCCTTCTACTTTCCTGCTTCTCCTCCTCCTCTTCCTTCTGATTTCCTGTTCCTCTTCCTTCTGCTTTTCTGCTCCTCCTTCTTCCTCCTTCTTGCCTTCACCACCTCTTCCTCTTCCTACTACTTTCCTGTTCCCTCTCTTCCTTTCCTTCTGATTTTCTGCTCCTCCTCCTACTCTTTCTCTCTTCTGCTCTCCTCTTTGAGAGTAGCAAGTAGCTCCTGCTCCTATTCTTCTCCACCTTCATCTTCTCTTTCACCTCTTCCTTCTACTGTCCCTCTCCACGCTCCTCATCCGCCTCCTTTTCCTCCTAATCTTTCTTCTCTTCCTGCTTTTACCTCTTCCCTTCCTTTTCCTCCGTCTATCACTTATCAATGCATGATAATCACATTTTGGTCAAAGTTGCTCAAGTTTATTGACCTATACGGCCGTTATAAAGTTAGAAAACGAAATTTAAATATTGGAGAGTCAATTTCGAGATGTTTGTGCACAATATGATGGTATGATATTCATGTTTATTGATAGCGTCCGAATCTGTGGAATAAAAGCGCTTGTTTTTATCGCCCCTCCATCGCCCACGCGTCTCTAAAATCTGACTACCAGTTTGGCCAATGCTATTAATGCCTCTTAAGCCACGGGAAGTACCTAAAACGGATTACATAAAACATTATGCCATTCAAATAAGGATTTGGTGGATGGCAGTTTGGGAAGAAGATGGAGAAGAACTTGGAGAAAATGTTGAGGATCAGAAATAGTGGTGGAGGAGGAGAAAGATGGAAAGAATGTGACGAAAAAGGTAAAGTAAATGATGGAGGAGTAGAGGAAGTGGAGAAGAAGGAGGAAGAAAGCATGGAGGAGATGAAAACAAAGAAAATAAGTAGAAGAATAATTTGGAGAAGAACGGTAAGGAAATGTAGAGAATCAGAAGTGGGGGAGAAGGAGTTGAAGATGTGAAAGAATGAGAAGAAAAATGTGAAGGATAGATGATCAGAAGTGGTGGAGAAGGAGGAGGAAGAAGGAGCTGAAGATGTAAAAGAATGAGAAGGAGAATGTAAAGGATGGAGGATCGGAGTTGGGGGTTGGGGGGGGGGGAGTAAAGGAGGATTTGCCGATGTAAAAATGTGAAGGAAAGAGGATCAGAAGGGTTGAGGATGAGTGTGAAGAAGGATGAGGAAGTTGGAGGAGAAGATGAAAAAGAAATAGAAGAAAAAGGTGATGAGTAAGATGAAGAACAGTGGAGGTAACGGGGCGTGATAACTACAGTTCTTATAAGCTTGCATGCTTCTCTTATCAAATTCTTTACGTTTTAATCTTTCCGGAGTTCATAAACAGGCAAAGCGTTCGTTTACACCGTCAGCACACGCACGCACATACCCACAAAACCATTTAACATTTTTTTAACGCGCCAGGTAATACTATTTATTGTTTCACCTACAGTTCCACACTGTGTGCTGGTTATGAAAATGATGGTTATATTCGCATATAAATTTTGTTATTACCTGGAAAAGTAATAACTATTGATGTATGAATTGTTTGGTAATCACTGTCAAATTATGAAAATATTGTAGTCTTTAAACCTTTGAATCAATAGTAATTTACATTCTAAATTTCAAAGGCATTGATTAAGTATTTACACTATACTCGTACTCTTTGTAGTAGTAGGTTGATCTCCAATCAAAACCACTGTCTGGTAGCATATTCGATTTTTCTTTTAGAATTTCAATCTATGACAAAATGTGTGTTTTTGTTATGCTGATGCACATTTTAAGGTTCATTAACACTAAAAAATAATAACAATATTTATCTATGCTTTATAGATAATAATAAAAAATTGATGAATATTGGTACTATGTGGTCCCAAAATGGACAGACATTCGTGGAAAAAGAAAAGAAAGAAGTATCACAGGAAATAAAGTAATAGGTATCAAATTTGTCGTAATGGTTTTAGTAGAACGAAAGTACTGTGTTAGCTCTAATAAATAAATAAACTAAAATGAATAAATTGAATAATAAAATAAATAAAACAAAGAAGAGAAGGGATAAAATCACACATGGGGTATCTCTTCATTTTTATGAATTTTATTAGGTGTAAAGTTTGGAAGTTAATACAGTACATTACTATATAATCGTGATGGCTGGGGAAAGCATATTCCCCTAATTATGCATATGTTCATCACCACTTCATACATCATTGAAGACATTCATTAGTTCATCCTTCTTTATCTGCTCTAGGAAGTATCATAATTCAAATTGAATAAAACATTATATCTGTCAAAAATAAGTGGTTGCATATTAATTAGCTATCATCAGATAAAAAGTACAGGAAAAATGATTTCAAAATTAAAATTGAGAAATAAATAGGACTAAGTAAGACAGTATATAAAAAAATTAGTATAAAAAATCAGTATTAGTGAAATTAGTATATTAAACATGAAATTTGTCTAAATTGAATGTTTGTTAATTAATTAGCAGTGTCATTAGATAAAAAGTAAAAAACATATTAAAATTAAATTTATAAAATAATTGAACTAAATATAACATGATACAGAAATAGAACTTATGGAATAAGTTGATCCAAAATTAATAAAATGGATGAATAATTTGTTTAAATTTCAAATCTGTCAAAATTAAATGCTTGAGAATTAATTTGTAAATTATTTAAATTATCTTTAAATCAGATATTAAAAGTATCTATTAATATTTAATATTGATGTATATGCGGCTCCGGTAGCGCAATTGGTTGGAGCGCTTGTCTGTGATAAGATAAGGGGCTCTGGCTGGCTTCGTTTCCTGTAGCCTTGTGTTCGAATCTTATTCAGCCGTGAATGTTTCTCATCATTCACCCATTCACCTCATTACCCACGCACAAGTCTCCGGACTCATGTGGGCATCATCCGCAATACAAAAAAATAATATTTTAAAATCTGTAAATTATCTGTATATCTGTATCATTAGATAAAAAGTATGAAAACATGATACAAAAATTGAACTTATGAAGCAAATTATTAAACTAATAATGAATTACAGTAGTAAGTAATTTGTTTGAAGCATATTCCAATTGTGCATTTTATCGGTGATTTAATTTCGAGCCAATGTGATGAATAGCCCACATTCCAGAGCTGCATTCCACAAACCCGAATTAACCCTGCTGAAATAGTTAATGAATGATGTGTCACTTTGAGGCCTCTTGCGCATGCGCACTAGGCTGTGTGTCATCAGGTTTTGGTTGCGTCAAATGAACCGATTTGCAAATAGTCAAGCAATTAGTCATCGTTACAGTCAACAGTCACTGGATGACTATCGAGTAGAGTAAAATGCCATTGCTTCTGCTGTGCTAAATAAGGCCAAGAAATGTGGTCTGGTCGTTGCCATGGCAACCGGACGACGCCATCCCGTTGTCAGGATGCGCGCTGAAAGCGCAGACTATTCGCAGACTCTCAACAGATGTGGATAGATTTGGAATTTTTGTGTTCAACTTGTTTAAATGAAGTGTTACCTCGCCGTCTAGGTCCATGACAACAATTTTTGTATCTTTTCTAGCCTTCCTTAGAATAATTTATTGGGGGAAGTGATAGCCGAGTGCCGTAGCAGGTGTCTGTTCAATCAGAGATAAGATACTAAACTCCTGGGTGCTCTTTGTAAGGGTGGCCGATTGGATTGGTGGCCAGCTAAAAAGACTCTGTTCTCTGCTGTAAAATCACTTCCCGGTGGTTCGGAACCCACCTAAAACTGCAGATCCAACTCATTAATCACCATCATCTAATTCATTACCCACGCACAGGTCTCAGACATATGTGGGCTTCATTCTCCGAAAAAAAAAACGGTATTACTTTCCCTAGCCCCACTACCGTTAGTAAAATATTTATAGTTCTTCAACTGTATTAAAAGGTTCACTAATTCTGAAATAAGTTAAGCTACATAGATTTTTTGACGAGTCTTTATTCATGATCATTTTGCTGTTCTTTGTGGGCTTGAAATCATGTTAATTTTTGAAAAACGCTCTTTTTAGTTTTAAAGAGAGTGCTCCCATAACTTGATATTGGAGCCTCTGACTTGCATTTGTATGATACTCATTAATTGTACCGAGTTGAATGCAGTTCTTGTTACAAAGTGTGATTGTTTATTGTTCCTGTTATGGTTGTATATTTTTGTGATTTATTATTTTCAATGATTTTCTTTTCAATTTCTTGTTTCGTCTATTCTATGTTCAAATAAAGTCATTATTTACCTCATGTTTAGTAAAAATTTGTGTTATGTTAATGTTTATATATCTTACATGTTTATATAAGACATGGTACAACACATACTCTGAACAACATATTCTTCATCCGAGGCTCGTCCCAAGACTTGTTCAAGTGGTTATATCCTTTCTTGATACGTTTCCTTAAAATCTTCAAAATGAATTGTTGCCGACTGGAACTTAACATTTAGAGGACAACGTGCTCCTCTAACTCAAATTTGTTCTAAATCAAAATTCTCTTGTTTACATTTGTTTTATAAAAATTAAATTCTTTCTAAAGAACATCATAACACACAGACACATTCCAATTCATTTTGCAATTGTATAGCCCTCAGAAATTTAAATTTATTTTTAAATTCTATAGCACCTAGCTCAAATCTGTTCCAAATCAAAATTCTGTTGTTTACATTTGTTCTATAAAAATTAAATTCTTTCTAAAGAACATCGTAACACACAGACACACATTCCAATTCATTTTTCAATTGTACAGCACTCACAAATTTAAATTTATTTGTCAATTCTATAGCACCTAGCTCAAATCTGTTCTAAATCAAAATTCTGTTGTTTACATTTGTTGTATAAAAATAAAATTCTTTCTAAAGAACATCATAACATGCACACACATTCCAATTCATTTTTCAATTGTACAGCACTCACAAATTTAAATTTATTTGTCAATTCTATAGCACCTAGCTCAAATCTGTTCCAAATCAAAATTCTGTTGTTTACATTTGTTCTATAAAAATTAAATTCTTTCTAAAGAACATCGTAACACACAGACACACATTCCAATTCATTTTTCAATTGTACAGCACTCACAAATTTAAATTTATTTGTCAATTCTATAGCACCTAGCTCAAATCTGTTCTAAATCAAAATTCTCTTGTTTACATTTGTTCTATAAAAATTAAATTCTTTCTAAAGAACATCGTAACACACAGACACACATTCCAATTCATTTTGCAATTCTACAACACACAAATTCTTTTACATTTTTCAATTCTACAGCATACAGAAATTCTAATTCATTTTTCAATTATTCTCTAGCACAGAAATTCTAAATTTGTTTTCAATAATACAGCACACACAAATTCAAATTAATTTTTCAATAATTCCAATTGTACAAATAACTTTACAACTTCTAAATTCTATCGGATTGATAGGCAGACACTGATCGTTAACCTGTCTGGAAATAATGTTATAACCCAACCAGCAGTTATTGTTGTTCTATCTTATCAAAGCATGTTCGTGGCATTTCGTTTATGGAATGTTGGGCCCTGGGGCGATAGATATACTAGTACAAGCCAAACGTCAGTGCTTCTATAAAACATGGCCTTCTTTATCATACACACACACTCACACTCACACATTCCTTAGCTGTTGTCAATTATTATTTGTGTGGCCGGCCATGGCCTAACAACTACACAGCGCTGTTCAACAACTCAGGCCTCTCGTTATCTTGTTAGCAATCCATTTGAAGTGCCACTACAATCATTGAATCATTGACGAATTATTGTGTTGTAAAAAACTGCACTTGCAATAATTGAATCCCCAAATCACAATCTGAACTCGGTCAGTCCATAACAAACTGAGTCTCAACATGTATGTTATTGAAATAAAAAAAAGGTTTCTACAATATATCGCTCACCCAGTGGTTTGGAACCCATCTAAAAGTGTACGGCTACCATTCTTAACATCATTGTGTCATCATTCACCCCACCTAAGACCCATGTGGGATTTATCAGCAAAAAAAAACAAAAAAATAATGAAACTGACCTTTAAAATATCAGAAATATTTAAAAGAAGTGATAGCCGACTGCCGTAGCAGGTATCTGTTCAATCAGAGATAAGCTACGAAACTCCTGGGCCATCTTTGTAAGGTTGACCGATTGGATTGGCCTCTGTTCTCTGCTGTAAAATCACTTCGCGGTGGTTTGGAACCCACCTAAAACTGTAGGTTCAACTCATCCATCACCATCATTCAATTCATTATCCACGCACTGGTCTCAGACCTATGTGGGCTTCATCCTCCAAAAAAAGAGAAGCATAAAATATCGGAGATATTTCAAAAAAAAGTTCAATATATTTCGATAAATTAGATAAATATCTATATAGAATAGAATAATGATTTATTTCTGCAACACATCATACAATATATAATACGCACAGTAACCTTAATTATGACATCATATAAATGAAAAAATAAACTTTATTCAATAAATTTCAAGTGAAAAAAAATGATAGAAAAAAATTGACAAAAAAAAAATAGATATTAGATGAATATCTATATATATTTTCGCCTACTGTACATGAACGTTTTTACAATATATTCCACGTATTTTCCAGTATTTAAAACCAATCAGACCTTCTTCTGACCATGTTCTTTCTGTATTAGATGTATACATGTATTATACATGTATTTACATTGCAATTTTCCATTGTTTGGCGTACTGTATTTGTGTTTTTGCTCATTGAGGCAAGTACTCTCCTAACTTGGAGTGCTTGCACAGTGGAGCATCCAATACTCGATTATAATCGATTGGCGGGCCGCTTGGCGCAGTTGGTTGGGGCGTCGCAACTTCAGCTTGCTGTCGTCCAAGTGGTCGTGGGTTCGAATCCCGCTCCACCGTCAGGCATTTATATGTAATCATTCACCTCATTACCCACGCACAAGTCACGGACTCATGTGGGCATCATCAGCAATAAAAAAAAATCACCATCACAAAATTAAATAGATGCTGTGTAATGGTGTATGACTGACAGGAGCTGTGTGAATGCCTCCATTCCTCAGCATGTGTTTGATTTTGCTTTTCATTTTTCACTTGAATATGAGAGCAACTTTTAGTCACTGTTGGTTTACTGTTTGTACTTATATTTATAAGTTAATCTCAGTAAATAGTTATCGAATATGCCTCTATACAATAGAATTTTTCCTCTCGAAACATAGTTCATAACTTTTTTGAGGATGAAGCCCACATAGGTCTGAGACCTGTGTGTGGGTAATGAGTTGGATGATGGTGATTGATATGCTGGACCTACAGTTTTAGGTGGGTTCCGAACCACCGGGAAGTAATTTTACAGCAGGGAACAGTGTCCTATTTGCTGGCCTATCTAATCGGTCACCCTTAAAAAAAGTGCCCTGGAGAACGCAGTTTATCTCTGTCTGTTTGAACAGATACCTGCTACGGCTCACGGCTATCACTTCCCGGTTAGAACTATACTTCTTGTTATATTTATTTGTATAAATATACTTTTGAGCCAAATTTCAAAGTAAGCAAGTTTTGTAGAATGAACTTTTCAAGTCTTACTATGAACACCTACCTAAGTTATTGAAAATCTTGTGTATTCCATACTTTTGTCGCAAGTTTTGTAGAATGTACAGTCTAGTCAACGTTTCAAGTTTTTTACTATGAACACCTACCTAAATTATTGAAAATCTTGTGTACTCCATATTTTTGTTGTTGTTGATCACTTCTGCCGTGGTCACCCATCCAAATGTGTTCTGACTTGCACGTGACTGAGCCACAAGTCATATGTGGTGGGTGATGGGCGTGATGCAATCCTTGACCTCTACATCTCTGCGCCCACTGAACAATATTAGAATTTTTCTGTCCTTACATAAATATTGTAACGGTTCAAATCGGAGTTGAAACAATAAACGTTTTAAAATTCTCCTCTAAATACGGCTACATTATCACCCTGTCTTCTTTCTGATCTGTTCATTCTCTTTTTCTCTCTCTCGTTCGTTGCCTTGCTCTCTCCTCTCTGTCTAATCCAGTAAAATGTGAAAGTAATACCAGAGAGACGTAGAGTCGGATTAGTTGACTGGAAACATCTGGTAATGGCATCTGAGGAATTCAGAGCTCTCTCAGCCTGAGCCTGAGTCTGAGCAGCGGGTGCATATTTATACCATTCAAATACCAGCGGGCAGGAGGCAGGCATCTACTCTATAATATATAGACTATAGCTGGCTGGCACGGCTAAAGTGGACTCTATAGACTAGAATATTATAGAGTGGAGGCACCGAGGCATTATGGGCTCACAACTGCTGAGCTAGAGATGACTACACCAGAAAATAAATAAAAAAACGAAGGAGAATGTATTATAGCATTGATCAGGGATGTAAGTAGATGTCCCATCTCAATGTTAAAATATTGGACGAAAAAAAGGTGGCGCGATCTATTGGCATCTTTCGATATCTGGTCATAACGGCTCATGGTTCGTCTATGATTATAGTAAGGGAAGAATTTGTTGGAGGAGGAGGAGAAGGAGAAGAATGTGAGAGAAGTTGTTGAAGAAGAAGGAGGTTATCTTAGATTAGATTACTTTATTCATGATAAATTTACATTTTTTGTTTTCAAATGTGTGCTTACATACAATATTTTAACATCACATAGAAAGCAGACTTGGATGATCTTACATTTTGTTGGAAATATTAACATTGATCTAATGGGTAGAGCTAATGAAATGAAATTCTAAGTGATGCATTTAGTGGGAGGAAGGGAATTTTAGAGAAGTTGTTGATGGGGGAGAAGAAAAAGAAAGATTACATGAAGAAGCAGAAGGATAAAGGAAAGTAATTTTTGAAGGAGGAGGAAAAGAAAGAGAAGTTGACGAAGAATGTAAGGAAAGTTTTTGAAGGAGGAGAAAAGAGCTAGAGGAAGAAAAATGAGTTGTTGAAGGAGGAGGAGAGGGAGAAGGAGAAGATGGTGACAAAAGTTGTTGAAGAAGGAGGAGGAGTGGGAGGAAGAGAAGTTTAGTGAAGTTGTTGTTGGAGGAGGGGAAGAAAAGGAGAAGAAAATAAGAATATGAATTTAAGAGAAGTTGTTAAAGAAGGAGAAGGAAGCAGATGAAGAAGGAGAATGATAAAGGAAAATGATTGTTGAAGGAGGAGGAAAAGAAAGAGAAATTGATGAAGAATCTAAGAAATGTTTTTGAAGGAGAAGGAGTAGAGAGGTAGAGGAAGAAAAATTAGTTCTTGAAGGAGTAGGGGGGGAGGAGGAGAAGGAGGATAAGGAGAAGAATGTTAGAGAAGTTGTTGAAGAAGGAGAAGAAAGCAGATGAAGAAGCAGAAGGATAAAGGAAAGTGATTGTTGAAGGAGGAGGAAAAGAAAGAGAAATTGATGAAGAATGTAGGAAAGTTTTTGAAGGAGAAGGAGTAAAGAAGTAGAGGAAGAAAAATGAATTGTTGGAGGAGGAGGAGAAGGAGGAGAAGAAGGGGAAGGTGAAAGAAGAGGAGAAGAAGAGTAAGGTGAAAGAAGTGGTGAAGGAGAAGAAAGAGGGAGGAGGAGGAGAAGAAGGAGGGAGGAGGATAAGAAGGAGGAGGCGAAGAAGAAGGAGGAGGCGAAGAAGAAGGAGGAGGTGGAGAAGAAGAAATGAAGTGAAATAAAATTAAATAAATTTATTCATCCACAAGAGAAAATGTTTTAATGTTTGGAAACATGCACAATTTGTTTGATATAAACAATGTCATTGTCCGTGTTTCGGAGGACACGTTAAGCCGTCGGTCCCGGTTGCATATAAAAAAAAGCAGTCGTTAAAAAAGCGGCGAGGTGGAACTACCCGTAAGGGTCTCCCCACCACGAAAAGCCATACGAATTTACTTTATTGAGAGAATACTTTTTATGATTTTATATGTTGTTTTTAAAAAAATTGCTTCATGGTTTTAAATGTGGGCTTTTTAATCATTATTTCAGAGTGTACCCAGCTGGAGGACCCCCGCCTGGAATGGAGGAAGATTCAAGAGGAAATGCTCAAGGAGTACCTTCACACGGCTCAGGACGTCTTAGATGTGAGTAACTGCTATTTAGTATTTACCTTGAGTAGTAATGGAGACATCATGTCAAAACACGGTGTAGGGTTAACAATATTACATTAAAACTATTACATATGTAAAGGCATATTTAAGTAGAAATTTAACAATTCAGTAGCAGTTTCGTACATTTTAATGTCCAGTGGCGGCGTAACTAGATGCTCAGTCTTCCAAGACTGAATTGGCAGACCAATGATGAAATAGGATGTGGGGGGGGGGGGGGAACCAATAATGAAATATGGGGGGGGGGGGGGGTTGTAGACTCTAGACATTATATATGGCAAAGGGAAGAAGGAATAGCCCTCGAACAATATTTATGAAGATGTTGTAGGCTATAACTAATTTATTTTAAAAGGCGAGTTCGTGATAATCCCCCGGAAATTTTTTGAAAAATATCCTTCTAAAACTAGATTTAAGGCGATTCTAGTCATGAATTCATCCTTTTTTAATATTTCAACCTAGGTTGTGTCAAAGTGAATTTGTCAATGGGAGATCTGGATTCTCATTATCTTCTTCAATAAGTAAATTAATCTTCTTTATGGCAATAAATCATTGTTTTAGTAAAGTAGTAAGACATGTTGTTTTAGTAAGCAGGCCTAGTTGGAACAATATTATGCTATTTTTAATCCCCCGCCTCACATGATTTAAGATACCGTACAGTGTCGTACTAGAAAATTTCTTATAAATGAGAGGGTGTATGCCCAAAACCACATTTTTAGCGATTCCACACATCTGTGACTTGTCAAAAATTGTCTCTCAACGCTTGTTAAAATTCCAAAATATCTTTTGTCTTTGGGGAATGTATCCCCTTGATCCCTCCCCATGGTTTCCCCACTTCATGTATGGGAAATTTAGGGGAAAAGCCAAAAATCAACGCCGTTAAAAAAAACGCTTAGTTAATTGAAAATTTCTCAATGAAGCATGACAAAGTTTTTCCTTATTCATTTAGGCACACGTACAATTTTGGCCCTCTTGTTGGTTTTACGATTGTCAATAGACCGTGTCCAAATTACGTCAATCACATTCATATTTCCCATTAATTTCGAAAGCGAATTGTAAGTGCATCATTTTTTTCTTCTAGTTCTAGTGTCATAACCTCGCAGTCTGTGAGGGCGGTTGTAATGGATCCAAGTATTCCCCCCCCCCCCCCCCCCATTGTTGGAGTGTGGTTTTGTGTGTGTGTGTGTGTGTGTGTGTGTGTGTGTGTGTGAGAGTGAGTTTGTGAGGGAGTGAGTAGTGTTTTTCCGATAAATTATAATAAAATTGTAGCGTCGTTTCTAGCAGCATCGATTTGGGCGTTATCAGTGAGTGTATTGTGTTGCGGCTCGGGGCGCACATTCCTCTGTCTTATGACGCAAATTGCCTTGTACGTGTTTATAGTTGAGAGGCATGAAGCAGATGATGTGACGCATGTTGGCCAGATGCTGAGGTCACATCATCTTGACCCGTGAACATTTTTCTAGAAACTCGGTGAAATACATACTTTGTTACTCCAGAAATTCGAAGAAACAATATCAGAGTAATAAATTATCAATGGAATTTCTCAAAATTGTGTTTGAGAACACAAACATTTTCCTTTTTATCTCATAGAAGCATTGTGATAGTTTTGAAGCAGTTATGAATTATTAATTATAAAAAAAATTTAAAACCATAAAACATTTTTTAAACAACATACAAAACAATAAAAATTATTCTCTATACATTGTTTATATTAAACAAATGAATTTGTGCATGTTTCCAAACATTAAAAAATAAGTTAGTTTGAAGTGACTGACAATTGAATAAACTGACAAATATACATAAACAGAATTTATTAATTTGAAAGGTCTCCATGGTCTAGTGGTTAAGGCGCTCAACCGGCAATTTGAGTGTTTTTTTTAAAGTTTTATTATATATTAGTGGAAACTAGATGGATCTTCAACATTATAACACAGTGTTGTTCCAGTGGGGGATAACTTAGCTGGAGAACTGGCCGATCCCATATTTTATTCAATAATCCCTTTCTTATTTCAATAATCCATCATGTAATAAATTTACTGTATTTTAAAATTGATAAATTGAAAATTGATTGCAATACAATCTGTCATGTATGAAATTTATTGTGTTCAGAAATAGTTTTATTTTGCTGGGGATGTTTCCCTGATACGTGGTGGGGGGAAAATAAAAATGTTGGGGGAACTGGCCTGTCCCATATTCTATTCATAATCCCTTTTTTATTTCAATAATCTATCCTGTAATAAATTTAATGTATTTTAAAATTGAAAAAAAAAAGAAAATTGATTGCAGTGTTATCTATCATGGAAGAAATTTATTGTGTAAAGAAATCGTTTTATTTTGCTGGGGATGTTTCCCTGATACGTGGGGGGGGGGGGAGGGAATAAAAATGGTGTTCTAGTGGGGGAAGTGGCCTATCCCTTTTTTGATTCTTGAAAGAGTGTGAGGGAGGGAATGAGAGAGACAACTGAACAAGAGTGAGAAAGATATTGGCATGTGAGTGAGTGAGCGTGTTGAATAGTTGTTGTAGTTGTGTATATGGATGCGGAGTGCCTCTCCTTGTTGTCTATCGGTTTCTCTCTCATCGGAACGGTCTCTCTCGGTTGTGGAATGCGGCTGATCGGCCGTGTTGCCAAGTTGTGCGCCTATGGAATGTGGAAAGCTAAACAGAAACTGGTGCTCTGCGCTGGCTGGCCTGCCTGGCTCACACACACACACACACACACACACATACACATAGTATACACATGCACATGCCCAGAGCCCTGAGCCATGCCTTCGTCGTGGTGTTGGTGTTGTATCTCCCGTATCTTGTAGCTTGCAGTGGCGTGGTCCAGCAATGAACTTTGGTTTTTTACCTAAGTAATCCATACTTCTTGTATTGAGGACTGCTTTTATTATTATAATAATAATAGTAATAATAATAATAATAATTATTATTATATTGCAACATGTAAATAATTGAAATATTTATTAATGCAGACAACAGGTAACCCCCCGCCCCATATGCCACCTTCACATTATTCAGTTTTGTTGTGTTGTTGACTTTGATGTCACTCCTGCATTCCAATAATTATTGTAAATTGTATATATTTATTAATATTTAAATATTTATCAATATTTTTTTTACCTTACAGTAATCCATACGTAAAAGAAAAAGACAGTGGTGTTGTGAATATCACTGTTTTTTTCTTTTATTATGGAGAAATTCCACAACATCTCATCCCATACATTCAATTTCTTATAATCCATACGTCTTGTATTGAGGACTGCTTTTGTAGTAATAATAATAATTATTATTATTATATTGTAACATGTAAATAATTGAAATACTGCATTTAATTAATGGAGACGACAGGTAAACCCCCCCCCCCCCCCCGTATGCCACCTTCACAATATTCAATTTACAATAATTATTATAATACAGGAGTGACGTAAAATGATACAATATAAAATATATAAAATTTACAATAATTATTGGAATACAGGAGTGACATCAAATAATACAATAGGCTATAAAATATATGCAATAATTAATGTAATACAGGAGTGATATCAATTAATACAATATAAAATAAAAACAATTTACAATAATTATTATAATACAGGAGTGACATCAAATAATACAATATAAAATATACACAATTTACAATAATTATTGTAATACAGGAGTGACATCAAATAATACAATATAAAATATATACAATTTACAATAATTATTGGAATACAGGAGTGACATCAAATAATACAATAGGCTATAAAATATATGCAATAATTAATGTAATACAGGAGTGATATCAATTAATACAATATAAAATAAAAACAATTTACAATAATTATTATAATACAGGAGTGACATCAAATAATACAATATAAAATATACACAATTTACAATAATTATTGTAATACAGGAGTGACATCAAATAATACAATATAAAATATATACAATTTACAAAATTATTGGAATACAGGAGTGACATCAAATAATACAATAGGCTATAAAATATATGCAATAATTAATGTAATACAGGAGTGATATCAATTAATACAATATAAAATATATACAATTTACAATAATTATTGGAATACAGGAGTGACATCAAATAATACAATAGGCTATAAAATATATGCAATAATTAATGTAATACAGGAGTGATATCAATTAATACAATATAAAATAAAAACAATTTACAATAATTATTATAATACAGGAGTGACATCAAATAATACAATATAAAATATACACAATTTACAATAATTATTGTAATACAGGAGTGACATCAAATAATACAATATAAAATATATACAATTTACAATAATTATTGGAATACAGGAGTGACATCAAATAATACAATAGGCTATAAAATATATGCAATAATTAATGTAATACAGGAGTGATATCAATTAATACAATATAAAATAAAAACAATTTACAATAATTATTATAATACAGGAGTGACATCAAATAATACAATATAAAATATACACAATTTACAATAATTATTGTAATACAGGAGTGACATCAAATAATGCAATATAAAATATATACAATTTACAATGCAATATAAAATATATACATTTACAATAATTATTGTAATACAGGAGTGACATCAAATAATGCAATATAAAATATATACAATTTACAATGCAATATAAAATATATACATTTACAATAATTATTGTAATACAGGAGTGACATCAAATAATGCAATATAAAATATATACTATATTCTCTTCAGGAGTGACATAAAAGTCAGCAACACTACAAAATTAGAAATCAATAACGAAATGTTATACTGAAGATTGAATAAAATAGAAATTAATTAGAAGACTGTATTGAGGACTGCTGTTAAATAATAATTATTATAATATGCGAATAAATGATTTATTAATGGAGACATCAGGTGATACCTATGTATCCTTCACAATATACAATAATTGTAATACAAAAAGGAATAAGTCAATAACACTACAGTTAGAAATCAATAATTAAATTTCATACTGAAGATTGAATAAAATAGAATTGAAAGGAATGAATTAGAAGAAAAATATTTCTTTGATAAAGGTCTGCTGTAATAATTATTATTTTAATATATCATTGATCTATAAATTAATAATTTATCTGTGTAAACAATACGCCAAATCCTTTTACATGCTTTCTTTACAATGTACAGTTCACAATGATTGAAATAAAAATGTGAAATAAAAGTCAAAAACACTGGAACTATTAGGAGCAATAACGAAATTTTTGTACAGAAAATTGAATTGAATAGAAATGAAAGAAAGGAGTAATTGAAAAAATAATAGAAATGAAAGGGATTAATAAAAAGGAATTCCACTTCGTGTATAGAGTATTAGAATAGAGTATACAATATTGAATAATGGAAGGAAAATAGAGAATTAGAAAAGTATGTAGGAAAAACAGAGGAAAAATTAAATAATACTCATATTTTTTATTTTTTAAAGATGCACCATGTCTATCTCTATACTACGTCCAAAAGAAATTAAATGTCAACTACACCTCATAAAGTGGTTAATATTAAAATAATTCTCTCTTGGAATATGTATAGAAGAATTAATAAATAATAAACTATTCAAGCATGCACTTACAGAATAGGTTGTTGAAAATATATATTAGTTTTTGTAGTTATCACAAACAGAAAAATTTGGTCAAGAAAACTAATTATTGAGGTTAGATATTTTTCAGAGATGATCTGCTGGTCTTATTGAACCTTATTTGTAGTTGGCATGATTAGCAGGAATTACTTCTCATTACTAATTTCTAATAATAATAATATCGTGTGACCTGGCTGGCTCAGGTCTGGTGTCAGAGTTATCAGGTCGCACCTGAATTGAATAAGTTCAGGGCCTCTGACGTGACTTAACGACTGTTTTTTAGGCAGCCGGGACCGACAGCTTAACGTGTCCTCCGAAACACTGGAGTGGCCCGAGGTAAAAACTTTCGGTCATAACTGGGATCGAACCCGGGACCTTTGGGCTAGCAAACCAGCACTTAACCCACTCGGCTACGGCCACTCTAATTATTTTCTAATTATTCTGTTCTTGTGTATTTCATTTCACTACTCTCGAGTGTTCTATGTTCAGCCTTTTTTTTTAGATGAAACGGCTGGTTTTCTAATTCATTTTGTTTCGTTTTAATTCAGTTTTTCTTCTTCATATCTAATTATTTTTCTTGTGTATTTCATTTCACTACTCTGGACTGTTCTATGTTCAGGCTTTTTTTTTTTTTAGCTAAAACAGTGGTTTTCTAATTAATTTTTTCCAATTCATTTAATTCAATTTCATATTTAATGATTTTTTCTTGTGTATTTCATTTCACTACTCTGGAGTGTTCTATGTTCAGACTTTTTTTATAAACAAAACGGTTGGTAGAATTTTGGTTGATGTTGTGTAACTCCATAATAAAAGAATAAAACACTGTTAAATGTTGTCAATTCCACTTCTTTTGAAGTGGAAATTGACAACATAAATTGACAAAAGAAGTGGAATTGACAACATTTAACAGTGTTTTATTCTTTTAAAACGGTTGGTTTTGTTGAACAAAATTGAGTTTGGAGTGGTTGGAAGGGCACTTTTCTTATTACTCTATACTTTTGCGTATGGAGTAATTAATTATAAACTAGATAATTTTTAGGAGAATTGCTAGTTCCAAATCAAATAATATAGATTGGAAGGTTCTGCTGTCAGTACTCCATACTTGTGTATTTCAATCAAAAACTGGAAAATCTAGTCCATCTTGGATATGTTATGCATTATTTTTTGTATTTCAATCTGTTATTTTATTTATATATTTATATGCTGTGCTAAAGATTGAAGAATTTGTAAAATTCAACATCTGTAGTTGAGCAGCTCTCCGTACTTAAGCCCGTCAGCGCTAAAACGTGTTCCCTGTTTTTCGCGCTCTTGCCGGATCGAGTTATTTCAAGGAAACTCACTTTGATACAGTATCAATCAAACCGTGTCATACCGGCTGTTCAGTGCTGAAGACTGTACATTTAGAATGTAGTGAGTTGTGAGTTTGCAAAACAACGTGGAGTTATAATTGATTCCAACATATAGTTGATTGTATATCATCGATATATAGTTGATTGGAAAAGTTGTTTGAAAATGTTTTGATTAGGAAAATTCTACTTGGGGAAAGTATTTGAACTCAATTATTGAGTTTGACTTGAGGATTCATTAGATGTTGGATTTTCATATAGAGGCACAAGCTTGTGTGTGTGTAAACGAGACCTCTTCTACAATAACATTTTCTTTTCGGGGTTTCCACCATATTAAATTCATCTACATTTGGATACAGCTCATGTAGGCCCTTTGCCTTCTAAACAACATAGATTTTTTCTTATTGATATATATTTTTTTTAAGATGAAGCCCACTTAGGTCTGAGACCTGTGCGTGGGTAATGAGTTGGGTGATGGCGATTGATGAGTTGGACCTACAGTTTTAGGTGGGTTCCGAACCACCTAATTGGAATAGGATTAAGAATTATCACTGATAAACAATGCTTGCTTCATCAATTATAAGTATTTCTCCTCATGGTCTCCTCCACCTCGAAATTCCAACTTTTATGCGCATGAGCAGCCCATGTAAAACCCACATCCTTCTGTCCTTCTATTATACTATGATCCTTTTCCATTTTCTGACACCTTTCGTAAATCCTCTTCAATTTTCTCAATCCACTGCTTTCTTTTTCTTCCCCGTTGTTTACTTCGTTCTCCGGAATCCCCTTTTGAAGTTGATCCTACCTCACCTCATTTGAATCTCACATTTTTCTTTTCAGTTGAGAAAAACTAATAATTTAGTAATAATTAATTATTAAGCTTTTTAACAAATAATAATTTCGTTAGAAAAACTCTAGTCAATACCGAAATTGTCCTTCAAATTTTCAAATAATCAAATTTCAAATTTTTAATTGCTCGAACAATTCTCCCCTAAATATTACGTTTCCATGTCCCATATCTAGAACAGGCATTCCTTATTTTTGAAGTTGAGTGGTTGAAAATACTACTACAACCTAATTTCGCCTAATTAGCCGAACGTAGTGAGGTCTCAGTTTTTACTCAACCGCTCTGTTTGTGAGGAGTGTTGGGCGAGTGAGGTCTATTTTTCACAGAACTTGTAAAGAATGATTTATTTCCATTCAATTTTCTCTCCTAACTTTCTTTGTAGTGGCGAAGGTGATGTTGTTTAGGTGATAATAGTTTCGGTTGTTATCATAGATAGACTATATCACTATACCACTATCTATAGACTAAAACAAAGATTATAAATGTAAAATTGCTTCCATGCAATTCTTCATACAGTACTTGTATAGTACTTTAATCCTAAACTTTGCATCTCTTCTCTAAAGGTGCATGTCTACTGATAACAAAATCTTGTGAAAAACTGTTGAGAGCACTTTCACATTACTCCCAAACTGTTGAATTTCAGCACCTTGAGTTGAGGAATTCATCAAGGAACTCGCTAATGTCACAGAAAAGAGATATTTGTGCTTTTCTATGCTATTATTCCTCCTGAAATTTGAGTCTCGCCATGATTACTCTCCTACGATTTAGTATTGAGTGTCGAATCCTAATTCTTCTATATTGTTTTATTAGCAAAGACTTATACTAATGAGAATTATTATTCCAATTATTCTATTATTATAATTCTATATTATAATATTATTATTCTATTATTATAATTAGATGAGTGCAAGAAACGCGTTCAAAAGTAAATAAGTTTGAAAAGAAATTCTTTAATTGTTGTTCGGCAAAAAATGTAAGTGCAATTAATTGTATAAATTGATTACATACATGAATATATTTTTCGCTTGGACGACTTGTCTGTTTACGGGAGGGAGTTGCAGCAATACTGTAATTGTTTGCATTAACCTCGTTTATGCCAAACATGGGTGCAACACACTTCTCATTAATCATTAATTTATTCCTGACTGAAATTATTGAAGGAAAGTTCGTCCTGAAAAATTGACCACTCTTGATTCAAATGTTGTGGAGTATTTGAGATTTCTGGGGTGAAAGGATCCCAAAATTTTTGAACAAATAATTGAGCTTATCTGAGTACAATGATTATTCACTTATAATTCGTTTAGTTGCTGTGCAAAATGTTCTGTTATCACATTATCGTGTTATCCCTGCATTTTGGCTTCCTATTAATTCTTAGCATTTCTTTTGTCCTATTCATCAACATGAGTATTTTTTATTTGGCCTGTCCCAACACTTATTGCGATAGAGCGCTCTCCTGGAGCAATCTAGACTTTTGCTACACTAGGGTAGACTTCTCCAACTCGAGTCTATTACTTTTGTGGCTGGTCTAAGCGGATACACTTATTGCGATAGAGCGCTCTCCTAGAGCAATCTAGACTTTTGCTACACTATGATAGACTCCACAAACTAGTCTATTACTAATCTACACTCGTATTACGAGAGATAGCTATATGAGAGCGCTCTTGTGTTTTTGATACGGTATGAGCGACGAAGAGTTTTGTATCAAAACAAGCTTCCTCTCCGTTGGACATATCTGTTACATATCATCCTTCTCGCTTCACAATCGTATCGCACTAGTTTGATAATTTCTTTTTCTCTCTCATTCGCTCTTGTTCTCTCTCTCTGTCTTGTTTGGCGTGCCTTTCTTTAGCTACCTGAGTTACGCCTTCTGTTTATGTATTATACGGCGGCCAGATACCTATTCACTCCTCTTCGTCCTGCTTTGTTCCTTTTTTTACCCATCAAACTCTCTCTTTTTCTATGTATCTCTCGCTCAGTTCTTCTTCCCATGCCTTTATCACAGTATCCTCACACACACACAGCTTTAGATCACCTTCTCACATGCATACGTTTACACACTAATACATGCGCACTCGCATTAACACCAAAAATGCTACAGATCTTATCTGGAGTCTGCATTTTTCTTTCTGAATTATATGAAAATGCACAATTTTTCTGACTCTTTTAGCCAGCGATTTTGATTAGCTTCAGGTAGTTGTTCTTGCCTTGTGTAAGTGAGAGAAAAACTAAGAGAATAGAGGATAGACTAAAGACGTCGGAGAATTTTTGACGTGTGTGTTGTCTTCACATGTGGGAAGGATTGGAGTTAGCAGATTTTTTTGTTCTTAAGATGGGGCGCACGTTGAGCAGTGCGACACAGGCGCGCAGGGCAGAGCAGAGCAGGGCAGAAACGTGTCGCACAGTTTAAAGCGCATGTTGGGAGACAGTTTCATTCCACAGTGCGACGCAGGTGGATGTGCTTTTTGAGGTGTATTGTGTTTGTAAACATTTTTTCAAGATTTCTTGATTCAGATTTCTTGGTCAGAGTCAGATTCGGATGTGGAGTTCGATTCATTGCTATTGCTGTACATAATAATAATAATAATAATAATAATAATAATAATAAGAAAAATAATAATTTTTTATTCAACCAATCAAAATGCACAATACATTTTCATATGACACAAATACATTCCAAGGTGCAAAATATATAAGTATACAATAAAATAAATAAACTTTAATTTTTTAAATAAGAAAATAAAAAATAAATAAAATAAAATTATAGAATATTCAAGACAAAATAAATATAGGATATTAAACTAAAAATGATTTAAGAATGAAAAAAAAAGATTGTTCACCCCTCTCTAAGCCAAGTTTGTGCTGAGGGGTGAGTCGCTTAACCAAATAACTTTACCCTGAACTGAAAATATCCTTCAACAAACTAAAATATAACTCATTAACTAAAAAAAAAAAATATCTCCTTATTCACATTCGTTACCGTATAGGCCTATTCAATGTTTTTCAATATTATAACAAACAAAGAAATTTTTACTTCACTGTGGATTAATAAGATTAAAAAAAAAACTATCATCCATCTTGATTGAAACATGAGGTCAAGAGGGGACAAAGCGAGGGAAAAGTGACTACTTGAAAAAACGGAATACGCATGATCATTCACAATGAAAAAAGAACTATCACCAGAACAGTTTAAAAATTTTTGTCGTCTTAGTCGAGAAGAGTTTGAAGAAATTACACCAGATGATTAAACCTTCAATTGTCTCAGAGGGCTGTAACGCCCAAAGGCCTGTGGGAACTGAAGAAAACCTCGATCAATTGCTCTTCCATATTGTTCCACCAACAAAGTAACGTGAGAGTAGCTAATAACGAGTGCACGAACGGCGCAGTTTCTGTGTCTCTGTCACAAGTGCGACGCAGACCAATGCTGCTCTGCCCTGCTCTGCCTTGCCCTGCGCGCCAACGTGCGCGTGATTTCTGCGCTCCTACAGCGGAGCATAATAAACGCATGGGACACAGAAACTGTGCTGCTCTGCTCTGCTCTGCTCTGCGCCACCGACATCTCAACGTGCGCCTGGCCTAAAAGGTAGTTGTTCACGGGTTATTTATATGGTAATTTTGCTTGAGAATTTTAGAGTGGACCTGAATGTGTTGCTTGTCAAGTAGAAACCGATATTTTTGCATTTTGTTTCTCAAATAATCCTTGAGAAAATCTCAAATATTTTATTGGGATTAAAAGCAGATGAATATTTTCAACCCCCACCTGGAGGATCAGAATCTCAAATATTAATTTTTAAATTAAAATAGCATAGGTTTTATTGTATGACCAAAAACATGATTCTTCCTTCAAAAAGACTAAAATTTTATTATTTACTCTTTAAACTACAGTTCTACTTGGGTTTGAGATTTAGGAGACAGGTTTAAAGGTTTAAGAAGGATTTAGTTGTAGGTTTAGAGGTTTAGGAGGGATCTAGGTTTGAAATTCTTTTTCAAACAATATTTTGATTGACTTGTTCAATTTTGAAGAGTGACCACTTCAATGATCAATTTAGTATAGTTGAAGCGTAATACTGTACTCACTTGTTCATATTTACCTATTTATTTTCAACCCAAAATTCATTGCATAATTTTTTGTATGTATTGTTGACAAATAAATTGAATTGAATTGCATAAATTTCATGGACTTTTACAGTATTTCAGATATATTATGTATCTTCAACATCATTTACGCATTTTTCTGATTTAATGGAAGAACCTTGGGGTGCACCCTCTCTTATGTCAGTCTTCCTTCAATTCCAATAATATTTTACTTAATGTAAATGTTTTGTTGTCGAGAATTTCAAATTAGGTGTTCGTTATTCATATGTAATTCCTAATTACACCAAAATATGAAAAGTATAGTCTAATTGTAATAGTCAAACGCCTATTGTAGGTCATTGTCTACAACAAAGCGTTTCCTTAACTGTTTTCCTATCATCTCTCTCAATACTACTATTAATTGTCTTCCCTCTGAAGTAGAACACACCGCTTGAGCGTGTTGAGGATCCGTTTCATAGGAAACAGAAGCTGTTGTTGAGGAATTGGAATGAGGGAGAGAAGGGGATGATGAATGAGGGAGAGGGAAACCGAAGAGGATGATGACGATGTTGATAATTATCATGAAAATGCCCGAAGCATTTCAAGTAGCATTCACTCTATAGAAATGGATTGAATGAAATGTTCCAGAGTGCCTTTGAAAAACTGAATATAATTCTTATATAGCCTGGCGGTTAATTTTTTAAAGACTTGGACGAAATATTATTATTGTGGTATGCGAGTGTGTAGAAGTTTGATGTTCTTTGGTCTTGTATTTTTTTCTCTTTCAAACCTATAAAACAGATATGGCTGTTGTCTTTGTCTTACACCTACACACGCACACACACTAGCATGCATTGTACATAATATACCTCTTCAGGTAGCTCCTGGTAACACTGGTAGCTCCAGGTTGAAAGAGAAATGAGGTAGCTACTACTTCGACAAGCTTTACTTTTTTTTATTGCTTTCTTCTTTATTACTGACGTTCTCTTTTTTCACTCATTCCTTATCCACCTTTTTTATTATCATTATTTTCTCGCATCCGAGCCCTGTTTTTATTACCTGCCAGCACAAAGACAGAGAAAAAAGAGAAAAGAAGAGCTCTATTAAATGGTTCACTTTCTTCGTTGATTTTTCTGGAAGCGTTCAGGTTGTTGGATCTCTGTTCAATTATTCTTGTTTCTGTGAAGTTTCCAATGAATTATTTTCGAATCTTATTGCTGGTTCATATTTTAGTTTGAATTAGTTTATGTGGATCTAAAGGAGCCTTATTATTTCCTTCACGTATAAATTCATTAGTTATCGAAGAGTAGAAAATTTGTCTATATTTATGAACTTACCCTGAGGATATTTATGTCCATATTTATGAACTCACCTTGAGGCTTACTTAATACTTAAAACCCCTTTAGCTTTAGAGGAAGGGTTTTACAAGTCACCCTTAAGCAAGAATCAAGGTAGCTTCATAAGTTAGCCGTGAGCTGTAGCAGGTATCTGTTCAGAGATAAGCTACCAAACTCCTGGGCGCTCTTTGTAAGGATGAACGATTAGATTGGCCAGCAAAAAAGACACTGTTCTCTGCTGTAAAATCACTTACCGGTGGTTCGGAACCCACCTATAAGTGTAGGTCCAACTCATCAATCACCATCATCCAACTCATTACCCACGCATAGGTCTCAGACCTATGTGGGCTTCATCCTGAGAAAAAAAAACTTTCAGGCCTTGATGATATTGTCATAGATTTATTGGAAAAGCTGTTGATAAGGCGATTCATTATTAATATAAAAAATGCTCTAGGAGTTGGAAAAATTTCTAGAATGTCTTGAATTTTTAATATGATTACCGTAAATTTTTGGGTCTAGGTCATACCCAGGACTGTTAGGTTAACATTATCAAGAATTGCTTCAAACTCAGGGCCCTCAGTTGATTTTACATTTTTCCTCCCTTTAGCTTCCAGCAGTGGCGGCGGCTTCATGAGAGCACAATAGCACGTGAACCCCCTACAAAATTGCTACAATAACTATAGTTTCAATTAATACTAGAATGGGCAAAACAGAACTAAGATTACTCATCTATTTATACGATAAGAAGGCACACCAACTGCGATTTAGTTTTGAATTATGCGCCAACGCGCCTGAGAGCAATATGACTGAATCATAGCACACTTCAAAGCAGCTCCAAGCGTTCAGCATTTGTTTAAATGATAGCCGGACGAGTTCAGTTGCTTCCCCAGGGAGGGTGTATGCCTATTTACATTAGCTAAATGGGGAGCTGCCTTCGAGTGTGCTCCAATGCTGCCTTGTTGCGGTGTGGCAGATTGGTGACCAGTTGCCTTACCCGTCATCTGCCCGACCCTACCAGTTGACGGACTAAAGAAAACTCAACGATAGTGACTTGAAGGAAATTTCGTTTGCCAGTTTATCATTGGAGGATAAAATATCGATTAAAGAAAGTGGTAGGCCAATGCTGCGAATTGAAATACATCAGACCTCAACATCTAAAACTAGGACTTACAATAGAGATTTTAAAGAACAATTATATGGAAAAACGTCTTGGCTTTGTGGTTGTGAAAGAACAAACAAACTTTATTGTTTCACATGTTTGTTGTTTGCTCGTGAATAAGGTGATCTGGCATGGGTTAAAAATGGATTTTATGAGGATGGATTTCATCTACAAAAACTGCACTACAGAAACTCATTAAAACTAGGATGAGTGGTTTACAAGATCACTATAAGCTTGTGCACCTATATACCTATCATAAATTATTCAATAGAAGTACATCTTGTAGGTAGAGAACACTTTTTAATCTTCCCAGTAATATTATATATTGGAATTTCCATTCAAAATGAATGTGCTGCATCTACAAGGTAAAACACAAAAAAGCCTACTTGAAAGATGGGATTTTACAAATTATAATAAATCTGGGTTCATATTGATTTTGAAATGTGAACCCCCAATGCGTGTTTGCACGAGCCGCCACTGGCTTCCAGTCCTCCTTTTGTAAAAACGGGGTTTTGTAATAACTATTTCGATTTTTGTAATGATTTTTCTGTAAGTAATATAGTACTCGTTTTTGCTGCGGTAGTATAATACATTATTCTATTAATATTGTAAAAGTAATTATATAACTTTATTGGGAAGTGTTATATTGGGAGTGCAGTAACAGATACCTGTGTTCAATCAGAGATAAGCTACCAAACTCCTGGGCGCTCTTTGTAAGGGTGACCGATTGGACTGGCCAGTAAAAAGGACTGTTCTCTGTTGTAAAATCACTTCCAGGTGGTTCGGAACCCACCTAAAACTGTAGGTCCAACTCATAAATCACCATCATCCAATTCACTACCCACGCACAGGTCTCAGACCTATGTGGGCTTCATCCTCCGAAAAAAAATTATTTTCCAGGGGCGGTAAAAAGTTAGATTCCACCATCAAAACTTCTCTCTTTTCTTCTATTTCCACTCTGGACCCACCCTGATTTTTCGTACTTTTCTAGTGACCTTCTATCCTCTTTTTATTCCTTAGTCATCACTTGGTGCATACAACGTTTTTTTGACACTTAGCCTATAAAAGCTTCTCCTGTTGAAAAATAGATACAATTGACCCAAATTAATCAACTTGAAATCTGATATTTCTTTCACCTCAAGTCATTTTCCGACGAGATTTAGAGAGTACGAAAGAGAGTTAGAGAGAGAGTGAGAGAGTACGAGTGCTTGCGCGTACAAGAACTACCCAACACTCTCATATTGATGTACTGTATAGAGAGTATAGGTGACCTTAGGAACCCCCCGTTGAATTCCAGTAGCTATTAGCTTTCAGTCCCTCTACTCCATCTGTCTACCCCATCTATCTCTTTTTGTTGTTTTTTCATCATCTTCTTATTCTTCTTCTTGCCATCTTCATAAGCATTCCATTATGGAGCCCTTCCTCCTGCTTTCCTTCCTTCCTATCTGCCTGGTCTCCTTATTTTCTTCTTCCTCCTCTTCCTCCTCATCTTCCACTTCCACCTCGTTCCTCCATTACTCATATTCTTGTACTTGCTTTTTTTTCTTTCTACACTGAAATCTTTTTGCTCTCTTTCCTTCAGTGAACTCTTATCACATTTCCTCATCAGTTGTAATGGACAGATAGAGGGAATAAGGTATTCATGAATTTTAAGGTTAGTTAAAGTTTCTTTTACTCATGGAAGACCTGGTAATCATTTACTCAAAAGACTCAAGTCTCTCTTCAATATAAGGAAGCCTCAATATAGGTTCAAGAATTCAAGACCTTTACTTTCTTGGTGGAAATATTTATGCTTAAAACTGTTAGTTATTTAATAATCTTTGTAAATTTTCAACATAGTTTATACCAAATACAGGGTTTTAACAAAATTTGAGGAAAGCACTTTAGAGGGTGTACTATTCATTGATTTGATTAATTGCTACTACGGTGGTCGTGGGTTTGATTCCCATTCCAGCCTGGCATCTTTATTTTATTATTCACCCAGTTATCCATTACATTCATCATGAGATATAGTGTCAAGTCTCACAGACATGGTCTTAAGTTTTATAGATTCGCGTAGGTATTATCAGAAAAAAATGTAGAGTGAATAATATTTTTTAACCTGGTTCCAATTTAAATTTCATTTTTATTTTCAAAAAGATTACATGATTTGGATGCGACAGGAAAAGCCCGAAACCGCACTCCACAAAACATACACAATAGATTGAATTGATTGAATTTTATTTACAAAAATCAAGAATAAAGAATGTATACAAGTTGGTAAACTAAAAAGTTTTCGAACTTAGCAATAGCATGTGAGAATTATTGTACAAATCCCAAATAAAATATTATTGTACAAATAATAATTCAGTAATAGTAGTTTATGCAACGATTTTATTTTGACCCTTATTAAGGCACGAGTTAGATGTAAGTTATAACACGAGCGAATGCGAGTGTTATAAATATCTCACGAGTGCCTTAATGGCCAAATAAAATCGTTGCATACACTATTTTATCTACGACCACTAGAATACATTTAATTAAAACAATTTCATTTTACCTGTGACTGTCAGAGATTCCTAACCTCTCATCTTAAATACGAGAAGTTATAGTAGATTGTTAGGTTAAAGCAGCTGGTGTAGCAGTTTGATCAAATCAGCTGATAGTTTCACAATATTGAATTAAGATATTGATTCCATCAAAAATGCTTCTGATTGGTCCAGAACCCGTGTTATAATGTAGAACCTGTACTATAATGAGGTCTTTATGCAACGGGTCTCAAAAAGCATTTCGAAAAGAGAGCTGTTTTGGCATCAATTGTGAAACTGTAATGTATACATTATGACATGGTCGTAGATAAATAAGTTTTCAGGATTAATATTATTATTATTATTAGACGTAAAACTCCCAAAGTGGAAGTCGCTGAGTAAAGATGGTTCATTTTTTGGACTTGTTCTTCATGTTTGCCCACCAGCTTTTCATTTTTTGTGCGAATTCAGCTTTTCTCTCTTCACTCCATTTTGTTCCAACTCTTGGAGGTTATGTGTCTGGTATAACTTCCCATTTATAAAGTTTTATTCTGAAATTTTTCTATCGTAAATTTGGCCATTTGGTTATTTTGGCCAGTGCTAGATCTTTTTTAACATTTCGTATCCATTCTCCTCCTCCATTGACAAGTGACGCTACATAGTTTACAATTATTTTTGTTAGTCTATTGTCTGGAAGCCTCATGATGTGACCATAAAATTATTTTTATTGTTATTAAAAGTAACTTTGTTTCAACTAACCACAGTTTCTTTGGGGGTGCACAGATAAACCATCATAATCAAAAAAAATTTATCAGCTATTGAAATAATAATTCATTAAATAATTTTCTAGGATTATTAAAAATAACTTAGTTTCTACTAACCACAGGTCCTATTGGGTGCACAGTTAGGTTAGGTTATGTAATCATTGGAAGTGTCCTATGGCACAATATATTTTGTTATTCTTAACACTTTGTTTGTCAGTCCATTATGAATGTATTCTGTTGCAATCTTGGAATGGAAGATGATTGATAAACAATTTTGAAAAGGAGGAAGATCGATGTCACGAGAGAAAAGGAATAACTTATATTACAAAATAAAGATGGAATTCAAACACAGCGGGGCTCCGTCCTGTGCCTCAGGTCAGGGAGAAGCAAAAAAAAAGAGAGAAGGTATGCAAAAAATTCCATAGAACCCCGAACAACTTTGTAAGCTACACGCTCCCACTACAACTACACCCAAAGTTCGATGGCCTTAGTATAGGGGATTTCTTCAGCATCACGGATTGCATTCTTTTCGCAAGGAATGTGGGACGAAAACAAGAAGAAGTAGAAGAAGAAGAAAAAGATGATGGAGAAGATCAACAGCAGTAGAAGAAAAGGGGGAAGGAGCGGGAGAAGATAGAAGGGAGGAGCAAAAGAAAGGAGAGAATGAAAAGGACGAAGATGTGTAGTAGTAGAAGAAGAGAGGAAGAAGCAAAAGAAGAAGAAAATTAAAAAGAAGAATATGAAGAGGTGTAGCAAAAGAAAAAGAGAAGGAAGGAGCAAAAGAAGAAGAATATGAAGAGGTGTTGCAGAAGAAAAAGAGAAGGAGTGAGAGAAGGAAGGAGCAAAAGAAGAAGAATATGAAGAGGTGTTGCAGAAGAAAAAGAGAAGGAGTAAGAGAAGGAAGAAGCAAAAGAAGAAGAATATGAGGAGGTGTAGCAGAAGAAAAAGAGAAGGAGTAAGAGAAGGAAGGAGCAAAAAAAGAAGAAAATTGAAAAGAAGAACATGAAGAGGTGTAGCAGAAGAAAAAGAGAAGGAGTAAGAGAAGGAAGAAGCAAAAGAAGAGGAAAATTAAAACGAAGAATATGAAGAGGTGTAGCAGAAGGAGTAAGAGAAGGAAGGAGCAAAAGAAGAAGAAAATTAAAAAGTAAACATGAAGAGGTGTAGCAGAAGAAAAAGAGAAGGAGTGAGAGAAGGAAGGAGCAAAAGAAGAGGAAAATGAAAAGAAGAATATGAAGAGGTGTAGCAGAAGTAAAAGAAATCAGAGGAAAAAAGGAGTAGAAGAATACGAAGAATATTTGCAGAAGAGGAAGAAAAAGAATATGAGAAGGAAAAGAGGAGGAATATGAATAGGTGCTGAAGAAAAGAAGGAGGAGTAGAAGAAGAAATGGTGCAGAAGAAGAAGATGAAGAAAAGGAAGAGGAGGAGCAGAAGAAGAAGATGGAGGAGAAGAATAAAAGAGGCAGAATAGGAAAGGAGCAGCAGAAAGAAAAGGAAGATGGAGAAGAAGGAGGAGCAGCAAAATAAAAAGAAGAAGAAGGAGCAGAAAAGGAGGTATAAGGAGAACAAGAAAAATACCAAATGAGGAAGAGGATGAAGAGCAGAAGACGAAGAAGAAGGTGAAGATGAAGAAGAGAAGGAGGAGCAACAGAAGAAGAAAAAGATGGAGGAGGAGGAGGAATAGGATGAAGAAGTGGAGGAGGAGGAGGAGGAGGAGGAGGAGCAACAACAGAAGAAGAAGAAAGTGGAGGAGAAGAAGAAGAAGAAGAAGAAGAAGAAGAAGAAGATCGACAGAAGAAGAATATGAAGAAGAAAATGAGCATAGGAGGAGGAGGAGAAGGAGGAGGAAGAGGAATACGATGAAGAAGTGGAGGAGGAGGAGCAACAGACGAAGAAGAAGATGGTGGAGGAGAAGAAGAATAAGGAGATCGGTAGAAGAAGAAGAAGATGGGGGAGGAGAAGAAGAATAAGGAGATCGGTAGAAGAAGAAGAAGATGGAGGAGGAGAAGAAGAATAAGGAGATCGGTAGAAGAAGACGAAAAGGAGCATATGAGGAGGAGGAATAAGATGAAGAAAAGGAGTAAAAGAGGAAGAGAAAGAAGTAAAATGATAATAATATGGAGAAGTAGAAAAAAAGCGGGAGAAGAAGAAAAATAAGAATATGAATAAGCAGCTCTAGTAGTGAGGACGTTGATAATGGGAAGGAATGGGGCTCGTTTCTGAAAATAAGAAAAGGGAAGTACAAAGTACATCATCTACGCTCTTCTCTTCTCTCTTTCTCTCTGAAAATTTCTCTCTCAACCACAAACTTGCTCCCTTATAATAATAATGTGTACTCCTCCCAGTCTGTAGGCCATATTTCTTGATACAATCTCGTTCTTCCCATTTTCTTCTTCTGTTGGCTCACAAAGGAATTCGATTCAATAATGAGTTCAATACGGTTCAAGGACAATTGAATGAATTCCTTCATTTGTAGTTGTAATTCAATGAAAAAATGTTTGGTTTTGAATTATGTTTTGTTCAAATGTCAGGTGGATGGATATCTTTAGAGGGAGACTTCAATGGGAAGTGATAGCCAAGTAACAGTCTTTTTTGCTGGCCAAACCAATCGGTCACCCTTACAAAGAGCGCCCATGAGTTTCGTAGCTTATCTCTGATTGAACAGATACCTGCTACGGCACTCAGGTATCACTTCCCCCAAATTCATATAGTTGTCGATCAAATCATATAGATTTTTGAAAATAATAAATTAATAGATATCAAAGTATAATTGGCTGGAAATAGTTAATATCACATATTAGCAATCTCAATAATAATAATAATAATAATCTTTATTTTCGCAAATACAAACAAGCAAAAAAAAAAAATACACAGGAAAAAAATTATACATGATAAAAAATTATAATAATTATAAAACAATCAATTATTAGGAGAGAAACGAAGAAGTTACAAAGAAAAAATACTTAGTTCAACTTAACTATCATGTACAAGAAATAAAATGTTACAAAAAAATATCTGCAGAAATAATACCTTACCAAAAACATTACATAATACACAGTTGGGCTTCTATAAGACGAAATCGATTATCTAAGCAAAAACTTTGTTCTAGAGAGGTATCCCTTGATGAGAGGTCGTCTGGTCAGGATTGTATTGTCATGGGACATTTCGAGGAGCATTTCGTTATTTGGAAGTTCGTTATATTTGACTGTATTTTGAAAACACAGGGTTTTTTTTTAAATTTATATGTCTCAGTCATCCTCTATTGTTAAACTATAAACGAATATACATAAAAAATAATATACCAAATACAATACAAATACTAAAGTGATATCAAAATCATATATAAACTGGGAAAAATTGAATTCAATTCAAAGGTCTTCTCCAATAATTAATTGGTAAAATAATAATAGGTTCCAAAATACAAAGGTAATACCAAATATTGTATTTCAATACCAAAATAATAAATAAAGCAAGAAAATTGAATTAAATGGTCATTTCCAATAATTTCTGTTTACTCAATCGTGCCTAAATTCTCCTCGTTCAAGAAAGAAGTATATCTAAAAATAATGTACCAAATAGAATACAAATACTATATTTCAACCAAAAAATAATATATAAAACTAGAAAATTGAATTAAATTCAAAGGTCCTTTCCAATAAATTACTATACGTTCTATCATGCTCTAAGGCATGAATATTTTAGGAAGGAAGAGAAGGAGAGAGTTAGTATGTGTAAGAGAGAAAGAGTGAATATGAAATTAATAAATTCTGTTTATGTATATTTGTCAGTTTATTCAATTGTCAGTCACTTCAAACTAACTTGAGAGAATGAGTGAGTTAGAAAGAATAGTAGATTAACCTTTGAGCCTTACAGAAATAAGTAGAATCGATGAATGAATCGGCTGTCATTAAATATAGCCATTGTCATTATTGATTATTAATTGATAATGGGCATTTTTTCCTATTAAATGCATGTCAAATGCCTGTTGACTGGGTGATATCCTCACACAGATCAATATATTGAAATTTTTCAATCAACCGTCACTAATACAGTATATTATCGATTATGATGGAATCTAAATTGTTGTTGAAAGTTTCCTTATTCTATAAAACTATCGAATTTGAAAAATAGTTTGAAAATAAAAGTTGAGGAAATTGAATACATATTTGTAAGTTTGTCCTGAATGGTTATGATTCTTATTGATGATAAAGTTTAATCTCCCTTTGTACTAAAAAGGTTTGTAGTAACAGCTTATTGCATTCTTTCAACAACTAATACAATTTTTAGAAGATTAATGTGATTTATTTAGGCCACTTGTATCAATTTTAAAAATCCTTTCAGTGTTGATTACATAATTTTCTTTCAAGTGAAAAATTGTTTAATCTCTCAATTACCATACTTCATTATACTAATTTATTTATGTAGTCAATTTTCATTTTTTCTTCATTTAAAAAATTATATTTTTGTCCCATTTTATTCCTATTTTACTTCTCATATATGAACTCCTGATTACTGAATTCGAATATTTCTTGTTTTATCCCTGTGTTGTTGATCAAGTTTCTTTTCTTCTTAATTTGAAAAATATTTTTTCGTCCTACATACTCTCCTTTATTTTCAACTTACAATTCATGGATTTCCTCACTACCGAATTCAAATATTTATTATGTTCCTGGATTTCTTGTTCCATGACGAACTGCGTTGTTAATATTAACTTTTCATGTGAAATTTAACGACTTGCAGTCAAATATTTGTTAAGAATAAGTATAACTCACTTAATCTGTAGGCCGAGCGCTTTCAAATCTTTGAGATCCATCTTCAGAGGCCTATTTTTATATATATTTTTATATATTATGGCTTATTTTTCCTTGTGATGTATTTTGAATGTTGATTTATTTACCTTCAACCTTCAATTTTTTCCGATTTCATCAATAAGCAAAATATTGTGTCTGGCGCAAAATTTCGTCTGCCGACAGTCTCTCAGGATTGCCAAGGTCATACCCCTCCGTCCCCCTTCCATCCAAGGTCACGTGCATTCCTGTAGTTTCATAATCATAATCATAGTCACCAACTCTTATGATCTATGATGCCCTGAAGCCTAATAATTTGACTGCTTTTTATTATTTTCCTCTTCTCAAAATCTCCAGCTTCTATAAGCTTTATTACTACGGTCATTTTTATTCATGTCAAAATAATGGATTTTTCTGATTTATTTCACTTCTCCAACCCAAAACATGAATATGCGAATCCAAAACATGAATATGCGAATCCTGTAACTCAAAACTGTTTCTGTAAAAAATCATTTGAAAAATGTTGGAAGGTTGAGGTAGAAATGTGGGGGTGAAAAAATATGCTAAACTACTTTGGAACTCAAGGACCAGCATAGATTACGCATTAGCAAAGAAATATTAGCATATAATGTTACTAACATTATTATCATTAATGATGTATGCATTATAACATTAATTTTAGGACGTTTTTGCAATACATACAATATTGTATAAAACAATTTCCTACAGTGACCCGAAAAAGGGCCTATTTTTGCACTAACTGTAGCACGCAAAATAGTCTATTCCTGCACCAGTGCGGGAAAGTACTTTCCCGCACTCCAGATTTGCAACCTAACAACACAAAATAGTGAGCATATAATACGCAGGTTCCCTATTCTGTTTTCAAAAATAGGTTGGCTACTCTGCTTCAGCTGCGAAATAAAGTCAGCAGTAGTTGTTGTTGAAATCGATTTGATTCGAAGATAGGTTATGTGAGGAATTGTCAGGTTATGTATGTCCTATTTTGTTCTGTTTAAATTACTTTATACATTACTGTATGGAAAATTTAATGTGTAACTTGAGCGCAAAGTATTGTTTCTGCACTCGAGAAACGTTTTTCTCGCCTTTGGCTCTCGAAAAAAACTGTTTCTCTCGATGCAGAAAAACGCTACTTTGCACTCTAGTTACACAAATAGCTATTAACTTCGTACTGTTCAGTTTTTTTTTACTGTACTGTACTTCACGTTTTGTGCTGTATTGTTTCAGTTTCATTAAATTGCAGTGCTAAGTAATATACACAACAGCTTTAACTGTATTTACCTACTGTACTTCCTTACAAACATATTCAAGTGAATTCTCAAGGTTTCAGTTACGTTTCTATAATTTTAAAGAATAAAAACAGCCTATTTTCGACAATCCGGATATTTTGATAATCCGGATGAGGTTTGGTCCCTATTAATCCGGATTATCGACGCTCTACTGTAATCTAAACCCCACTTCACCCAATATTTATCACCAATCCGCTGTTCCATTTCCTTTCTTCATTGTGAGCAGGAGTTGATATGTAGAGAAGAAAGAAAGAAAGAATGACGTTGAACAGAACCGCATAGAGAGCCCAGTAACCCGAGGTGAATTGAAAAGAAATAAGAATAAAAAAAAAGAAGGAGAATGGAATCCCATAGGAGGCTATTCTTCCTTCCCCCCCACCTGCCTCACATTCCGCATTCCTGCTGTTCCTCTTCGTCCTTCTTCTTTCCCTTTCATCGTCTGTCCTTGTCTTTGCATATCATCCTTTTCGGGTCGTCCTTGTTGCTCACCTTGTGGATGGATGCCGAGTTGCCGAGCGCCCTCTGGGCTCCTCCACTACGGCCAGCCCACCGCACTCATGCTTAAAACCGTCGGCGATCCTTGTGCACGGGATTCTCGCTTTGGACGTTGTGATCGGGCAGCGGTTGAGAAGAAGATGAAGACGGAGAAGAGGAAGAAATAGAATGAATAGATGACGATAGAAAGGAAGAAGGAGAAGAACAAATAAGAGACTGAGAAGAGGGAGAAGAAGAAGAAGGAAAAAAATGAGAAGGAATAGGAGACTGAGAAGAGGAAGAAGAAGGAATAGATGACGGAGAAGAGGAAGAAGAAGAAGAAGGAATAGATTACGGTAGAGTGGAAGAAGAATAAGGAAGACAGAGAAGAGTAAGAAGGAATAGATTACAGTAGAGAGGAATAATAATAATAATTAGAAGAAGGAAGACAGAGAATAGTAAGAATGAGAAGGAATATGAGACCTAAGAGAGGAAGAATAAGAAGAAGAAAGACGGATAAGAGGAAGAATAAGAAGAAGAAGAAGGAAGACGGAGAAGAGGAATTAGAAGAAGGAATAGATGACGGTAGGGAGGAAGAATAAGAAGAAAAAGATGTAATAGGAGTCGGAGAAGAAGAAGGAATAGGAGATGGAAAAGAGGGAGAATAAGAAGGAATAGGAGACTGAGAAGAGGAAGAATAAGAAGAAGAAGAAGAAGAAGGAAGAGGGAATAGAATAGGGAGAAGAAGAAGGAAGAGGGAATAGAATAGGGAGAAGAAGAAATAATAGGAGATTGATTGATTAAATGCCTTTATTAGGGCGGAGTTAGGACTCCTGGTCCTCTCTTCCACTCAACCCTATGGCGACGGAGAAGAGGAAGAATAAGAAGGAATAGATGACGGTGGAGAGAAAGAATGTGAAGAAGGAGAAGGAAGACGGAGAAGATTAGATTAGATTATTTACTTTATTCATGTAGATTACAAAATGCACAGTCTTAGATTCTAGATAATGATAGTTAAAAATATATAAGTACTGTAATTATTGTTCTATGAATTTTACAAAGCTTAACTGGAGAATTATCCAACGATATGAATATGAGATGCAATTTGATAGCGATAACTTGATTGTGATGTATCTACATGAAACGGCGAAGTTTGAACATATAAATGTCTATTCTTGGAAGAGGTTATTCAAGAATACTCTTGGAAGAGAAAGAAAATAGAAAGAGAAAGAGAAGGAGAAGGAGAAATAGGAGATGGACAAGAGAAAGAAATAGAACGCAAGGTAGAAGTTAGATTATAAGAAGACAAGAAAGAATAAACAGAAGACGGAGAAGAGGAAGAAGGAGACGGTGAAGAGGAAGAAGACGGTGAATAAGATGAAATAAGAGATAGAGAAAAGAAAGAAATATAAGGCAAGGAAGAAGTAAAATTGGAAGGCGAGAAGAAGAAAATGATGAAGAAAGGAGATAATGATGATGAGGAAGAAGAAGACTGTGAAGAAGAAATAGGAGACGGACAAGGACAAGAGAAAGAAATGGAAGACAATGATGAAGAAATAGAAGACAAGTAAGAAAGAGGTAAACATCGAAGACGAGGGAGAATAAAATAATAATGTACAGGAAAAGAGAAGAAGATGGGATGAAGAAGAAATAGAAGATGGGATAAAGAAGAAATAGAAGACGCAGAATAAAAAGACAGATGAAGGAATAGGAGGGGAGAAGGAGACGGAAAGGGGGAAGAAGAAGGTGAAAAAAGAAGAAATAGGATATGAGAAAATAGAATACGGAAAAGAGGTGGAAGAAAAACAGAAGATGACGGGAGAGAGGAAAAAGAAGACCAAAAAGAATCTTGTGCACAAGGATCGCCGTTGGTTTTAGGCATGAGTGCGCCCTGTGGCTTCCAGCATTCCAGCTAGTGCTCCAGTCCTCCAGTCGTTCTCCAGCGGTCGTTGGGTGAGGGTGTTTTGAGGTTATGTTCGTTGCGTCTCCACCGGTATGCCGGCGATTTAGTGATTTCAAGTGAACCGGTGTATTTCTACAGTGACAGTGTATTTATTATGGTTGCAATGGAGCTGCAACACTACTGGAACCCCTACGATGGCTCGATCGGTTCCTATTTCACCGAGCAGGTCATGTCGCCGGCGTCCGTGTCACCGGCGTCGTCTGTGGCGTCGTTTCCTAGCTCCTATCCGACGCCTACCTCCATCTACTATCATCCTCATCCCCATCACCATCAAACTGTCTACTATGTGTATTACGATTACGATGTCTACGGCTATGAGGACTATGTAGGTTTTTCGAAAATCTTTTTATTTTTACGTTTTTTCCGGAGGATGAAGCCCATATAGGTCTGAGACCTGTGCGTGGGTAATGAATTGGATGATTTTCATTAATGAGTTGGACCTCCAGTTTTAGGTGGGTTCCGAACCGGGAAATGATTTTACAGCAGAGAACAGTCTTTTTTGCTAGCCAGTCCAATCGGTCACCCTTACAAAGAGTTTCAAGGAGTTTCGTAGCTTATCTCTAATTTGTTTCTAATTTGTCTAGCTCTTTTTTTTCTGTAAAGCTTGTATTTTCTAGCTTAATTTCCTCGTAAATTTTCCCTATCCATTGTTCTCTCTTACTTTTCCATCAGCTTTAACATTTTCTATCTCTATTTAATAAATGGTTTTCACACACCCATACTGGAGATAATGGAGGGATGCATTTCACTTCTAAAGAGAAGCTTCGTCAGCGTTTATCTATTTTCTATCTTACTAGCGGCTTCTCCATGTTCAATCAGTTTTCCCTTCTTTCTTATTTTTCAGAATACTTGTAACTTCCTTTTAAATTTGTTTTTTTTTTTTTGTTAAAATTATAAATTTTTCTATTTTATTGCTTAGTTTCTTCTTTTGTTAGTTTTTTTTTCATTTCACGATTGTGAAACTATTATATGTATTGAACTTGGATTTTTGGATTTTTTTATTCAAAATTTGTAAAGAAAGTGGGCTGTACCTGTTCTATCTTTACTTGACTGTGTTTTGTAATAAATAATCACATATATTATTATTATTATTACTATCTCTTCTAATTTTATTCATTTGCATCATTATCTTCATGTTTTCCGCATTTTTTTGATAAAAATGTTGAGCTAATTTTAGTTTGTTCTGTTATATATATGCGTTCTCTACAGACAGTTTCTATCTTCTTTCCTAAAATTTATTACTGCAACATAAATTTGCATTCATTAAGAATCATATTGTGCTGTTGAAGACTTTGTGTCTTATATTTCGTTTCATGTAGATGTACCCAATATTCTTTCATTTTCAAGGTTATATTCGTTTCTTTTATTCAGCTTTTTTTTCAAATTTTAATATTTGTATTGAATAATTTTATATTTGCCATGTACTTATTCATCTACATATTTTAATATTTGTCAGAAAGCGTACTAAAAAACGAGAATTCTCTTTGTATTAAATATTTTAAAGTATTCAGTATCTAATATCAAATATTCAATTAAACTCCAATATTTTGTTTCATGGAGATTGACCTAATATGTTTTCATTTTTCAAGATTATTCGTTCCTTTTCTTTCACTGTTGTTCAAGTTGCTAAATCAAGCTGTTGATTAATACCTTTTTGGAGAACTTCTTTCCCCAACTAAACATTTGGACCTTTTCCTGTGGACTAATAATTTATTATCTTCGATCACAATATTGTTGTCTTTATTTGAAGTGTACTACCTAAAGTGACAGATAAATGGTCAATTCAAATTGTTTATTTGAATTTATTACATGAAAGAAAATCTTTGCCGAGGAAGAGATAGGAGTTCTTGAGTACTGCGTTAAATACTTGATTGAATCATAATTTTAGCACTTAGTGTTGTCTACCAGTTTGACTGTGAATAGGTTCTGTTGCTATCACATAATTTTCAAACATGCTGTACAATGTTGTACTGAATAAAGAAAATAATTCTCGTTCTTTTTGTTTCCAGGCCAAGAAAGAAATCTACGACATCAAACAGCAGAGGTTACATCTAGCTGAAGATGAGTACAATCACCTAAATAATGCCCTTAGTACACTCAACACGTCCAGGACAAGTTGTGAGTATCTTCAAATTTCTAACAATAACCAATTATTAATCTCAATGCGATTGTATTTGTTGTCTTTAGTGATCACTAAAATGTTTAACTAAAGCTCACTTGAAACATAACGATTAGAAAAGTTATGTAGTATGTAAAGTTCACTTGAACCATAACGAGAAAAATGTGTGCAAGAATTGTGTTCAACTAAATTCAAATATATTTCATTAAATATGACTATTTTTAATAATATTAGCGAAGGCATCTAGCAAGTAGTCATCTAAATAACAATATATTTTTTTGGTGGGTGAAGCCCACATAGGTCTAATACCTGTGCGTGGTTAATGAGTTGGATGATGGTGATTGATGAACTGGACCTACAGTTTTTAGGTGAGTTCCGAACCACCGGGAAGTGATTTTACAGTAGAGAACTGTGTCTTTTTGCTGGCTAATCTAATCGGTCACCCTTACAAAGAGTGCCCAGGAGAACGCAGCTTGTCTCTATCTGATTGAACAGATACCTGCTACGAATCACGGCTATAACAGTAATTATAAGAAATTTTTAATTATAAAAAATTTCAGTGTTTTAATTACGTGATATTGTGGTATTACTGGTTAATCACTGGTATTACTGGTTCAATCAAAGTATTTTCTCCAAATTAAAATGTCCACTAATATGCTGTGAAACATAACCTAAAAAAATTTGAACTCTAAATTTAAAAATTAGTCCAATGGAGGCAGTGCTGGGCTAAAGTCCAGTTGTCTCTTCACGCCAAGTTGTATGTAGCCTTATGTGAATGAATGAATGAATGAATGAATAAAACTATCAAGTGTCTTTTTTCGGATTGGCATTTTGAAAAATGATCAAGCATTAAAACCAACTCGGATTAGAGATGGAGGATTCTCTAAGGTGAAAATGGAAAATAACTATAATAAAGACATGAAAAACACTGAGAAGGGCCTCAAATCCGTGTACTGTGGGTCGTCTTAACAACAGAGTGAAACGGCCGTCACGTCATAACGTGTGTCACAATTTCCATTTGAAAGTGTTTTTAAAGTTTTCATTATATACTAGTGGATACAAGATGGATCTTCAACATCATAAGCAAAATAACTTCTTTGAACACCCATATTTCTTTAATATGTAAGGCTCTAATATAATAATCATATTCATTCCTGTCATATTCAATGCCAATATAATGAACATTCACTATTTTTTTTATCTTTTAGATACCCCAATACCAAAAATATTATTCAATAGTTTGAATTTTGACCAAACGTTTTTTTTCGGAGGATGAAGCCCACATAGGTCTGAGTCCTGTGCGTGGGTAATGAATTGTATGATGGTGATTGATGAGTTGGACCTACAGTTTTAGGTGGGTTCCGAACTACCGGGAAGTGATTTTTCAGCAGAGAACAGTCTTTTTTGCTGGTCAATCCAATCGGTCACCCTTACAAACAGCGCCCAGGAGTCTCGTAGCTTATCTCTGATTGAACAGATACCTGCTACGGCGCACGGCTATCACTTCCCCGACACTTGTAAATTAACACTTGTCTCTCTTCTCTCTCCTTGAAATTTGACTTACTGGTCAACCAATTTTTAAATGGGTTTGGTGTTTTCCCCTCTATGGCTCGCTTTTCCTCTACGTTGTGCTGATGACAGTTTATCACTTATTTGGTAAATGAAATAATGGATAATTTGCCAAATGAAGGATAAAAATTGATACTCGTCTGTATTATTAGGAATTTATTGATTTTGTTTGTTTGCTTTTTTTGCAGTATGTTCGAGTTCGAGTAGTGTAAGCACAAAATACGATCCCGACCTATTGAAATCAGACGTGGCGCTGGCTAGAAACAGGGTGTCCAGGCTAAAACGAGAACTGGAACAAATCAAGGCCGAAATGAGCTGCACACAGAGAGGTGTCGAGACCCTGGCGTCGTAAGTACAATTTTCTATCTAGATATACTTGGATATACTTTCCTTTATTGCCACATAACATTTTTAAATACAAACAGATTTTATTTTATTGATACACATTCATGAGTGCAGTAACCAAAAGCACTAGAACAATGCACAAATCGTATTGAGAAATTCAAGTAATATAGATTTTTTTAATAGCTATCAAATGATTTAGTCAAATGTCGAGGCAATCCAGCTATGAGGAGACAGTGGAGAGTCGTGCAGAGGCTCAAAAGGAAGATAGTTAGATAAAAACTTTATTTGTCATTAAAGCACAAAAAATTACAATTGTAAATATAATTTACTTTCATAACATAATATAATTTACACAATATAGAAACTATTAAAAAACAAAAAATATTGAAGCACAAAAAATTACAATTGGAAATATAAGGTACTTTCATAACATAACATAATTTACACAATATAGAAACTATTGAAAAAAGTGTGTAGTAAAAAAGCAAAACAATGAATAATTGAACTTCATCTGGATTGTACGATCATCAATCAATCAAATCAAATCAATTTATTGCCACAAAAATTCACAATAAGAACAAGATAATATATTGCATCGATATATGATACAAAAAGAAAATACATCTGTATGTCATGGTCAAACAAACAAATCTTATACAAGTATTTTCTTACGCACACAATTTAAAACAAAAGTAAAGTAAAACTTGGCACCACCCAGCAAAGGAAATCCCTGTAACCATCATGAATGGTGCCCTTCATATTTAAAGGTTTTTGATGAACTGGCAGCTGCAGCTCAAGTTTTATTTTTCCCTGGCAGCGCCAAGACTGTTTTTGCATCGTTTGGTGAAATAAATATATTATATTATTATTAACTTATATTTTTTGTAGAATGCTTTTAAGACAAGTCAGTCCAAATACATCACCAACACTATACATTAGTTGTCCAAAATATTATTGCTAGGATTCTAGTTCGAAATACTTGAAATTAATATGAAAGAATCTCTTTTACTCTTAAAAACCTTCATAAACTAAATATTTCGATATTTTAATAACTTTTCGAGCTTCGGTTTCCAACTAAGTGGATTCATACAAAAGAACAGCGGGCAAGGTCTGGAAACACTACACTTTATGGTTTCAATACAGGTTGGGTGGAATTGTTTTAGAATAATTATATCATGCAGTTTTTTAATTTAAAAAATAAATATTTTATATTTCTTGCAGTTTAGAATGTATTTTGAGATTAATTAATTTTTGTTTAATTACAAAAGCATTTTGATAATTACTTGAACCCAACTTCAAATTATTCCTGGATTTCTTGTTCCATGACGAACTGCGTTGTTAATATTAACTTTTCATGTGAAATTTAACGACTTGCTGTCAAAGTCGTTAAATTTCACATGAAAAGTTAATTCAAATTATTTCTAAAGCATGATGTAAAATATTGTAATATAATTTGTATTGTATTATGGCTTTGTCCATTTTCCCATATCCGCGATGTTGGAAACCTAGGTTTTAATCTTATACTGTTACTCACTAAAAAATGATAACCTGCTCGGTTTCTTAATACCATACAAGCAAGACTTTTGTGCATATCGCACCATATTTTATATATTATGAGCAATAGTATCTTGCTTGTATTATGTTTTATTATGCTTGGTTGATTATGTTTTTGTAATGAATAAAAATGAATATTTTAATAAACATACAAGCAGACAGTTGGCAATATTTATTTTTTTGGGAGGATGAAGCCCACATAGGTCTGAGACCTGTGCGTAGGTAATGTGTTACATGATGGCGATTGATGAGCTGGATCTACAGTTTTAGGTGGGTTCCGAACCACCGGAAAGTGATTTTACAGCAGAGAATAGTGTCTTTTTGCTGACCAATCTAATCGGTCACCCTTTCAAAGAGTGCCCAGGAGAACGCAGCTTATCTCTATCTGATTGAACAGGTACCCACTACGGCTCACAGCTATTGTAATGGGTTGTTTGTAATAATATCTTGCTTGTATCTTTGCTTGATTGTGTTTTTGTAATTCAATTCAAATTTATTTCCACACCAGAATAGAACAGAATATAATATTTGTATAAGAGTATGCACATCAAATAATAAGAAATCTTTAATATAACCTCTATAATGAATAAAAAGTAATATTTTCATTTGCATACAAGCAAGACAGTTGGTAATAATGAGTTGACAGACTATTAGGTTATTTGGAAGTTCGTTTTATAGCTCTGTTATGATGAGCCATGTCCAGTTATAATTTATAATGCATTTTTTTCGTTGTATACAGGGTGGAACAAAAGTTGGGCGGCGCACAAGGCGGCTGCTATAACATAACCGAGGCGCAGGCGATCGTGGCCGAGTTGCGCGAAATCCAGCGTTCGCTGAGTTCGGGCGAACAGGAGCGCAGCGAACTGATGCGATCGCTGGCCAAGCTGAAGGACGATCTGACGCGACTGCAGCTGAGCGAGAGTTCGCCCGATGTGTCGACACTGTCGCTGCCCGCTGTTACGCCGTCGGACAAGCTTAGCACCGCCTCGCAGACCGATCTGTCCGGCGAACTGGTTCCCATGGGCACACGGCTTGCCGAGATGGCGCGCATGAGGTAAGCAATCTATTTATTTCATTGGCAAAATTGTATTAAAGATGGCGAAATTCAAATTTAAATTCAAGTTAATCTTATGCGAGTGGTCCACAGTTTTAAACGATTTTAGTTCTATAAAATGCATTACAGATGATATTTTTGTTTTTGAATTGTATTACTTCGTGTTGTAACTGTTTTCATCTGTATTTTGAAGTAGCAATAAAGTATTATTGAATTGAAAAAAAAAATATTTAAACTTCTACGGTACCAAAGAATAAGGAAATCTTGATTGTTGGTCTATGCTTGTACATTTTCGGCTATAAAATCTAGAACAAAATTCAAAATTATATCAAGTTTCTTTGGACTATTGGGCAGTTTTAGTGCTTCATTTTCAATGTGTAAATCTAAATTAATATTCATGTTTTGGAAAGAATCGGTAATTGCACTTCAAAGTGAAATTTTTAGTGAACTTTTTCTTGATCTAAAATTTGGATTTTTTTTTAAATAAGCAGTAGTGGGCTGTGCCTGTTGTATCTTTACTTGATTGTGTTTTGTAATAAATAGATAAATAAATACAATGGATTTTAGTTTAAGTAAATACAACACAATATTTTTTATATAATTCTGCCGCTTAGCGCAGTTGGTTGGGGCGTCGCAACTTCAGCTAGCTGTCGTTTAAGCGGTCGTGGGTTCGAATCCCGCTCCTCCGTCTTGCATCTATGTGTATCATTCTCCTCATTACCCACGCACAAGTCCTGCACTCATGTGGGCATCATAAAAAAAAATAAGATATCCCCTTGGGCGTAACTGCATGTACGCGTGAATGAGTCATATTCGTGGAATATACATAGAATATCACATTTAATAGTGTAATGTTACAAATTACTTTAGTCTTGATCTCAAGGTCAATAATATTTTATTTATACATTTTCAATAATTTATGGAAATACTTTTTTACGTCTTCACTGATTGAGTCCCATTTTTCAACTGAACTTGGATTCGTTATTTTTTCACGTTACTAGGCAACCTTCTTCTTTCTCTTCTTCTCTTCCATATGATCAACTTTATTTGTAATATTACAATAGATACAATAGTAAATAGTAGAAGAAGAAAGAGAAAAAATGTAAAAGAAGAAAAAGAAGCAAAGGAGATGAAGAAGAGAAGGGAAGAATAAAAGAGAGACGTCTACTCATCAGACAATATCGGACCAACCACAAGCTTACATCCTTATTGTTGCTCCTGATTGAAGCCCCCAATTTTCGTAGATTAATCAAATTTTTCCGTCTACGTTGTCACTTTTCTTTCAGTCTCTAATCTTTGGTCAATCAATTAAAAATTGATGGTACCATACAAAAATTGACAAAAATGCAAAATTTAAATTAGATATATTCTATTACATTCAGGTTTAATTTTTATTCATCTTTTATGTTTTCTTTGTAGGTTGGAGTACGATGAAGCGAGAAAACGGATGAAGGCGATCAAACAACAGCTGGCCGATCTAGAGGAGAAGGTCGTACCCGGACAGGCTGAATCAGACAAGGACAGACTGCTGCTGTTCCAGGAGAAGGAGCAGCTGCTAAGGGAGTTGAGGAGTATCACGCCAAGGACGAGGAGTCATCAGGAGATGTCTAGGATACAGGGTGAGTTGACAAATGATTGGGTTGTTTCTGATTGATTTAAGTGCTTCACATGTCAAGTGAAGTAGATGACGAACATGAAGTTGTTCTCAAAGACATTCTTAAATCTTCTTTTACTGTCAGAAATAATAATAATAATAATAATAATAATAATAATTCGTTTATTTCACTGCGAACATATACAAACATTTTACACATGATACATCATATGCATATGATGCATAATACATCATGAGCTAAATCCAAATAGTAATATAAAATTTCAGTTTTAAATATTTATATACAATTCATTGATTCAAAATTACATAGCAGCAATTTTTTGCTTCCAGTCTTTTCTTATAAATATATTTTCTTAATTAAATTGCAGTTGCTAAAATATAAAATACAATCATAATTGTTTGCGGCCATTGCGGTACAAATACCTTGAAATACAAAATAGGAAAATACACAAAAATATTAAAATTTAAATGTGCAGTATCACCAGGATAACTCATAGATATTAAATTTGGTGCCCGAGGAAGCAAAATGCAGCAAGATAGAGACTTTGTTAGAAAATAAAACTATTAATAACTTACGAATTTCAAAGAAGTAAAAATTTATATATTTTGTGTTATTGCTATGTATGTCTACGAAATTATAATATAGCTATAATCAAACCACAGACAAAAGAACCTTGGCGCATTGTATCACTGTAGTTACCACTCCCCCGGACACACAATAAGCTTCGGTTGACGTGTGAGGATCTTTGAATCTTCTGGATCTTTGAATCCGTCCCTTCATACCACTCCCCCACAGCTCCCACTCTTGTGCGAGTGAGAGCGACAGCTTTATTGCCCTCTCACTCACTTGCTCGACCGATGACATCATACCGGAGCGTTCTTTTCAATTCATACATTATTATTACCGATGTTCACTGTAGGACAGCCAAGCGTTGACTGACCCCCTCCACTACTCTAGTGAGCAAGTGGGATAAACTGCATAGCGTGCTCTCTCTCTCTCTCTGCGCAGTAGAGTTCATATTTTGAAGGTTCTTTTGTCTGTGGTTGGATTATATTTATATTTTATAATACAGTATATACCTAATAACCTTTATTTCTACTATACATTAACTTACATTTTATAATATCAAAATATCATATGCAAAATAAATTATTTATTATGAAAGAACTAGAAGTATATTGTTTATTTCATTCCTAGATTTCTTGTTCCATGACGAACTGCGTTGTTAATAATAACTTTTCATGTGAATTTAACGACTTGCAGTCAAATAATATTTGACTGCAAGTCGTTAAATTCACATGAAAAGTTTATTTCATGTTGTTCAAATAGCCAGGCTTTTATTCTTTTTGTGAATTCTGAAAGAGATCCATTTCTACTATCATTTGGAATCATATAGAATAATTTGGGACCCAGATACAAAAATGATTTAGCAAAAAAACTAAAATTTATTTTTGTGTTGTGATAGGTGAAATCAAGAAGCTAGAGCAGGACCTGAACCAGGCGATGGAGCTGTCGAACAGGGCGATCGCCGACCGACTGCGGCTGCACGAGGAGAAGCAGCTGCTACTGGCGCAGCTGGTGGACGCGCTCAGGTCAATGACCTCGCTCGAGTCACAGCTGCGCACTCTGTCGGCCAGCACACTCTCCGTCAGCTCCAGCTCCTCGCTCGGATCGCTCTCCACCACTTCCAGCAAAGGATCGCTCAGCTCCGGACTCAGTTTCACCGATATCTACGGTGGTCCGCAGTGTATGGCCACTGTTCAAGAACGGTCAGTACTAATAGTTTGGAGCTTTATTTAGAAGAATGTTACAATGTTTTTAAATTGTAAAATAATATTGATTTTTTTTAGGATGAAGCCTACATAGGTCTAAGACATGTGGTAATGATTTGGATGATGGTGATTGATGAGTTGGACCTACAGTTTTAGGTGGTTTCCGAACCACCGGGAAGTGATTATACAGCAGAGAACAGATTATTTTTTGCTGGTCAATCTAATCGGTCACCCTTACAAAGAATGCTTTAAACGCTGCTTATATCTATCTGATTGAACAGATATTGTATTGATATTAAATTGTAAAATATTTACAAATATTGACAAGAAAAACACTTGAGATAGATCTTTTTCGAGTGAACTTTTAAATTGATAGTCGTTAAGTGAAAAATAATCATTTTGTTATTTTTCGAGTGAAGTTTTTAGCAAATCTAAATTTTTAGTCTGTGTTAACCTCAATGTTTTGGACAATGTATCATATTCAAAATTTGTGAAGAGAACAGTTTTGGACTTGAGTCTGTTGCGCCTTCACATTCATTGTAATTTTGTCACAATAATTGAATATAACTAGATTGCCTGACTCGATTAAATCAGCATACGTAATTTATAATCCAGAAGTCCTTTCTTTTGTTCTCCTCTTTTTCTTCTGCTTCTTTTCTCATTCCTTTTTCTCCTGCTTCTCTTCTTTCTACTCTTACTTCTCTTTCTTGTCCTTATTGTTTTCCTACTTCTCTTTCTTGTCCTTATTGTTTTCCTACTTCTCCTTCTTCTATCTTTCTTTGCCTTCCTTTCCTACACTTTCTAAGTTTTTCTTCTTTTTCATCCCTTTTTCTTCTCCTTTATTTCCTTCTATTTCTTCCTTTTCGGCATAATATTCTCTTTTTTCAGCTCTGCTTTTATTCTTTTTTTCTTTTCCACCCTCTCTTTTTTCCGTCTCCTTCTCTTCTTTCTTCACTTTCCCTTCTCTTTCCTGTTTTTAGTTTTCTTTTCCTCCATCTTCTCTTTGTCTAATTTTTCCTTCTCCTTTAGCTCCGTCCATTTCTTTAGCTAATAGTAGGTCCACCATGTTCCCCGCAACATGGCTCAAACGGCGAGGTGGAACTACCCGTCTTTAAGGGTCTCCCCACCATTAAAAGCCATACGCTTATTATTATTATTATTATTATCATCATCATCATTATTATTATTATTATTATTATTATTTATTATTTATTATTTATTATTTATTATTTATTATTTATTATTTATTATTTATTATTTATTATTTATTATTTATTATTTATTATTTATTATTTATTATTTATTATTTATTATTTATTATTTATTATTTATTATTTATTATTAGTCTATTATTATTATTATTATTATTTCTTTAGCATCTTCTCCTCCTTCTCTTCTTCTTCGTTTCCTTTCTCTTCATTTTGTGCCTTTTTCTTCCTTTTCCTCTGCCTCTTCCCATCCTTTATCACATTATACTACTTCTTTCGCATCTTCTTCTCTTTTTCTTTTACTCCCCCTTCTGATTCTTCTCTCATTTTTCGTTCTCCTTCTCTTTTCCCGTATATTTTTCTTACTCTTTTTCTACTATTTCTTTTGGTACTATTTTCTCTCCTTCTCCTCCTCCTTCTCCTTCTCCTCCTCCTCCTTCTCCTCCTCCTCCTCCTCCTCCTCCTCCTCCAGGAATTCAGGACTCATGCCCGGTTTCTCAGTCATTCAGTAGCTATAGATTTAATACTGGCCCTAATGCTTGTTTCACACATACCCGAAACCGGTGTCGTTTACCCTGCATAATTATATAATTAATAATAGTATAATTTATTAATTATAATTATATGTTATATATTTTTCATTATTATATATTTACCCGGCATTGTATCATGCAGTATATGATCTCAAGAATCGGGTAAGTGTGTAAATATCCCCATATTATACCATTTCTCAACGGCTGGGTATAATCAACACCGGTTACCCGACTGCCGCCGGGTATGTGTGAAACAAGCCGTAGGGCCGCTATTGTATCATCAGCTACCGAATGATTTACTGAACGACTGAGAAACCGGGTATGAAATTAATTTTTATTTAAAATAATTCAAAGTGGATGAATAATATTTTTATTTTTTTTTTAATTTTTTCATTTGGAAAATGAAATTTTATTTTGTTTTGTTTTTTAGTCCGGTTGACATGGTGGATCTGCACAGGCGTGTGGAGCGTCTGCTGAGAGGCGGCTGTGACCCCCCCTGTCCGGCACCGCCCCCCGCCTACGAGGCAACTCCCATGCGGCCCCCTTCGCCGCCCCTCTCTCCCATCTCGGAGACACCCCCGCCCCGATCCCCCTCCGCACCGCCAACCCCTCCCTCGGTCAGCGCCGCTGTCAGCGACGAATCAGTGGCGGGCGATTCGGGCGTTTTCGAGGCTTCCAACAAGAGCACCAGTCAGCAGCGTGCACTGTCCGATATGAATGTTGAAACAGCTCAGGTGCAAATCAAACTTAGGTGAGAGTTGACTTCAATTTATTTTATTTTCAAAATTAATATTTTTTTAAATTGTGGATGATGCTCACATGAGTCTGGAGACTTGTGCGTGGGTAATGAGGGGAAGAGGTGAATGGATGAGAAACATCCATGGCTGAATGAGTTTCGAACGCAAGGCTGCAGGAACGAAGCCAGCCAGAGCCTTATCTTATCACAGACAAGCGCTTCAACCAACTGTGCTACCAGAATAATATCTCGAGGGTCCTCCAAAACCCATAATTTTTAGGTGCCCATGTAAAGCTATTACAGGTACGAAAATTTTATGTATAGAGAAAGAAAGTAGCTACATAGACTTATTGATTAAATAAACATAATAATATTAATGAGAGCAATATCGATAGTAAAAATAGAAAGTAAAAGCTAGGATAGAAAAAAAGAATAGTTATCGAAAGAAGTTTATAATGAAAGAATGTATTTATTGGTCAAATTATTTTATATCCTGTTATTGTCTATGAGAAGATGAGATCTGTTTTTGTGACATGAAATGTTTCGTGTCATTGGTTAACCGAAAGCTATACATTTGTTGTATTTTTTGTATTTTGTTTTTTGTATTTGTATGTCTATGATGAACTCGCAGCTGGCGCACAAGTGTTCACTTTGCTAGCTGTGCCAAGTATAAGATATAATGTACATTTAAATATTTTCTTGTATCGTTTTTTTTTTTTTTTTTTTTTTTTTTTTTTTTTTTTTTTTGGCAAATAAATATTATTATTATTATTATTATTATAACAGAAGAGCTAAGACAAGAAAATGTAGAAAAAGTGATCTTACGCAATTTAGCAATATAATGGTTGAATTTTATTCGAACTTCAGTTTAAAATCATTTTATTAGAACTATAACTAAAATAACTAAGATTATTAAATTAAAATTACATAAATAAAATATATAACTAAATAGCTGTTAACTAAAATTATATTATTGAGTGAATGATGGTTGTTTTTAGAGTATTTTTTCTTGTAGTCGTATGTAACGTATTGTATGTATTAACTTGATGCGGAAATGAATTATTTTGATATTTATTCATTCATTTAAGTTATTTTTCGATAATACTGCGAATTTTTTAAATTACATCTTACGATTTGTTTGAAGATTAAAATTGAATTCAACTTTGAAATTCAAATTGAAGATGGATTTTTCTTGGAAGATATATTTCGTTATTTGGAGTGTTACGAGATGTTCTATCTTTGTAATATGCATGCTTCTTATGAAGTATTAGTAAGTAAACTTAGACTGCTCGTAGATGTATTTTTTCAGTTTATAGTTGAAAAATCAGTGAATATCTTCAACAACCTCTTTTATGTGATCAGTTCATGCTTGTCTATCTTATTGTTATCATAATTATGTTTGTGCAAAACGAGTTTTTAAAAATTTTGAATGTTATTAATAAAATGTGTTGTATTTTTAGGTATTCGGTCGGGGACAGTATGCTACATATAGGCATTGAAAGGGCGCGAAATCTATCAGCACTATTTATACCAGATCTTTGTCAAGTGTAAGTACAATTGATAATTTATTTTCCATCAACTATTTGCTTCATAAATTATTTCGCCATTTATTAATTTATCTAAGTTATTTGTCAATAATATTGCGAATATTTTCCACCAACTATTTGTTTGATAAATTATTTAGCCATTTAATAATTCATCAAAGTTATTTGTCCATAATATTATGAATTTTAAAAATTACTCTTTTCTATTTGAAGAATCAAAATTGAATCCTACTTGTTAGATAATCCAGCTTTATATTGTGAGTTTCCGAGTACATTCTATTCTATTATAAAATAAACAATGCTACTGTATTTTCAAGATAAGAAATAGTTTTTCTAATTTATTTAATATTGTTTTCATTACATGTTTATGATTGTGGTTCTATCCATATCGCTCAATAGATGATTTTCACCATTCTTTGTGTCAAATCAAATCAAAATTTATTCAAATTCTTTGACATATACAAACAAAATAATTGAATTTTTTTTAAATAATCCTGCAAGGAACAATCCTGTGTGAGTTGCTAAAATTAAAATGAATTTAGAAATGAAGTAGTGGACACAGAGAAAATAGAAGAAGATGAAGGAAGAGAGAGAAGAAAAGGAGGGTGATGGATTCAATTGTGTGATCATGAATTTTGAATTGTGGCCGTTAATAGCTATTCTTCTACATCATTTATGTTAACTTAAGTACTATAGTATGTTGAGGTACTTTAAGGATTTGAATATTGAAGATGAAATAGATTAATATATTCATAATGAATAGGGGCAGTGCAAACCGCGGTCATCTCAAATGTTAGTTTCCTATTAAAAACATCAATTGAATAGGTGAAGTCGAGACACAGTTGGCACGCTTTCATACTTGAACTTTTCAAACTGTAATTGATTTACAAAGAACAACACGAGTTTTAAACTGTTAGACTTTTATAGTGTTAATGATGACATATTTATTATTATCTTATTTTGATGTTTTTTTTTGTGCAGGTACATAAAAGCCGCCCTTCTACCTAGTGGACCCACTTCGGTTCTAACGTGTTGCACGAAACCCATTTCCGACCTGGCGAAACCCAGGTTTGGAGAGAACTTCCCTCTATCAGTTCCGTTGAGCAAGCTGTGCACGAAAACCTTACAGGTCAACGTATGGAGTCTCGATCCTGAAGCTCAAACTGAGTGCTTGGTGAGTTGAGCTCATTGATAGCGTTTCACACACTTATTAAATTGATGATCATTATAGAATATAGATTTTATTAGCCATTAATTTGTATAATCCTCGTCATATACAATACAAATTTAAATGAAAAAAAAAAAGATACATAAACACTCTCATTTTTTGTGTGACAATTTTTCACCCAGAGCATCATCAGAGATCAGACACTGCCGGTAATTAATTGACAGTGTCTGAAGAAGCTCAACAGCAGAGTGAAACAATTATTTTCACTTATAGAAATGTGAGTGTTTATTTCTACAACAAAGTGTTTTCCTCAGTTTAATTTATCGTGACGAAATATAACGAAGGTAACATCAACTACTACAAATTAATTATGTAAATGCTAGGTAATCAATGTTATACACAAACAAGTTGAAATGTTGAAAGAAGGATCTAGAATAAGAAGAAAAATGAAGCATCAAGACCAGTTTTCGTCAAATTTCCAAGCAACTGATTAAGCAATTTCATTGAAAGGAGGATCAAGTAGAGGAAAACAAAGTAAGAAGAAAAATCTAGCTTCTAGGCTAGGGATCGCCAAAATTTCAAGCTTCTGATGAGCAATTACCTAATTTTTAAAAATTGTCAATTTTGTCCGTATTTTTCAGAAATTCTCGAAAATCTTTCTTAGCACGCCTAGATCCTTAACTGGATATTTATATATTAAAAATCATTTTTTGTCGCCTTCTTGAGAATGAGTCAGTCAGTGATAATTATTGTCTTTCATATATATTTATTTTTTGAGGATGAAGCCCACACAGGTCTGAGACCTGTGCTTGGTTAATGATTTGGATGATGGTGATTGATGAGTTGGACCTACAGTTTTTTTTAGGTGGGTTCCGAACCACCGGAAAGTGATTTTACAGCAGAGAACAGTGTCTTTTTGATGGCAAATATAATCGGTCACCCTTACAAAGAGAGCCCAGGAGAACGCATCTGATTGAACAGCTACGGCTCACGGCTATCACTTCAAAAGATAGATTGAATAATTTCTTTTGAAAAATGTATCAGCTTCCAAATCGTTCCAAAAACACTACCATGAATGCCTCGCAATCATAAGTTCATAAAATCGGTATAATAATTTGTTATTTCATTTATTTGTAGATTTTATTTTATTTCTATTCAATCACTTGAAATATATAATTTCCTGCCAAAAATCATCAATTTTCGATTTTTTTTTTTGAATTTTTTATTCATAGATAATATAATCGTTTGATCTATGAATAAAAAATTCACAAAAAAATCACAAAAAATATGCCTTTTTTGGCAGGAAATTGTATATTTTAGGTGATTGAATAGATTTTTCTACAAATAAATGAAATTTTTATGACACGGTTTTGAATATATTTTTACTAATAAATGTTCTTTTTGCTTATTCACAGGGATGTGCCCAAGTTAGCTTGGCCGATTTCTCGCCAGACACCACCTGCGTCAAATGGTACAACATTCTCAGTTTTCGATTTATGCAGGCGCCGAGCACGGCTCCAGGCATTCCTTCTTCCCGGCCACTCCAGCCCCACAAAGAGGAAAGCTCCGACGAGTCCACCATTATCTCTTCGCAAACGTCAACACTAACGAGGAATCAAGGTGGGTGCTGTGAATAGTTGAAAATAACCTAGTTGAAACAGTTGAAAAGTGAAAATTCTGTCATTAAAACACATAAAAGCATATATATAATTGCTGATGCCCATATGAGTTCGTGCGTGGGTGATATATGTTATGAATGAAGGTAGAAAAACAACAGTTGACACTACTTGTTTTGTAAACAATGCTTTCATCCTAATTCATGGCACGTGCTTCAATTTAAATTTAAATTTATTTAAAAAGATTACATCATGTGGATGCGACAGGCAAAGCCCAAAACCGCACTCCACAAAACATTTACAATAGTTTGAACTTATTAAAAGTTTTACAAAAACAAACAAGAATTTAAATTTGAATTTATTTAAAAAGATTACATCATGTGGATGCGACAGGCAAAGCCCAAAACCGCACTCCACAAAACATTTACAATAGTTTGAACTTATTAAAAGTTTTACAAAAACAAACAAGAATAAAGATATTGTCGGTTTTTTATAGTGAATCATTACGGATTTACAGATATAGAAATATATACACCAATAAAATATAATTAAATAGAGAAACATTACAAATTCAAAAATATATAAATCTAATAAAATAGAATACTGTTCAGTTGGATCTGAAAGATTAAAAGGAAAAAAGAAAGGAAAAAAGGAAAAAGATAGGAGGAAGAGAGCTTTAGTTCTACAATAAAAAATAAAAAAAAATGTCAAAAGAACAAATATCATATATATAATCTAATACTTCAAAGAGATTGCATTGGTTGACTATTTTTTTTCGGAGGACGAAGCCCACATAGGTCTGAGACATGTGCGTGGGTAATGAATTGCATGATGGTGATTGATGAGTTGGACCTACAGTTTTAGGTGGGTTCCGAACCACCGGGAAGTGATTTTACAGCAGAGAACAGTGTATTTTTGATTGCCAATCGGCCACCCTTACAAAGAGCGCCCAGGAGTTTCGTAGTTTATCTCTGATTGAACAGATACTTGCTACGGCACTCGGCTATCACTTCCCCGACACTTGTAAATTAACACTTGTCTCTTCTCTCTCCTTGAATGTCTATAAATATGTGCCACAATATTTTATTTATTCATTCATTGAGACAAAAAATATAGTGAATACAAAGATGCAACAGACTTAAGAGTCCAAAACTGCTCTCTTTGCAAATCTCGACTTTGTCACATAAGACTTGATAATTTAGATTTTTTAGTTGAAAATTTGTAAATAATAAAGTAGTATTGGGCTGTGCTTTTTGTATCTTTGCTTGATGGTGTTTCTTGTAATAAATGTATAATATTCAATTTATCAATCATTCTAACTACCTCGCTAAAACTTGGATTAAACTTGTGTTATCAAGATTATTTTAACAAACCTACAAGATTTATACAATATCAAAATTCTTATCTACAGAAAATATACGTTACTCCATCTGTCGGTAATTAAAGACCAAATTTCGTCACCCAAAAGTGCTAAGTTTGCGTCGGGGGATATGTTTGAAGGTTTTTATTTTTTCTTCCATTGAGCCATGTTCATAAACCAGACAAATATAATATAAATTCGTTCATGTTTTTTGAGCTCCAGCTTCATTTTGTTCCATGTATCATATTTTTCATGTTACACTAACTTATCACTAGTTATTTATCTTATCATTATCAACCAGATTCACTCTTACACACAGGCTTTAGCCAATGTAGAGGATTTTTCAATGTATTTTTTTAACGTTATTCTACTCATGTAGTTATATTATTTATACATTTTGTTCTGTTATGTAAAACTATGTAATGAGAATAAATTGAAATTCAATTAAAATTGACATTTATCTAATTAATTTTATTAATTTAATTTAAAACATTGAAACATTAAATTTAAACATTTAATTTTAAAATTAAATTGACATGTAATCATGTCACGAGCTAGATCAGCTCTCCTGCGTAATATTATTTTAATTTATCAATTTATTACCAATAAATTACTTTGTTTAAATTTTATTTTTAGAAATAGAACTTTGACAAATCACATGTCAAATGGGAGACAACCCAGATTATGATGTGCTGTGACGATTCCTTAATAAATAAATAAATTAGTATCATTGTCAACATTACAAGTATCATTACTATTCTATTGGATGATACAAAATTTGTTCACAACAATTGAAATAATTGTATAATTGTTGTTGTTTGTAGGCTGTGAAGGCGCAATACCGCCGGGCACAATCAGTCTCCGGTTAGAGGAGTTGGCGAGCGAGGATGAGGACAACGAAGATGATTACGATGATGAGGAGGAGGATGATGACGATGACGATGATGACGACGACGATGATGATGATGCCGAAGAAGGCATCGAAGTCTATTGTCCCGACGAATTGGAACAAGTGCTGGAAATGCCCGTAAGTAGTGTTTGTAATTTTTACAAATTTTCCAATTTGTACTGCAGCATATCACGTTCATAGTCCACACCACCTTTATTTCAAACAAAAAATAATGTGTACAACAAACTTTCAGTGTAAAATTTGAAAAAGGATTACCAACATGAAAATAAATACAAACTAAAGATGAAAAGAAATACAAAATGATTAATTCCTACAAATTAGGCGGCTCTGAAATTATTGTGGTGCTGCCAGATTTGGGAACATGTCAGCAGCAGTAGATAGTAGAGAATCATCAATCTAAATGCACGAATTGGCAACACTACTCGTACCGTGTTGCCTTGTGTACAGATGTGACGCTAGCAATCATATGGTTTGTCACTGCAGTCTGTTGTATTTTTGCTACACCACAATTTCACCGAGCCTTCTAATTTCGTGGCCTCAAGCACAGAAAATTAAACTACTATATATTAATATTCTTCATGTGTACCTGAAGTATATAGGTATTGGTATATAGGTAAATACATATTTGTTTATTGATGGTCTATTAATTTTGCACTGTCGCAACTCTTAATTGATTCAAGTCACGTTGCTTTTAAAAAAATTTATTGGATTTTTTAAACTATTAAATTGTTTCTTTTTCGCAGTAAATTTTAGAAATGCTATTCAACATTGTATATAAAGTATTTCAGGGAAATTGCTTTTGAGTTTTGAAGGTACAGAGGATCTTTCAAATATATTTCAGGGAAATGAATTTTGAGTTTTATATCATTATCGTCCAAAACACCCTGCTGGAATTTCCATACCTAATATTAAAGTAATATTCATAGATGGCTTTTACCCTGTATAAATTAAGTTGACAGCTTTGTAAATTGTTGTACTGCGAAACATCATTTGACTTCCAATTCACTTGATTAGTAAACAAATAAGGTTGGTGCGAGGTCCTATGTTGATCAATCTTTATTAAATAGCGAACAATCTAATAGCGAATAAAATCCTATGCATATTATACAAACTTTAACAACAGTCACATATTATAATTCTTTTTTTTTGTTTCTTTTCCTTTTGATTTTCTTATTTGTAACTTCATTTGTTAGTACTGAGACGGTGACAGTGGTTATTTTGATTTTGATTATATTGTATTTTTATATTTATTGTATTGACGTTCAATGCAGAACATTCAATGTAATAAAGTCAATGAAAAATAAAGTTATTATTATTATTATTATTATTATTTATATTATTATTATTATTATTATTATTATTATTATTATTATTATTATTATTATTATTATTATTATTATTATTATTATTTATATTTATATTATTATTATTACTATTATTATTATTATTATTATTATTATTATTATTAGCCGTAAAACTCCCAAAGTGGAAGACGCTGAGTAAAGATGGTTCATTTTTTGGACTTGTTCTTCTTGTTAGCTCACCAGCTTTTCATTTTTTGTGCGAATTCAGCTTTTCTCTCTTCACTCCATTTTGTTCTAACTCTTGGAGGTTTTGTCTCTGGTATTACTTCCCATTTATAACGTTTTATTCTGAAGTTTACTATTATTATTATTATCATCTATTATTTGAATTTTATAACTGTCTTTGGGCTGCTTCAGTTCGTTTGGTAATATCTTGCCATTTAGGCACGAATTTTGATCGTTTTTCTCACAATTTTGTTCGTTTTAGGATGAAGATAGTCCCGAACCGGAGCCGGAAACAGAGGACAAGGAGACGAACACGGAGTGTGTGTTTGGGGCAGGGGAGAAGGGCGGCAGCTATAGGGCCAACAAGCAGCCAGCGCAGCCCACCATTGTCATCAAGCGGTCGCAGACATTCTCACCCGTCGCCAAGAACCAGTACATATGCAGGGTGAGTACCTTAGTCTGGATGACACACAAAACAATAAATTTATATTTAAAAGTCATAGCAGGCTTGTTCTGAGTTTGAACTTGACCAGCAATATTTGAGTGTAGAGCTAGTTCGTGTTCACTCAACACTAAAGGAGCTGGCAGATACGGCTAATGGCTCTCTTTCCTGACACAAATTTCGTTTCTTCAAATTTATAACGAAATTGTCACATGCTGTTAGATGGAAAAAACAAAAATTATAATAACATTTCAGAAAAATTGTCCATTTATAATTTAGAAAAGCATTTCTACTTGATTTCTAAGATTGCTGATTATTACATAGTATATACGAGTATATATCGTATTATATCGTATATAAACGTTACTATATTACTAAGAACTTACTACAAGTCAAGGCATAACCTAAGGGCCAGCAGTGTATTCTTTATAAAAAATCCACAATAATTATAAAAGTTAAAATACTCTTCTAGAATTGTAAATAATAATTAATCTAAATAATAATAGTAAACACTCATTTTCAATTAAGATGAATAAATACTAATGTACTGTAGTTTTCATATAACTTGGCAGCAGTATGTTGGGTTCAGATGCAGCATGTCCCATCTGCTACACGCTGCCAAGTTATATGAATACTACAGTACTTATTGCTGCTATTACTAAGTATTACTAAAACGTCTGTTTTATTAAGCGAGTTTACAAGCTAACAAGCCAACAAGATTTAACTAGATTTGAAAGTACAAGACCAAGCTTCCCCACCATGCTTGCCTCGTGGTCTTTGGTGGGTTGGCTTCAAACTCGCTGGCTTGTTAGCTTGTAAACTCGCTCATTGTAATTGACGCCTAAGATAATACAGTATCTACTTGATTATCTGCATTAGAACGTATTTCATTTCATTTCAAATAAAGTTTTCATTATTTTCGTGTTAAATTTCGTTTTGTAATTCCGGAGATTAAGAAGAAAGAAAATAATAATTGTCATTTGTATCACTGTACATAATCTATAATGAAGTTTAAATTGATTTGATTTCCAATTAGTGTATAAATTTGATTCAAATTCAATTTATTTTTAGTTTTATCAATTTATTTAATTTTATTTATTTATCTTGATTTATTATATAGTCTATGATTTATTTCACGAAAATAATTATTTTTATTTTTATCACTGTACTTCATTTGTAATAAAGTTGGATTTGTTTTCTGATTAGTATTTGTTTCAATTTCAATTTATCTAGTTTTTAAAATTCATTCTTTCTTCATCGACTGATCTATTTATTTTATTTTTATGTCGTTTGTCATCCTTTCATTTTTTTTTAATATCTAAATTTGTTTCTCTTGCAGTTGAACCGAAGCGACAGCGACAGTTCGATGCCACTGTACAGGCGACCGGGAGGCCACTTCCAGCGCAACTCAGTGGAGCGACGATCGCTGCGCTGGAGGCGAGGCCGCGCCTCAAGGTCGTCGATAGGCCATCCGGCCGGCTCATCGGTCACCAAGGTGGCCTCCATCTGCTCCCAGACGCCGCGCACCTCGCTCGACCTGGAGCTGGACCTGCAGGCGCAGCACTCCCGCCTTCAGGCGCTTCAGGACGAACTGTCCCGGCTGCGCGAACTGAAGGCGCGCCTTGAGGTGGCCCGCGAAAAGGCTGATCCTGAAGTGGCCGCCTGGGTACTCGAAGACTCGCAGTTCCAGAATTTGGTCGCTCAGGTCAGTGTAAATTATCTCTACTCTTTGTAAAAGTGACCGAATGGATGGATTGGCCAGCAAAAAAGACTCTGTTCTCTGCTGGAAAATCACTTGTAGGTGGTTCGGAACCCACCTAAAACTATAGGTACAACTCGTCAATCACCATCATCCATCATGGAATATTTATTTTAAATTGTTATTTTTTATCAAATGAAGACATTTACTATGCAATAAAGTTGAGCTTAACAGTCTGAAAATCAGAACATATAAATAAATACAGTATTATATTTATCAATACAATTATTATATTTGATGCAATATAATAAATAATTTGTTAATAATTTGGGGAAGCTGTCTTTTAAAATAAATTAAAATAGAGTTAAACTCTATTGGGTTTCTAATTTTTAGACTTACGGGGTCTAGAGACTAGAGACAGCTATAGTTAGAAGCCATAGACTTTTTTTAAAAGAAAAGATTTTTATCAGCCAGGATTTTGGAGCTTCTTAGAACTTTTTTTTAATCTCTCTCACTCTAGCTGGTGTTAGATTGAAACATTTGTATGTATTTATAGGGAAACACGATTGGTATTCTCCATTTTGTTGAAAATATTCTCATTGTTTTTGTTGAGTAGTTATGTATGTTATGCTGTTTTTTGTATGTCTTGCCTCTCCTATTATTACTTATCTTTCTCTTGTAACCAAAGAACAGATACACTTATTAAACACAGATACTAAATCAATAATATAAAATCAATCTTTGACCTTCTTTATACATTGATAAAAAAGTTCGCTGAAAACGAATAGCATTACTAGTAAAAAGTGGCTTGCAATAGCCTTAGTAATCTCGCTCTCAAGATTACTGTAATTGCCTTCTTTTGAATCAATATTTCTTTTTAAATGGCGGGATAGTCAAACTGCATGATATTTATTTTATTATGTTTATTTTTACAGGCTGATGGCAAAAGCGCCGATGATAGGAAAGTTGAAAAGCTCCTGAAGAAAACTTCTAGGGAAATCTACAAATTACGTAAAACCAAAGCGGGCAAAGGAAAGCCGGATCTAATCTCTTTCAAGTAAGTTCATCTAATCAGTTAGAGATTATTCTTTCAAATTAAGATCCCAACCAGTTCAAAAATTTGCACAAAAAATGAAAAGCTGGTGGCAAACAAGAAGAACAAGTCCAAAAAATGAACCATCTTTACACAGCGTTTTCCACTTTGGGAGTTTTACCTCTAAAAATAAAATTAATAACCAGTTCACAATGAACCTTCGGGTTTTGTGCTTTACTCTTCAGACAGGAAAACATTATTGAATTATTTGCATATCCAGAAAATGTTCAAGATGTCTTTCATGTAGAATTACCTTTCCTTTACTACCACCCTAGATGTCTTTCTAGATTTAAGGCCTTGCTAATCGTACCTATTCGTTGAAAGAATTATTTTATTTACATCAGTGAATAAATGATAAATTTGAGGGTAAATCTCCACATGAAATTGATACAATTTTTTTTAAATTTCTTTTGCTAATTCTATCAATGCGGTATTTCTAATAAGACTTGATAATAATTTGTGCTAGATTTCAGTAAACAATCTGTGCGGTTTCTATTTTATGCTTGAATAATATCCCGTTTCTGCATGGTTGAGACATACAGGCATTAAAACAACCTTTCCTTAGATTGTATAGTAAAAACTAAAAAAAGTACAAGTAGAAATCTCCATACCATAACATCTTGCAGTAACTGTAAGTACCAAGACTAATAGTATGTACTTTGTTATTATGAATCAGTCCCCGGAAAATTATTAAAATGTTAATAATAATAAATCTGATGTTATTCTTTCCCTCTCTATTTAAACATAAAAAGTATTGAAAATAAATTTTACTAGTGAATTCCAACATTTCGCATTGTTGGCTGTGGAGGCCTACTGTGTGAGTTTCACAATTAATAATTAATGTTTAATTCAATACTAAAGTTTATTTTCAATAGTTATTTATATTTAAATGAAATCTATTGGTTCTATGGTAAAAGGAAGTGATAGCCTAGCCGAGTGCCGTAGCAGGTATCTGTTCAATCAGAGATAAGCTACGAAACTCCTGGGCGCTCTTTGTAAGGGTGACCGGTTGGATTGGCTAGCAAAAAAGACTGTTCTCTGCTGTAAAATCACTTCCCCGTGGTTCGGAACCCTCCTAAAACTTTAGATCCAACTAATCAATCAACATCATCCAACTGATTACTCAGGGACAGGTATCAGACCTATGTGGGCTTCATCCTCAAAAAAAGAATATTATTTTTGAACCTGCCTCATGCTTAGGAACCATGCTAGGAGCCTCGTGGTTCGGAACCCACCTAAAACTGTAGGTCCAACTCATCAATCACCATCATCAAATTCATTACCCATGCACAGGCCTTAGACCTATGTGGGCTTCATCGTCCGAAAAAAATATTTTCCTACAACTGCTCGTAAAGTAGTTACGTACTGAAAACTAATTGTAAAATACCTCTTTACTGCTCTGCAAGCGGTAAAGTACTTTACGCTCGCCAGCTGTTTTCTTTACGCTTCTGTTTTGATTTTGATGCCTTCTCATTGGTGGATCACGGAATCCGTGAAATTCACATAACCTCAAAATGGCGAACGCTAACCAAATCCGCGCATGGTCTGTGATGTTGCAAAATACAAGCTTTTATTGTGTTGGAATCCAGAACTGCAGTTTTAGGAAAAATATTGTATGCAATTCGCGCGTGAAGCTTCTTTATCGCTCTCGCAAAATTATATTTTTTGTAATTATATGTTTAGTAAATGTTTTAGCTCGAGCGATAAAGTCGCGCTTCACGCTCTTAATACATAAATAACTATATATTATTGAACTTTGTAACGTTTTATATTTTCAGCAATTAGGCTGCCTAGAATTCAACCTTCAAGGTGAACTTTACGATTATTGTATCTAATTTTTTCTGTTTTTGTTTTGTAGAGAAAAGATGGCGTTCTTTACCAGAGCAAGTGTTAGCGTGCCCGTTCCACCTTCGGATCATTCGACAGACAAAGAGAGCCAAAGGTTCGAGTACACAGTCGATAGAACTCTCGGTGTCGAAGTTTGAAATCGATTAAAAACGTTTAGTTATCGATAATTTTGTTCGGTGTTTGTATATGTATATAGACTTTAATATGATGAATTGTTTATATATATATATGTATTCGAGTATACGCTGCCATCCCTTCACTGCCTTGAGTCAACAGAAAACGTGAATTGAAATTTGGTTACTGAAATAGCGGAAATTTTTTTTTAATTTTTGGTGACCAAAGGAATAGAAAATTACCTCGAACAATATCAATTTAAAATGTTTACAAATTTTGTAGAAATCATCAAGATAATTACTATTATGATTTACAGTAAACCTCGCTCAACTGGACGATTAAACAATACAGTATCTTGCTGCTTTTAACTAGAAATTGATAAATTTTATTTATGGTTTAAAACCAGTAATATACATGTATAATATACTAAAACTTGAAATCTTTAATATACAAAAACAAAACTATATTTATTTATTTATCCATTTATTTATTTATTACAAAGCACAATCAAGTAAAGATACAACAGGCACAGCCCACTACTGCTTTCTTTACAAATTTTCAATTGAAAAATCCAAATTTTAGGTTAAGTTTAATTTAACTGGATATTTCACTTTGAAGTACAATTCCTGATTCTATCCAAAAACATGAATATTAATTTAGATGTTCACTTTGAAAACGAAGCACTAAAACTGTTCAATAACCCAAAGAAAGAGAATATAATTTTGAATTTTGTTCGAGATTTTGGAGGCGAAAATGTAGAAGTCAAGAGAGTTCAGTCACATCAGCTGATGATGTATTATAGTAGCGAGCAACAATACAGTATCTTACTGTTTTTAACTAGAAATTGATTTTATTTCTCGTTTAAAAACAGTAATAAATATGTAAAATTACTAGAACTTTTAATCGTTAATATACAAAAACATCGTAGCGAACATAAAAGAGATACCGGTATATCAATGTCATAATGTTGAGCCGGGCTTTGTCCAATACTCACCGGTTCTGTCATATAAATTTTTCTAACTAATAATTATGATTACTGTATATTTTACGACTTTTTATACATGTTAATTAATTTTTACAGAAGATTTTATATTATTTAGTCCATCTCGTTTTAAGCACAGTACTTTTTTGTTACTCTTCGCACAGTTTCAGTTACTCTTCAAGTATGAGATACTATATCCTCACAGACGTTTTTAAGGCAATAAAAACGTAAAATGTGATGAGATCCTCAAAAATGTGGACCTGTCACACTGTTGAGTACGTTGACTGATTCTCTTATTTCTTATGAAATTCGTATTTTAATTATAGAAATTATTATATTTGTCCATGTGTGGCGCGACCCTATTATTTCCAATATTGAACAATAAGGATAATAAAAATTATAATAATAATAATGACTGATTCTCTTATTTCTTATGAAATTCATATATTAATTATTATAATTAATATTTTCATTCCCGTCAAGTTTGGTTCCAGTTGAGCGAGGTACGGGATTATAGGGGTTTTACTGTAAGCAATAATTGTGAAGTTTTAACAGAACAAAAAATATTCAATATTGTGAACTGGGAAGATAAATGATAGGTTCTTCACTATTGTCTATCAGAGCTTAATTTGTTGTGTATTTTACTGTACAGTATGAACTGTATTTTTATCTGGTTTATGCTGAATTCGCATTTATTTTCAATTTTATCTGAACTTAGTAGGTTCAGAATAAAAAATGTGATGTGATCACCTTTTTTTAAAATTAGTGTGGCATGAAACCAAAATTTTCAATCATTGAAATCAGCATTTAGCCATATTTTTCACATTTTAGTTCCATAAATTCGCATAGTTTATACAATAGTAATGAATAAAATACGATAATTATTGTCGTATTTTCATTATTATGTGTATCATCATTATTCTGTATCATCAGTTTTTATATCATGACAACAACCGATGCAGACAATCACCTATAAAATTATAGTTCAAGAAATGCTAATAAATTTTGTCAATTTAGAATGTTTCATAGGATATAATACTCGTAACCCATAAATTATTCATTTATTGTCAATTTGTTGCTTCAAATTCTTTATTTTTGACTGTAAATATTGATTGGAATCAATATTTATCGGTATCATAATGATTGAAACATTATTTCTTGTTCAATTGCATAAATAGAAAATGTTTTGAAGTCCCGTATCTATCGATAATTGTCTTTGATTTAGAGGTATTTTAGGAACCATGAAATATTTTCAGTTCAGAATACAGCTTAACAATATTTATAATAAATAACTAAAACTTCTACCATTTGAGCCATGTATTGACAATAGTGAAAAACTTCATCTTGAGGTGATGGGTCATTTCTAGATTTTTCTAGAATGCAATTCGTTCTCAACTTATTTTTCTTCAACTTTCATTTACACTGTTTATATTGGACCTATGTAGTAGATAAATATGAATGCCTTGATATAATGCGCCTTAAAAATACGTGGGATATAAATTTTTAATTATACATTATGTATTTTTATGAGAAGCTATACAATTTAAAATAATACTGTATGCATTTAAAGCCGTGCAATTTTTGTAGATCAAATTTCTAGTACACGATCTTTAGACAGTTGAAAATTTAATATTATAATTTTATTTTTTATCTATATTGTTTAAAATTTGTTTGGAGGATCTCTCTGTGATAAATTAGTGCCTTGGAGAAACTCCCATAACTGTTATACTGAAAAATTTCGTAATACGCTCTGATATTACGGAGATTCTACGTACCACTATATCAAACACTATTTATTATGTTCATGGTGTGACGCATAAAAGTTCAATGGGGTGAAGGATAAACAAAAACTCCCAATTTGGGCCTTGATGTATTCAGCTTTGTGAAAAAGGGTCGGGTAAAGTAATGTCGTTTATCTTCTTTTAACGTCTACGAACGATAATGAATCGTTCATACAGTCGATAACCAAGGTTAATAGATAAAAGGTTGAACGGTCGTTAGTTCTTTCTAAATCCGACAGGGGATTGCTTCATGGATGACGTCACGTGAATCAGTTTTTCAGATTTTTAACATGCTCTCTTATGGGAGATATGTATTCAATCTCTTATAACTAATGAAAAAAATACAGAAAATACTTTTCCTCTGGAAGGAAGCTAGAAATTGCAATTCTCTTTCGAAAGGATATGAATAATACACTAGTTTTTATTATAAATCCAATTCATGCACTAAATTGGCAGAGGTAGACAAGACCTCTTGATTTTACCAGCTGGGAGAGGCCCATTTACGAAGCATCTCTCCCAGCTGGGAAATTGATTCTGGAGAACTGATTCAAGTGACGTCATCCATGAAGGAATCCCCTGTCGGATTTAAAAACAACTATCGACCGTTCGACCTTTTATCTATTAACTTTGGGGTAAAGTAACGTCGTTTATCTTCTTTTAACGTCTACGAACGATAATGAATCGTTCATACAGTCGATAACTAACTAGAAGAATTATTGATGAATTGTACTACAGAATCGGAGTTAGTTGAATATAGATTTCACTTAGTTCATACTTTTCAGAATTTTAGAATTTTCTGGTTCAGCAACTCATTACTAATTCTTCTAGTTAATGAAGGTTTGGGGTGATTTTTCTGTTTTTTTAATGCAGTCAGAATTTTTCAAATCTTCATATATAATTGAGAGCAAATGAAATTTAGAGTTCCCCTTTTTTAATTCAATTTTTCAACCCGTTATTTGAATTAGAATTTTTATCAATGTATTTTTCTCGAGAATTTTTATCAATGTATTTATCTCGCCATCAAACAATACTATGTCTTGTTTTGGTTAAGGTTTTTGGATAATTGAGTTTGTGCAAAATTACGTTAAAGATAACGATAATGCTAACCTGACCACTCTATGCAACTCCCTGCTCTATAGCATCTTGATTTTAGAGCAGGCAGATCCGTAGAGTGTTTAGGTTAACGTTATTTAGTTTTAACTTTTTGTTGAAAATTTAACAGGCGTCAGTTCAATCTGACTGCAAGTCGTTAAATTTACAACAAAAAGTTGATATTAACAACGCAGATCGTTATGGAACAAGAAATCTAATAAGTTATTTAGTTATCATTAGTGTTATAGTTAACAATGTTTTGCCCAAACTATCTGGAAATGTGCAGCATTAATGTAGAATATAAATATTTTAATATGGCTCAGTGAATAAAAATGTAAAAATTACAATATTTCTACTAGTCATTCATTCAGTTGGGGCAGGAAAGCTAATGTACGCGTTTTCTTTCATATATATTTTTTGTATCTCAGTAGAAAAGAATTTTGTTTTGCATTTTAGTTCTTGTTGATTTCATAATTGAATAAGCGTTATAGAAGGATCAAGTGATTGTTAGAGAAGTTATGTGTTCAAAGATTTAGATATTAACATAATAATTCATCTTAGATTTTTTTAAATTAATTCTCAGCTGTAAATTTGGTAGGCATAATCGGAAAAATATTGTAAATAATAGAAAAATACAATTATATAGTTAATGATTATTTCTGTAGTGAATATTGTAATTGATTTTTTTTTTGTTTTGTTTTATTCAAAAAGGAATATCTTTGACAACAATTAGTTTGTCTCTCATGTTCTAATTGAATATACCTGGCCATATAATTTGTGTGTGAATCTTTCACACAGCTACTGAATATTGTTAATTATTTCAGCTCTTCAAGCGAATTTGTCTCCTTCCTTGTTATATATTGTTGTGTATCTGTATATTGTTGAATGTTCTTTTTTAATTATTAAAAAACTAGTTCTAACTACTATGTATGTAAGTAAGCTATGTCAGCTGAAAACGATTTTCTGCTAATGTTGGACAATGTCTCTCAAACGTTGGAAATCGTATGTCTTCGTGAGTTATTATGACATTTGTATCTATTATTTCGTAAGCCATGGAGATGGTTTGGAAATTTGGAGGTAATGGTTTCACAGTGATATTACTACTTGTAATGATACTGCACTCCTATTTATCAATTATATTGAATTCAAATCATACAGCTAAAACATTACTCTTATTAAGCTGCAAATAATAATTACAAGATTCTTTTTGATCGTTTAATCAACCCTCATTAATCAATATTGATTAATCAATAATTGTCATCAATCACCATCATCCAATTCATTGCCCACGCACAGGTCTCTGACCTATGTGGGCTTTATTCTCCGGAAAAAAAACTTGTAAATTTAATAGACCAGTTAGGCGCCTTTAAATCGCAGACTAGATATTATTCTATTTCAGTATCTACTGTGTTATCATCGTCGATATATTATGAACGAAGTAATCACATCTTTATCAATCACAAGAAATATTATTCTATTGTAATTTCCCTTTGAATAGTATTTTCTGTTACAAAAATTATTTTTTATATTCGATTATTGTATAGTTTATTGATTTATTTAATAACAAATCATATTTGTTTAGATAATAATAATGATAATATTGTGTGACCTGGCTGGCTCTGGTCTGGTGTCAGACCTTTTACTTGAATAAATAACTTAATAATACTAACTTACTTTAATAATAATAACTTCAGGGACTCTGATAATTTTGTATCATAAAGTTATGAAAATATTCCTTTTTTAAAGCTAATGATGGAAAACTCATATATTAATGTGGAAATACAAATTGGTGTCTAGGAGTGCAGTGTCTAAATTTTATAGTTTCTAGACATCTTCCTGATATTTAATCTTCAAGTAGAAATAGATTTCAATTATTGATTTCTAATAGATTTCTTGATTGAATCACAGTCTCGTGCGCCATAATTCATTTTATTCAATGGTGAACAGTGTCTTATGTCTAGTTGCCTTACAAAGTTTCAATATTACACTATATAGCATTTTTTTAATTTTAAATTTTTTCAAATGGTCCTAAATGACGAATAAGTGCCTCGTACAAATTTTTAGGCTTGCTAATTTCAAAAGTTTGTTTATCTTTACATCAATCATATAAACTAAGGAACTCATAAATGAGTTTGAACAAATTTCTCTATTTTTTTTCCATTTGGTATCAGCTTTTGGTCTGGGGGTAATAAAATGAATTACAAATCTGTTATTATCACTATTAACTTATAATCCTTCATCATTTTACGATTGTTATTGAGATATATAAATATAATTATAAATATTTTATGTTGTATGTTCTTTACGAATTATTTTATTTTGTATTATATGTACAGATTCTTATTTTCCTTTCAATTAAAAACCTCTTGTTTATTATTATAATATATATATATAAATATATAATAGTAATTGTTTCCTATTGTTTTGTTTTTTTTTTATTCTTTCCCATCAATTTTGGTAGAATATCATTTTTGATGTGATATTGTATGTTTGGACAGGCCTTTATATATAAATCTTAATTTTCTAATTCTAAAAAGATGCTTATAAGCATAAATATGGTTATTTATGCTTATAAGCATCTTTAAATCGATAATTAGAAAATTGGTTTGAGAGCAATCCTATCAACACTAGAAAATTGGTATATAAATGCCAAGCTGTTTGAAATTAGTGTTAAAAACAAGATAGATAACATATTCATTAAAAAACAGCTGGTAATTTTTAATTTGAATCAGCTGAGTCAATAAAATGGCTGCCAAAATAACAAGGGTTAAAAAGTAGAAATAGTTGAAAAAAATTATGATGAAAAGCCATTCAAAATAGAAACATCGCTAAAATTAAAGACATCGATTTTGAAAATTTTGAATTTCCCGCTCAGGCCTCAGCTCATTTGCATATTAAAAGTGGTCAATTTTGTACCAGGGTCGCATGAATTTGACATAGTCGTCAAAGTCATTCGAACTCTCGCACTTTTTACCACTACTAGTGTATCGGTTGCTGTCAAGACGGCTGCATCGGTGAGCTAGGCTTCTGATTGGTCGGGCAGGCTCTGAATCGACCAATCATGAGTGAGCCTGCGCAATTTTACTGCCAAGCGTCTCCTTAGTCGGCCATCAGGTGATTGACTAGCTATGTTACCGAGACATCTAACCATCAACGCAACCGTCTGTTTCAACTTAGGTTTGACGACTACGTCAAATTCATGCGGCCCTGGTACAAAATCGACCACTTTTAATATGCAAATGAGCTGAGGCCCGAGCGGGAAATCCAAAATTATTTTTTCAACATCGATTAATCGATGTATTTTTGTCGATATATCGACTCTCGAATATCGATATTTTTAATTTTAGCGATAATTCCAATTTTGAATGACTTTTAGAGTTGATTTCTCAATATAATTCTTTGCGAATACTTCAAATTCATGTTTTGGCAGATTTTCAACCAACATTCGCACTTTTTCAAGCTTTTTGCTTCTTTTGGAAGCAATAAGCTTATTAATGCATTGACTAGGAATAATAAGGAGATGAAATAGTTCAACAGTTAAGAGAATTATATTCTTTATTGAAGAAATAGGTACTCCATATTTGAAAATGATACATAGGACAAATTAATATATTTTCAAAATACAAAAATGAACATGTTTTAAACACAGTAGATATAAATGCAATGCGATCTTAGCATTTACCAAATACCTCGACAATATTTATCAAGGTACTAAAATATATTATTAATGACATTGATGCGCACTTGAAACTTCAGTTCAGTAAACACCGAATACTGTGATCAACCCAATGATCATCTCAAGCTCTCTTGCCATACACTACCTGTAAAAACATAAAATTTTATAGTTTTATAAAAACGAATAAATAAAACCAACAAACACAAATATAACATAGTAATGTTTTCCAAGCGTTGTTACGGCTAGGAATCATGGATAAATTGCTTTATTGACTGTGACGACTCCGCCAATTAAAGCCATTTAGCTTTAGGGCCTATTGTCCGCCAAACGGATTTGTTAGAGAGGGTTGCGGGGGATACACAGTTGGGGGGTTTGGTTCAGAGGTTTTTTTGGATTTTAATGAGGGGGAGTACGTGGGTCATAATGGGAGGGGGCTGGATGAATTTAAAGCATTTTATTTATTATTTTTTATTGACATGCTTTCATAACACTTAGTAATTGTATATTATTGATCAAGTGTGACCTTCCTGTGGACTCATTCCCGCGCACAGACAGTAATGCCTATGTAGGAATTATCTATTTCATCTTTTAGTGTTAGCAGTTTTTATATATTTTTTTTTTTTTTGAGGATGAAGCCCACATAGGTCTGAGACCTGTGCGTGGGTAATAGTGATTGATGAGTTGGACCTACAGTTTTAGGTGGGTTCCGAACCATGTGAGTGATCCTTTTATTATTTTTTTACACTGAAAGTTTGTTTTACACATTATTTTTGTTTGAAATAAACATGAATTTGATGATCGATGAACGACAATTTTCGGGTGTGCGTCAGCCAATCCGGGAAAAAATTTCACACGTCTTTCCAGCATCACGTATGATATAAAAATATGTTTTATTCTACACTCGACGGGCGCGCATCATATAAAACATGTTCTCTGTGATGTTTTCCATGACGAAATACTTAATGTACAATCTAATATCACAACTGACACTGTATTTCTATTTAATATATTGGCTTTACTCACTCATATTGGAGATGCTAGAGGGATGCTTTTCACTTCTGAAAAGAAGAGGCTGACGAAGCTTCTTTTCAGAAGTGAAATGCATCCCTCTAGCATCTCCAATATAAGTGAGTAAAGCCAATATATTAAATTGAATTACAGTGTCAGTTGTGATTATATAAAACATGTCATTACATTACATTAGCATTATATGTCTTAATGCTAGAAAGACGCCAGAAAATCTTTTCCAGCGTTGGCAACAATGGAATGAAAGGGAAGCAAAAGTAAGCATTCAAGTAAATAATATAAACTTAAAAAAACTACTTTTAAATGGAAATTAACTCACGTTATGGCGTGACGGCCGTTTCGCTCTGTTGTCTAGAGCATCGTCAGACGACCCACAGTACACTGACTTAAGGTAAGAGTTTTAAGGTATGAGAAAAACTCATACCTTAAGTCAGTGTACTGTGGGTCGTCTGACGATGCTCTAGACAACAGAGCGAAACGGCCGTCACGCCATAACGTGAGTTAATTTCCATTTAAAAGTAGTTTTTTCAAGTTTATATTACATATTAGTGGAAACAAGATGGATCTTCAACATCAACATTCAAGTAAAGCTTTTTGTTTCAACCAAAAGTTAGAATTAAAAGCATTCCATTTCTAACACATAACTAATGATTACTTTCTCTGTAAGGGAAAATCCTTCAGCCGGGAAGTAAATAGTTTACATTGGTTAGTTCTGATCTAAAGCCGGGGTTTCCTAGCTCAGCACTTTTTGCGGATCACACTGCGCACCAGTGTTGCCAGACGCAATCTGAAGAATTGTGGGGTTGGATCAAAATTACTGTAGTCTATGTAACAAACGTACGGATTTTCGATTCAAATCCCCCACAATTATTTAGTTTGCTTCTGGCAACACTGGGGCGTAGTTCACCCGCTTTCTTATTTTTTATTAGTTATTATAAGTTATTCGCTTATAAGTTATTTTTTATTAGTAGAATGTCTAATTAAACAGAGTAGCAGCAGACGCACGCCACAATTCAAGCCAAAATTACACCAGTAGAGTAAATTTGATTGGAAAATCAGCTGATGGCTGTAAACATTTGTAAACGTATGTCTTCCAGTACTCTGACATTGGTCGAGTTCCTGGGAGCGTTACCGGTAACTGGTAAATGTTACCGGTGGCGTCTGATTGGCCTACTCAAATTTATAGACTTCAAAAAATCTGAATAGACCAATCAGACGCCATCGGCACCATTTACCAGTTACCTGTAAAGTTCCCAGGAACTCAATCGTTATGAAACAAGAAGAACTTATTATTGGCCATCACACCGCTCAAGAGAATAGTGACGCACAGGGGGCTTTATGTATTGAAAATCCAATAAAAGTTTATCGAAAAATATGCATGATTTCTCTCCATTTACTGTATTAGACAGACCAGCCGCAACGTCAATGTTCATTTAGAGGTCAACTAGAGGACATAACATAACACTTTGTTGCCAAACATTGCTTCAATAAATCTTAAGACACTTAGGTATATTTTCTTTTATGTATATTATTATTTCTGTTTGGTTTATTGTACATGTGTATGTTTGATTTTTGGCTGTAAATCCAATTTCAATGCAAAAAAATATATTTAAAAAAATATTAATACAGTATGAGAGAGCGCTCAGTCACGAAATGTGGCTTCGTTTAGACCAGCCATGGCCGAAGAATCTAGTTTCACCTTACTTCCCAGAAGTAAAGGATGTTTCTTAGAGGTGGAGAACTTAAAAATAATTTTGAAAACTAACGAATTATAGTAATGCAATGAAATTGACTGATACTTTTCTGCTATTTCATTTGAATATAATATCAGACATAAATATAGCTCCCACGTCTGGCTTGTACTTATTTTATACGGTAGGTACAATTTCAAGCAATTTTGGGGGCCTTTAATGTTTCACAATTATTGGATAAGTACCTATTATATCTGCGATCAATCGAGTTTGGACTCGAAAAGGTTTGGCCAAAAGTGAGTACAAATATCACTTATTTACAATTAAAATTGACTGAAAGTCGTTGAATTTACAATAAAAAAGCAAAGCAACCCAGATCGTTACGGAACAAGAAATCCTAGAGAATAATATTGCTGTTTTGGTTAAAACGAGGATATTAGGCCAAAAAGTTCAAAAAAATAATTCGACATTAAGACATACGACAAATAAGTCATTCAACATTAGCTATGGATAATTGACAACAACCATATTTTGAAGTAAAACCTCGCAAGAAATATGAAAAGAAAGAATACTTTTTTTTGAGGATGAAGCCCACATAGGTCTGAGACCTGTGCGTGGGTAATGAGTAGGATGATGGTAATTGATGAGTTGGACCTCCAGTTTAGGTGGGTTCCGAACCACTGGGAAGTGATTTTACAGATGAGAACAGTGTCTTTTTTGCTGGCCAATCTAATGGGTCACCCTTACAAAGAATGCCCAGGAGAACGCAGTTTATCTCCATCTGATTGAACAGATACTGGGCCTTATTTCGGCAATAACGTGACAAATGTTGTCTTCCAACTTGCCAATTATTACTGGCCTATTTGTGTAGACAAAAAAGATACGCCAGTGACGATTGACAACATAGAATACAACATTCGTCGCAAAAGTGTATAAAATTGGGCCTACCATTTAGACAGTGTACAAACCAGCCGTGGCAGCCATATTTATGCCTGACATTCGTATAAAATGACAGAACATGATCGTCATTAGCCAATTTCGTTATTTTTTAATCAATTTCTAAGTTTTATACCTTCAAAAACACGGCTTAAAAAACTCAGAGCAAGCATTAAAGATGTGTCACGCACCTTTGCCAATGTAATCTTCTCGTGGAATACTCTCATCGCCAGCAAGCAACACTTCTTGAAGTTGTCAATGTGCAGATGATCAGGCTGTTGGAATTTGATCTGCAGTCTAGTTGATAATTAAGAATATCTCTCGAAGCTCTCTCGACAACTTCTTAACAACTTCTCGATGTTTTTTGAAGATGCTGAAAAATGTATGATTTATTGAAAAGCTGATGAAGAGGAGAGAAATATGCGATCAATAACGAAATTGTGAGCTGAATAAAAATAAAATATTGTAGTAGGCTATCATCATTAAGTTCAGTTGACATGATACACCATTTCTAAATTAAAAAAAGACTGTAGCGAATATGAAATTGGAGAGAATAGAAAGAAAGAAGGACAGTGGTTCTCGGTGTTATCTGCTATGAAAATGTTTACTTCTAAGCAATTAATTATTCTGCTTTTGACACTTTTATGGTGTTTACTTGGTAATTTGTAGAACGTTCTAGTTGTTTGATTATACATTAATGGAATCTTTTCGAATATTGTAGAAAGTGCTAGTTTCTTTATTTATTTATTTAGAAGATGATAGAGAAATCTAGATATATCTCAATTATGATAAAATCATATAAATAGAGGAAGTCTCTTGTAAATGAGTTCAGTCTTGTTTGTAATTCGTCATGATAAACAAGTGTGACAGTTAAGTAGTTCAATTATTGTTCTATGTTGATAAGTGGCAGTAGTGACAGTTCGCGTTAATACAGACAGTGAAATCCCGTTGGCGCTATTACAAACCATACAATGAACTTTCGTTGTCTGTAGTGATAATTCTTTTGACAGTTCTTTTGTGATCATTCTTTTACCTAAAACTGTATTACGGACTTGTGCTACATAAGTTAATTGTTTTTTTTAACGTTTCTTTTTGAATATTATTGAACAGTTTATTGTACAGTTATTATTTAATATTAGATCAGCCTTTTGACATTTAGTGATTGATTTTTGTTCAGTTTATTGAAAACTCATTATCAGTTGAACAATATCGTTTCATCTGTTTCCGATTGATTATTTTTGTGTAAGAAATTACTGAACAGTGTGAGTTGTGAATTATTTGTGTTAATAAAGTGAGAGTGATAAATTTAAGTGTTGCCAGCGTTATTTTAGACATAGAACCCGTAACAATACAATTAAAAGCATTATTTCAATTTTGAGAAGTTATCTCTACTAGCCGTTTGTCCGATTCAATTGAGAATGTGCAATGACCTTTCTACAAATGTAGTTTAAACGTCTCTTTTCTTATCTCTCTTCTTAATTTTATTTTTCTCTTCCTCCTTCTACATCTTCTTATTCTTCACCAATTTCTTTTTTCTTATCCGTTTTTCTTCCTTCTCTTCCTCCCGTTCTTCTTCTTCATTATATTTTTCTCCTCATTCTTCCTTCTCTCCTCCTTCAATCCCTGGGTTGAACCAACAAGGTTAGGTTTGAATGGACGAATTTTTGTCCAGACTTCGCCCTTATTACATTACATTATTACATTCTTTGTTCATTCATTATTAACTAGCATACAGTCAATGTGAATACAACAGGCTATTGCCCAAAGCTGCTTTTCACAAAATTTTAAATTATAACTTAATCGAAATCTTAGGTTATGTCTGTTTCACTAAAAATTTCACCTTGAAACACAATAATTCACAGGTCTTTTTCAGAAAAATAATAATTTTGATTTAAGTTACTATTAACAAAACACTATCACAGTCCAAAAAAGATCAATATAATTTTGAATTTTGAAATTACTGAGCCAAACATCTAGACTATAGTTACGCTAGTTACCATAGTTACATATTATTTATTACGTAAATGCTTCACACAAATGTTATTAATGTCCAAACTTTTTCTCATTTTCTTATTTATTGTGTTGTTAATAATATTCTTTTTAATCAGTCACAGTTATATTTTGTAAATTTACGTAAATAAAGTAATTTTATCTTTATCTTTATCTTATCTTATCCCTTATAACAATTTTTTCGTTAGAGTTTCGTCAACAGATAACAGGAAATAGCTGTTTGTTATTTAGGATTATATCGGGTCTACCATTCATCAGTTCTTTATTCTCAACATTTAATATTTTCGAATCAGTCGGTCTAACAGAATACTTGCTGAGTGTGGGGATAGGGTGATAGGGACTGCACTTGGAAGGATGACCGGCAGCAAACACATGACACATCCACTTTATTATTACTTACATGGTTTTTGAGAACCCACCTTAAAACTGTAGGTTTGTCACGGTGTTATTGGCTATATTATCACTGAAACGATGGTTCGGAGCCCATCTAATACTACAGGTTCTCCATTCATAGCAACATTGTACCATCATTTATCTACTTAACCACGCACAAGTCTCAGGCTCATTTGGGCTTCATCAGCAAGAAAAAAGTGAGAAGTTTTAGAAAAGTTAATCCATTAGTGATAGAAAACGGGAAAGTTCAAAAGTAAGTAATGCTATTATTAATTGGAATTTAAATTGAAATGAGTTTGTATCAATCAGCAAAGAGACAAAATTAAGCTAGCGACCAAGACTGTGTAAAAAATAAAGGTAACATTTTGTGATTTCTTACTATAAATTTCTTACAAAAATCAGTTTGCACTGAAGGGGAAGTGATAGCCGCGAGCCGTAGCAGGTATCTGTTCAATCAGATAGATAAGCTGCGTTCTCGTAGGTCCTGTTTGAAACGGTGACCGATTAGATTGGCCAGCAAAAAAAAACACTGTTCTCTGCTGAAAATCACTTCCCGGTGGTACGGAACCCACCTAAAACTGTAGGTCCAACTCATAAATCACCATCATCCAACTTATTACCCACGCACAGGTCTTAGACCTATGTGGGCTTCATCCTCCAAAAAAAAATTACATTGTATAAGTTACTTGCAATTTTTAAAATACACATTTTTTATGGAGGATGAAGCCCACATGTCTCAGGTCTTTGCGTGGGTAATGAGTTGGACCTATAGTTATATATATTGGACCTACAGAGGGTTCCGAACCAAAGGTAAGTGTTTTAACAGCAGAGAACAGAGTGTGTTTGCTGGCATACAAATTTAGGATTCAGATTTTATGTAGAGCGCTCGTGTCTTATCTGACTGAACAGATACATGGCACGGCTCGCAGCTAAACACTTCCCCATATATTCTAATTCCATTGCAAGAAAGCAGAAGTTAGACAACCCAATTCTTTAAAATTTTTATCGACAACTTGGGTAGGAAGAAACTTTAGTTTACTAACCTGATGTATCCTGCGTAATTTTTCCATCCGACAGAGAATCATTCGTCATTCATTCATTTCAGTCAGCTCAGAGAACTTAGGAATAGTAATGTCATATTCAGCCATTGCGGAACGTTGTTATACAAAAAGGTGACTTCCTATCATTATAATATGCGAATCTGAAAGTAAAAAAATAGAAACTATTAATAGTTGCCATAAATCTACTAGTAAAATTATTTAAAATAATAAATTATAAAACAATAAATGATTAAACAATAATGTAGATCCTTCACATAAGTTAATAGGAATCTAAAAGTAAAAATATTTCATAAGCAGAATATTGGATGGACCAAAAATTCTAGTTCTCAATGAAATAACAATTATCTACTTTTAATTGTGTTCTGCAACCAGAGTTTGTCTGAATTGTTGACCAAGAAGCCAACCGTAAATCGCGAAATTCATGATCAACGAGAGAAGAATATTATTCTGAAATCTGGAACATATCAAAGTGTGGTAAGGTAAGGCCTACTGGTCCAGCATTACTGTTATATCGCTGAAAACTGTACCAAGTAATATTATTATTATTATGCGCGATGAGATAAATCAAAGCATTCTGACTCGTCAAATCTAATCACATTCAAATTAATGAACTACTTTGCTTCATAAGAACGAAAACAAAATTAGGCCCTACTGACAAATAATTATAGGTAGGCTACCTTATATGTTTGTGATGAAGCCGAACTCTGTACAGCCTAATGGTCTTAGAACCACGTACATAAACGCACATTTTCGGACGAAAATATTAATTATTAATCACAAATATTATATCACATAAATTCGTTGAATAGAAACAAGACAGGTCAATCAAACGAGACATCTGCACTCTGCACAATTGCACATCAGCTTTTTCATGGCGAGCTTGAGTTGTGAATCAGCTGATCAGACTGAATACACGTAAGGCCTACTGAATAGAATCATTGATAAAAATTAATTATCATTGCTTTCTTTTGCAGAACTGCGAATAATTTATGGAAAAATGAAATGAAAGCAATTCAATTTGAAAAAATATCATTCAATATAGGCTAATATTATAATAACAATTTTCTAGATGTTACCTACAGAAATAATGAGCGCTAAAATTTGAATTCGTTGACTTCCAGAGAAAACGTGTGGCCTAATTTAGAGAGATTTAAATTTAATTTATTTTAGAATTAAAGTTCATTTTTGCTAATCAAGTTGATTTAAAGTGAATTTTTTTTTTTGTTATGATTATTTGATAAACTATTTTTAAGCTGGTAAAGAGTAAAAAGGAAGACTTTAAATCTAATAGGCCTAATTGATTAAGTACTGGAACCATTATAAAATTAAAAAATTTTCCCAAATAATAAGAATTAAATTCCTGTATAAATAGGTACTACTTATCGAAGTTGGATAACATTTGTATATACTGTTCTCAAGTCTCAAAGTAGTTTGAAACTCTTGCCAATATCAAGCATTTGAAGGTCAAAATAACATAAGATGAGGTTGACTAAAAGATTGAAATTATAGTTTTCCAACAATAACTCATTTTTAAATCAAATAGAATCGCTCAGCATCTTGTCGATGACTTCTGAAGTAGCTTTTAGTAAACTTTTATAGACGAGATTATTTTTAAAATCTCGTGAACATCTATAATTTATTATACCTTACTGATTTATCATGTAGCTACTTTTCATGTAGTTCAAACATTTCAAGTTGATAAAATACATCATGTTACTTAAATATTTTCGTATCTGTATTATACTGAATCCTATTACTTCCCCTCTAATGCACCACCAAGAATAGACAAATATCTTCCTAGAAAATATTATCTTACATCAATAAAATTAATTTAAAAAATTGAACAGCTTCTAATTTTTGTGGAAATAATTAATGCTATGAAAAATGTATTCAATATATGAATTTTTCGTCTTTTCAAATTACGATTGTTAGACTGTCCTTTATGTAATGAACCAGAGGTCTAGCATCTTTGTAATAATTGATAAAAGAGCTGCAATAATAATACTCTCCAAACTACAGTTGTACTACTGGTTACATTTGTGTCATCTTGAACTAATATTGAAAAATATCATTCAATTTATTTATTGAACCTTCTCAAGAGTTGGCTACCTGTGAGTAATAAGCAGTTTTTTCTTTTGGCTATTAGCAATTAGCCATGTTTCCTGTTTATCTTGAATACAAGACATTCAGTTTACATTTACTTATATATGTATTTCATTATTGGGCCTTATAAATAATAAAATAAATGAAAATGAATGAATTTCATGTTTTTATTTCAAATTCCTCCGATTATTGATGCACCCAAACATAAATTTTAGCACATCAACTCTGATCTTCCTCTCAGTCAAATATGAATTTCCATGGATGATTTCGCCATGAAGCAACCTTCTTTTTGGATTGTTTCCAATTTTCCAGGGCCCTTTCTTCATGTTTGGCAAATTACATAGCTACTGAGTTCGGCGAAAAATAATTTAATACCCAGAACATTTTTAAACCAATTCAATCTGTTTTAGTTTGACATTTATCATAGTTCACTTTCGATGAGTAATTTTTACAGTCGTTTAGTTTCATATTCATTTCAAGGTTGAAAATTCTGTCCTGTACCCTTATTAATTCATCTACACTTAAATCTCTCAAACTGGAACCGTTGGAAGATTCATTGTCAGCTATTCCTGAATCGTGTTTACTGAGAATAGAGCTGTGTGAAGACGATGAAGCTTTTGGAAGTAATTTCTCCTCATTAAATTCATCTTTCCAAGCTTGTTTCACAAGATTTTCTTCACAAGGATCTGCCTCAACAACTCCCGATTTTTTTTCTTCCAAAGTACATTTTTTTTCTGAAGACGCTTCTATTAAATCCTCCTCTTCTTTGATTGTTTTACTACTCGCTTCCCTCGCATCTTCATTTATACAGATGGCTTTGTCACGAAATGTTACATGCCTTTTCTTTTTCGATTTTTTCGACCTAGACACGTCACACAAAGAAATAAAACTGTCACTTGCATTTAATTCTGAAGAGGTATTCCTGTTGAGTTGAACTTCAGAGTTTGTACAATGGTTGACAGAATATCCTCCACGATTGGACAGTTCTAGGTAGGAACTTTCAGAGCTGCAAGAAGCATTGACTGAAACTCGACTATCTTTTTCATGAATGCTAGATCTGTCAAATAATATACTTTCCGAACTGGAACTGGATACACTGCTTGTGTCATCCCTTGAACTATTAGTATTATTATTCTCATCTCGCTTCTCATTCGTGTTGGCATCATTTTGGCTTAAACTATGTCCACCACCCATAATTCTATTATTATCATAAGCATTTTCATTGATTTTATCTTCGTTATCGACATGATTCAAATCATCTTCATCATCACCAACGTTACCGATTCGGTCATAAAGATCTTGGAATAGTTTTTTCAATTTTTCGTTCTCTACTTTCAATATTTTCATTCGTTCAATTATCTAAAAAAGTGATAAATGTAATTTTATATTTTTTCTATAATTTACTCTCTCAACACAAGACTGAATTATTTATTAAACAGTATTTTTTGTAGAATACACTTTGTAATTTTTTTGTAATTTTGTAGATAATTGTAAGAAATTATTAATTTTTAATGTAGTCTGTTTATGTATTACGCTTAACACTCGCTGCTCCAGTGTGTCTAAGCACATTTCACAGCATTTGTTTAATTTCGCAGCTATGCTCTAGGCTCTAGTATCGAGTAGAGTTTAAGAAAACAGTCAACGAAATTTTCCATAAAAAAACTACCAAAGTGCTACCATCATAATTTTGTAAATTCAGCAAGTCAAGAATTATTGTTAACTTACTTTCACTGTTATTATTCAATAACTTAAAACACACAATAAATTATTCCAATTTAACTTTATGTCTAAATATTCTAACATTTAAAAAAAAATACGTCTTGGAGACTCCAGTTATAAGGTGTATAAGACAAGTCAATCAACAATTATACAATCTTATACACTAGTTACCATAATTACTATATCAATTAGTTGGAGTGAGGCTTAATTTTTATGTGAAAGACACTGTGGAGCAATGTGAATACCACCATTCCACAGCACGTGTTTGATTTTGCGGTGGTGATTATAGTAGAGGATTAGATTTCCTCCCGTGCAAACATTTTAAACCCAAATTGGCGCAAAAGAACACAGAATAGTACAGCGTTTATAGTAACTTATAGGCTCTAGTCTTGGGTCGTTGACGGTTTTCTCGTCAACGAAACGCAACTAGTTTTGAATAAACGTTAACTAGTTGATAAACAAGTTGAAAGTGTCAACTAGTTGAATGTTGAATTTAACGAAGAATATGCGTTTTCATGGGAGAATACGAGCTGTGCACGTGTCTACTGTCTCCCGATAATCGTTTTCACCATGTGCAAACAAGATAAGAAAGAGCGTGTCCGGTTCAAAAAAAGAACGCCATATGCAATCTAAATCGCGTAAAAATGGAGATAGAGAAATTTAAATTGCAGATTTGAATTCAGCGCCCTCAAATTAATAAAATGATTCGCGAGTCCGCAAAAATAATTTAAATAAAGGAAGTTGATTTTTATTGAATAAAAAGTTGAAAAACATCTACTTTCTAGAAATAATAAAAAACTTGCTCAGTTTTGATTATTTTTGAGTCTCCGCGAAGCATATTATCAATTTGAGGGCGCTAGATTCAAATCTCAAATCAGAATCTTTCTATCTCTATTTTTACGCGATTTAGATTGCATGCATAAGGCGTTCGTTTTTTGTAACCGGATACAAAAATTGTCTTGAGTCAGCAGTGCAGTGCTATTGCATTTCCCACTCGCACAGTTATGCTACTCCTACTCCTATTTCTCTAATGAATGTGATTTATTTTTATTTTGAACGTTGATCAACTAGTTTGCTATTCACACTTGGATTTAACAAAGACTTCCAGTTTTGTTGGAAATGAGTGCGTTGAACCCGTTGACCGTTGATATGGAAATGTAGTTGAAGCATCAACTGGTTTAGTTGATGAGACAAAACAGTTGAATCGTTACCTATAAACAGTTAATTCAACTAGTTCGTTGAATCAACGCTCATCACTATTAGGCTCTAGTATTGAATAAAGGTTTATGAAAGGAGTCAATGTAATTTATCTCACAAGTTAGTTTGAAGTGACTGACAATTGAATAAACTGACAAATTTCGATTCCCGGTGGTGACTGATATTTTTGTACAGTAGCATTCATCGATTCCCATCAGCTGTTCAATGCTGTTGTCAATATCCGCCATTGCGGAAGTCTTCAGTATAAAGTAATAGCAATTAAAGGAATTCGAAATTAATAAATTCTGTTTAAGTAATTTATCTGTTAAAATAGTTACTTACTTGAATTTCCTTGGTTCTATGAATCTCGATGTTTTTTTTCCCAGTCCTCTGCCTATCAATTAAATTCAAATATTGAAGAGTGTTCTGCTTATGGCTTCCCAGAATCTCAAATTTTGCCTGTGTGTAATAAAAGAAAATATTCAGTTTCTCATTAAAAAATTAATTTCATTGATCTGGATGAGTGTCCACTTATTGAACTAAGTGCAAGAAAAGTAGCTTAAGTATAGACAAAAATGAAGTTCCTCACTACTGTGAATAATAAATAAATAATTTTATTTCTCAATAAACAACAACGGTACAACAATCTTCAACATATGTTTATTGTTAATTGACGTTGCCATGCATTTATGTAGAATGTTTGCGGCAATAAAGAAATTATTCTATTCTATTCTATTCTACACAAGTAGTAAATAAGAAGTATATTGTGATATTCATTGAGAAAGTAGGCACTCCCGAGAATAGCCTGTATGGGAGATGCCATCAAAATATTAAATATCTGATATCTTTAGTGATAGCAATAATATACTTAATGAACACAATATACAAGCAACAGTATATTAAATATTGTACAGTATAGTAAATTTTACTAGTATAAGCATTTTTCAGTTGATATAAAGCTCATGAAGATTATCTTTATAGTCAAAACTTCAATTCTGATTAAGTATCCTATAATGGGAACTGGGATATTCAGGATACATAGGACTCTATCCTATGTATCCTGAATATTCCAGTCTTCACATAAGTCAAGTACAGAAGAAATAGTTTTATTTAAATTCCTGGATTTCTTGTTCCATGACGAACTGCGTTGTTAATATTAACTTTTCAAGAGAATTCAACGATTTGCAGTCAAATTGAATTCAATTTGACTGCAAGTCGTTGAATTCTCTTGAAAAGTTAATAGTTTTATTTGTGAATACTTATTAACTTTCTTAGTATATACTAGTTTTATAAGTGTAGTTTTATTAGTTCAATAGATTATATACTGATAATTGTGTGGAAAATTATCAATTTATCAAAATTATTTGCCATTATATAAAACTATTAGATATTCATTTATCACATAGCAATAATGAAAAATGTTTTGCCTTCACATTTATTTATTTATTTAATACAATAATACTTAGAAGCAACAGATACAGAGCGTATCCATTTTGCTCCTATGACACAAATACAAAAGTATACAGATGAGTTCTTCTAGTGTCAGATTCGAATTTTGTACAGTATTATAAAAAACAAAACCAACATTTATCAAGCTGATACACCATCATTTGTCTCCCTATGAAACAACAATTGTAATTTCCTATCATTCACAATAAAAACGAATATCTCTACCACAATTAATATTATTGTTTTAGAAAGAATTAGTAATTGTACTTCTAAGTGAAATTTCTAGTTGAACTTCGATATAACCAAAAATTTGTATTTTTTTGTTCAAAATTTGTAAAGAAAGCAGTAGTGGGCTGTGCCTGTTGTATCTTTACTTGATAGTGTTCCGTATAATAAATGAATGAATAATTGAAACTCACCTTTTTGAATTCTCTTCTTACGGTCGAAATTTCTGACACCACTTCATCTTTGTACTGATGTAGACGAAGAAAATTCTCACAATTGTTGTAAGTTATTATTCTCCATTGTTTATACAGATTAAGTAATCTCCTGCAGTTGAGTGATGGCAAGGAATCCTGGAATAGGTAAAACAGCAGTAAAGCTGAGTGAAACAAACATAACCCACTCACAACTATGAAACTGTACAACTTAAGAGGATCAATTAATAAATTGATAAACAGTGTGTAACACTCATAACAATAGTTTTTAGAGTTAGAAATTTAGGCCTAAATTATTTTTCTTGATATATCTATATCCAATGAATACAAACGAGAATAAGAACCTCAAGCCTTAATAACTCTACGCTTTTTGACTGCAGCAGAAGCGCATTGCCGCATTCCAATGAAGCTTTTCCTACCGGCCGTTGAGTAGCGCTAGTGAGCTTCATATGAAACCTCATGTCCATGTACTCATCTACAGCTGACCCTCGTTCACCATCAGTGTCTGACTCTAGCGGATAATTCAAGAACCGCTAGCTGGCACTCTCAGGTGCATTTTAGTGCCGGCAGCGCTTCTATGAGTCGGTAGGAAAACTAATATTTAGCGTTGAATTTCTAACATTGTGCTTGATCTTCTTATTCTCGTTGTATTCATTGCTATATCTTTCTGGAAATAATAAAACAGTAACAGAATTTATTAATTTTTCTCTGCAGTAAAACTTGTAAAGTTATGTAAAAATATTTCTCTTTGAATCCCAGTTGGGAACAAATTGCGCTTTTGGACGGGCGGATTTATTTTGTATAAACATTTGAGTGTAGCTCAGATCAGTGAGATTCTTCTTTTTTTCAAGATATAACCTTGCTTTTTCTATCTAAATTATCTAATAGCAATAAAAACAACTCTTTTGCTGGTCTAAACTGATTCAGCTCTAAATTTTTGCAACACATGCAACTGTACTTGCTGCTCTAGCTCTCGACGTTTGAACAGTGCTCTAGGAATATTTAAAAAATCATTTGAAAAAATATTTAGTTGATAAAGCTTTTTATAGTGTACAAGACAAGAGTTCCTTTCATATCTAAATCAAGCCTCACCTCAACTAATTGATATAGTAATTATTATGGGAACTTGTGTATAAGATTGTATATATTGCTGATCTGACTTCATGACTTGTCTTATACAGTACTCCAAGTGGAGCTTCCAAGAAGTAACTACTTAAAAACTACTTACAGACATTTCAAGACGATTAGCAATCGACTCAACCGAGTCCTCAGTTAGTAATCCAATTGATTTTTTTTGGTGTCGCATCATTTTTTTGCAGAACTGAGTTTTTTTCAATTCGTAATACGACCGGTCTTCCATGAGCTGTGCTGGATCAATAATAAATTTTAGAGTTCATATCTCGTCAGAAAATTTCAGTTTGAGCATTGATGCAATATAACAAATTTATTCATTTCGAATTCCTCAAAGTGCTATTAATTTATACTGAAGACTTCCGCAATGGCGGATATTGACAAAAGCATTGAATAGCTGATGAAAATCGATGAATGCTACTGTACAAAAATATCAGTCACCACCGCGCGAGAATCGAACCGCGGACCTCCCAATTGCCGGTCGTGCGCCTTAACCACTAGACTATAGTGACCCTTCTGCGCAGCAGCACTCATTTTAAACTTAGCAATATCGGCGCGTATCTCACAAGTTAGTTTGAAGTAACTGACAATTAATTAATAAATTAATAGCACTTTGAGGAATTCGAAATTAATAAATTCTAAATATTTTTGTCAGTTTGTTAAATTAAGATAAGATAATTTATTTATTCAACACAGCATACAGTACAATAAACAGTTGAATATCGTCATAGGTTTTTTTTAAATCATTGAAAACGAATTGAAATCATTGAAAACACAGAGAAAATAAACACGAACAGAACATGAAGAGAGAAGGTACAAAAATTTGTTTTTAAAAGTAGAGCAGGGCAGAGGGCACTGCAATCTTATGACTAGATATTACTCTAAACTATGGAAAATCTTTCACACACTATAATACGCTTTTGCGGCAAGGAATTTGTACAATCTGCTTTTAAATATGTTCATATTTGACAGGGACTGCAGCTCAGTAGGTAATCTATTGTAAAACTTTGCTCCAATGTAAGAAGGTATTTTCTCATACAGTTGCAACCTATGTTGTCTCAAAGCTAGTAAATTGTCAGTTACTTCAAACTAAATAACGAATCTATTGAATGAATGGCTTGTCCGATTTCCTAATATTTTTGCTAATGTTTCTTTACAAAATATACTGAGACAGAATCTTTTAAACCTCCAATCCATATTTATTCCTGGTTTTCTTGTTCCATGACGAACTGCGTTGTTAATATTAACTTTTTATGTGAATTTAACGACTTGCAGTCAAATATTCATTAAGAATAAATATAATTTACTTACTCTGTAGGCCGAGGGCTTTCGAATCTTTGAGATCCATTTTCAGAGGCCTCTCAAACATTCGAAAGCGCTCGGCCTACAGAGTACTGTAGTTTTCATATAACTTGGTTCAGATGTAGCATGTCCCATCTGCCAAGTTATATGAATACTACAGTAAGTAAATTGTACTTATTCTTAATGAATATTTGACTGCAATTCGTTAAATTCACATAAAAAGTCCATATTTATTGTTATTTTAACTCTAAACGTTATTGGATTAGTATCCTACGTTTTTAATCCCACAAGACACCTTTCTATCTCAATCGCTTTGGTCCTACCCCTATGAATCTCAATTACTATGCATAATATTTGTTATATTTATGATGTAAGCATGTATTTACAATTGCATATGCAAATAAAGGAATTGAATTATAGCATTTAGCTGAATAAATTTACAAATTAAAAATTTGCATACTCATTACCCTTAAATATACCCCTTAAATAGGGATTTCACAGAAAGTCGCATATTTAGTCAATTCTATTCCCCCAATGTAGTTATTTAATCAATTATTTATAAGCAGGTTCTAGTCTTGAATTTTTTCAAGGACGTTGCATCATACACTATCCTCTTATCTACGCTAATCATTGAGAACCTTTTTCAATTTCAATTATAGCCTACTGTATTTTTATTTATAATTTTAAAAATGTCATGTTATGTCAGAATAATTCACGAACAAAAATTCAAAAATTTGCCACGGTTCCACAGCAGACTGGTGTGGAAATTCACACCATAATTCCTGATAGAAGAAAAATCTAATCAGAATTTATTAATTTCGAATTCCTCTAATTGCTATTAGGAATTCGAAATTAATAAATTCTGTTTAAGTAAATTTGTCAGTTTGTTCAATTGTCAGTAGCTTCGAACTAAAAAATCTAATATCAAACCTGACACTGTATTTCAATTAAATATATGATTTTCACTCATTGTTACTGGAGATACTGGATGAATGTATTTACTTTTATATAGAAGCTTCGTCAGCCTGTATCTCCAGTAAAGATTAGTGAAAATCCTATAGTTAATTGCAATACAGTGTCAGACTTGATATTAGATTGTTCATCAAGTATTTCGTCATGGAAAACATTACAGAAAAGAAAAATGATAGAAATAATCGTAAAAGATTACCTACCTTTCAGTTTAATGAGCTCGTTTGTTACATCCTCCAATCTGCAAACTAAATTATCATTTTCTTTGGAAACTGTATCATTTTCTTTGACTTTCAGCTTCAAACAACTTTCAATCTTCATTTTTCTCTCTTCCAGTTCATCTATCTGTCTGAATTCCTCTTCCAGCTCTTTTTCATCTGTAACACATGAATAATGTAGAATAGAAAAAATAAAAATAATTGGATAGATTTATAGACGTTGATAATTGAACAAATAATTATGAAACGGCCATCAACTTAGAAAGTGAATGTTTACATTAACTTTTCATGTGAAATTTAACGACTTGCTGTCAAATATTTGTTAGGAATAAGTATAACTCACTTAATCTGTAGGCCGAGCGCTTTCAAATCTTTGAGATCCATCTTCCTGATCCATCATCCTCATGGATCTCAAAGATTTGAAAGCACTCGGCCTACAGATTAAGTGAATTATACTCATTCCTAACAAATATTTGACTGCAAGTCGTTAAATTTCACATGAAAAGTTAATATTAACAACGCAGTTCGTCATGGAACAAGAAATCCAGGAATGAATGTTTACATTTTGGGGAAAACTACTTTATAACGATAACGTTGAATCTAACCTGAACAGTCTATACATCTGCCTGATCTGAAAAATAATGTAAATTGTAAATATAAACAATGTAATAAAACACTTGATCGAATTTTAATTAAATGTCTACTCACTGTAAAGAATCTCATGCTCTTTCCCACCGATGTAAATTTTCCTGACGACCTTCACTTTTGAAGTTTTAGTCATAATATTTATATTTATCACGTCAACGCTAGAAATTGAAAAGGTTATATAATATGACCGTTTTCAAACTTTGAATACTTTCAATAATTTTTTTGAGATTAAAACCGTGCTTAACATGTTGACATCACACTAAATTCCATTTATTTTTAATAGGTTTATACTTAGAATCAGTAAAATGATAATATTAAAACGCTAGCATTGAATTAATTCTAAAACCACAGAATATTTGAACGTTCATAGATTTGAAGCATTATGCCCCTGACTATTTCTATTGCTCATGTGGATGAGATTCACAGCTGATTATGTACTGAACAAACAATGTACAGATGTGCTTTGAAAAATAAGAAGAAATTAAAGTTTTTTTTTTAAATTAACATAGAACAGATTATAATGTGAATCACAAAACGTTTGGCAATATTTTCCCCAACAAATCCCCGATGTAGACACTCCATAAAAACAGGTACGGTAATTCAGTTTAAAACTAAAGTTTATTTTAATATTATTCGGTGTGTTACGATTTTTATATATTATGTATTCTATCTGCACTATTACTGTATCTGGAATGGGATTGCATGAAAAATGTATGGTTAGAGAATTGTTGAAATCTACAGCTTTCGGATGAACTAGAAAAAATATCAATATTTTTAAAATGATACAACATAATGACACTTAAATTCAATGTTAACAACTACCAAATTTTTAATTTTTTTTCCAGAATTTAAAATTTGAAGTAAAGAAATTCCCAAAGTAGCCTATGTACATGTTAGTGGCTTATTTAACTGAAGCCTTGAAGCTATGGCTGTACGCTATGATGACTCCACATTATGGGATTACACATTACAAGGTAATATGGTATTACACATTTTTCATAATATAGATATTTGCAAGTTGAAGTTCACCATTTTTGGTATCCAAGTTTCTGTTAGCTTTATGAATAACAAATAGTAGTTTTTGATCAAATTCTTTTTTTAATCAAATTAATATTTTCATTCTTCACACTCAATCCCACTTTAAAGTATTCCAAGTAAAGGTGGCAGAATCTGAATTATCAGAAAGTCCAAACATTTATTGTAGATGATAACTTTGCTACTTTATTATATATCCAACTAGCAGGTTGCCCGATTCAATCCATTCTATTCTCCTTCTTCTTTATCTTCATTTTCCTGTCCTCCTTCAATCCCTTGAAGTGAAGAAGGAATGGAAAGAGTAAATAGATTAGATTCATGTAGGTCGTTCGTTGTTCAAAAGACTTGGTCTCCTCACTGTACCCTGCTTACAAGGGCGGATCCAGCAGGGGGGCGCGGGGGGCGCGCGCCCCCCCTTGAGGTGGTGTGAAAATATATTTTATGGTTAATACTAGTGAAAAATGATACATCTTTACATATTTTATACATCTACTAAGTAATCCAACTGATTCTAAACTGTTATTTTCCTTTAACATCCTTTCATAATAATCTAATTTGTATTGGTGATAGTGATGTTATGGTAGATATCTAGAATTAATAAGACTACTGTAAAATAACATTGTCATTAGTCATATTTATTTAAAAAATGTAGACATGTTTTACCATTTGATATCCCCTCACCAGGGACAAGAGGAATAAAATGCTTGGGGGGGGGGGGGAGCGCATAATTTATCTGAAATTTTTTATGATTTATCAGAAGAAAATTTAAGTTTTGTATATTAACATCACTTTAATTTGAATGATTCACTATGCATAGTTGTAGGTTGTATGATGTAGTGCCTATATGTATAACTAACTGTAAGTGCATAATGAGTACCAATGATTTTTATTTGTAATGTTACACACGTTTTAAAAATCGATTAATTTCTATGTATTCATTGTTCATGTAACATCACAGTGGCGTAGCTATAAGGGAATCAGGTGGATAGATCCTCCAGAGACAAAATAAATTTTCAAATTTTAAGAAGCCTTTAGAGACAACATTTGAAGAAAGAAGATGTCTGAAATCGGTAAAAATGTGGTATTAGATTGATTATTTTTTAATAAAAAAACCGATTCAATAAAATGTTCCTTAAAAAATTAATAATTTTTTTTTTTTTTTTTTTTTGTAGATTACGTCTTGGAGACTCCAGTTAAGGAGTATAAGACAAGTCAGATCAACAATATTATACACTAGATACCATAATTACTTCAATTAGTTGAGGTGAGGCTTAATTTTGATGTGGAAGGAACTCTTGTACACTATAAAAAGCTTTATCAACTAAATATTTCTTCAATTGATTTTTAAATATTTCTATATTTTCAAGACTCTTCAAAAACTGCGGTAGCTTGTTGTAGAATTTCCTACCAATATAACTAGGTTTTTTGTTTGAATAGGCTACTATTGTGACTCACCAAGTGATAATCTCCTCGGCTTCTTGTATTATAATCATGTACATCAAGATTTTGGTTAATATCATTCGTTTTTACATATAAAGTAGCTTCATACACATATAAGCAGGGTACAGTTAGGAGACCAAGTCTCTTGAACAACGGCCTACATGAATCTAATCTATTTACTCTTTCTATACACCTAACCGCTTTCTTTTGGATCTTAAACACCCTATCAAGATTTTGTTTTGATGAATTACCCCATACTAAGATAGCATACCTAATATGTGACAGTAAGAGCCCATGGTAAGCTGTAAAAAGTAACTTTTTGTCATTCAATCTAGCGAGCTGTCGCAGGACAAATACCCCAGATGAAATTTTACTACATATTTTCTCAATGTATGGAGTCCAGGTCAATCGTCTATCCAACATAACTCCTAGAAATGCAATTTTTTCTTCCTGGTCTAATTGATTATCGTTTACAAACACGTTTATAGCCCTATCTTCATTTAAATTATGTTTGTTTTTGAATTGAAGGTATTGGCATTTTTTACTATTTATAGTTAATTTCAACTGGTTTAAAAATTGGACAATGGACTGCACACCTATATGGGCACTTATTTCTAAATTATCTAGAATGGAATTGCTGAAAATGAGTGATGTATCATCAGCAAATAAGAGGGCTCTACCACTAATTAATTCTTTAGGTAAACGGTTGACATATAACAAAAAAAGCAATGGACCTAGTATTGACCCCTGAGGCACTCCAGCTTGCACCTCTAATTTATTAGATTTATTCTTTACTATACTATTACCAACTACTGTAGTTAGTTCTACACATTGTTTTCTCCCAATAAGATATGATTCAAACCATTTCAGTTCAACCCCATTTACACCTACATTTTGCAGTATTTCCAATAAAGTTCTATGATTAACACAATCAAATGCCTTTGACAGATCTAAGAAGATTGCAGTAGCTTTATCACCTGAATCTAATATATCTATTAGTTTTTCAACTAGAGAAACTATGGCTGTTTTTGTTGATCTCCCTTTCTGGAAGCCATGCTGTTCATCACAGATAAAGTTAGCTTCTTGAAGGTGCAGAAGTAACCTATTTAGAACAACTCTTTCAAAAATTTTACTTATTACATTTAAAATACTAATGGGCCTATAGTTTTCTACCTTTTCTCTATCGCCACTTTTGAAGATTGGCAAGATCTTCCCCTCTTTTAAATTATCTGGAAAAACACCTTGTTCTAATGAATGATTGATCAGATGAATCAAAGGGTCTAACAATTGATCTTTACATTCTTTCAGAATTTTACTGGATACCCCATCCATTCCTACAGTTTTTTTATTATTTAAACTATCAATGATATTTGACAACTCGTCTTAAAGAGCAACCCAAACTCTCCTTTTAGACGAAATTTTCAAGTATCAGGAAAGTACTGTACCAGAATCAGAAAAGGCGAGAGATCAAAAAGAGCAGAAATTTTCAAATTTGAAAGAAATTTTCAAAGAGCATAAATACCTGCATTTAATTGTTCTACTGAAACAATGAGGGCCCGGATCACACTTTGACAATAATGCAAGAGTTTGATGAAATTTGCTTTGACACATAACGTGGGTTGAATTTTCAAAATAGATTAATTCATATCTAGAATCGCTTAAATGTGGTTTCAGGGAAATTGTTTCATTCTCAAAAAGTTACAGCGGGTATCCCAAAACCCTTTCAAGTGAAATTTTTAAGCACGGTGCCATATTTGTACGGAATCACAACTCAGGAAAGATAAATGATCAAACCTAGGGAATGGGAATAGTTTCAAGTAAGCCGGCACTTATTTTCTTACTGAAACAATAAAGGTCCGGATCACCCATTGACAATGATACAAGAGCTAGATGAAATTTATTTTAACGTGGCCTCCTGGTTTATTTTCTGCTTATTATTTTAAAACATACTTAAACTTCATGCTTGACTACTATTAATTTCAAATACATAAATAATATACCTAAAAGATAGCGATGTTAATTACGATTATAAACTTGCATTAAACGTACTTACATTTTTGTGAGTACTAGCGCACGCGTCTCAAGACCCGAGTACTATCTTCAGCAAACAGAGAATACATAGGCCTAATTCCTTTCGCTCTGTATACTCTATGTAGTGTACTCTGTACAGCAGTCTCTATTCTCTATTCGCTGAGAATAGGACTCTGTTCACAGCTAGCAAAGAAAAAAAGAAAGAAAAAATAACCTATCTATATTTCTCCCGTGTGCTGGTACCCACAATGAAAAATCTAGGATAATTATTCATTGAATAATTAAGCTTAGAATAATTATTAAAAACTTAAGTTAGAATAAATTTAAACTTATAATTAGAATAATTGAAACTTAAAAAGAAAATCCCACCTGCAGCATATACACAGCATAGGCCTATACAGATATGTACTGTAACCGATTAGATACTGGTCTATAATTTTCGCCTCTGGATAATTTTATGAATAATATTATCCCTTCAAGTGATTGAGACTTTAAGATTGTTGAGAATAGAATTGGAATATTAAGTTTATTATGATAATCAATACCATTGGTCTCAATTCCAACTAATCACAATTGATAATCAATTTCAATCTGTCGAGAATTCAATCAATCACAACCGGCAAAAATTGGTCTCAATCTGATTAAGATATAAATCTGCCAATACGAAAGTATAAAAGGAAATAAAATTCAGTTATAGGTATAAGAAGTCTAATACATATACGTATACATATAATTACAAATTGTATATCTTCGAATTTATCCAAATCATTGAAACAGCTATCAGTCACTATTTACCCTGATAAACAAATTACGCTACAGTTCTTGAAGTAATGCTTTTTTAAAGAACACAACAATATTTATAGAAAATAGATTTCTACAAAACATCAATGACTTGAACCCGTCTATTTTATTGAATGGAAGATCAAAACGATTCTCCCTGCTATTTGACATTTATTAATAGTAATGGAAAAAGTACAATCGAATTTATTGTACTTTAAAAAGTACAATAAATTTATTACTAATTGAAAATTTTTTTTTTATTTAAAAATTACAGCTCGAATTTTATTGACGCAGTTATAATATGATTGTTTCGGATTGTGTTATCGTCTACCATTTACCTGTTATCGTTATAACTAATTTGGGAGTAGTGACTGGTAGAATATTCGAAAACATACAAAACAAAGAACGATTATATTGGAGGCCAGGTAAAAATGAGCTTTACAAATCGACAATGGCCTTATCAGATAGATTAGAAATATTTCGATGATTCAGACACCAATTACTATAACCTAGTTATCTCTACAAACCATGAGGCCAGGTCACTTGAATTGCTACAGAAATATAATGGTCCAATTCAATTTAAAAATAAGCCGTAGAATGATTTAGATTTGCAATCCATATTTCTTCGTAATAATAAAAATACTAATTTGGATTTTTTTTTTTTAAATGCAATAATAAAAAACCTGTACGTCACGCATATAGAGCTGCTAAAAATTTAAATTCTGCAGGAGATGGTCTTGATGTATATTTAGAGACACAAAAATCATTCAGGTTGCCATTGAGAGATAAGAAAATCAGTATTATTGTGATATGCAAAATAGGATTCTAACATAAGATCTTCAACAGAGTTTTGGAAAGCTGTCAGTTTCCATAAAAGAAAATCATCAACAACAAACTGTATCACCACTGAAGTGTGGGTTAATTTCCTAATCTTTAATGTTTATCATTATCCAACTCATCCAACAAAAACAAACGGAATGACGATTTATTCATAAACAGGTTTCAAACTACAACTATCTGTATCAAACCTTAAAGTTAGTTTGCAAAAATGAAGAAAATACATAAAAATAACAAATAAAAAATGTATTGCAATGAGATTAAAATTTTTTAAAGAAATCCTCCATTGAGACAATGAAACAAGAAGCGAAAACGCACAAATACCTCAGCATCAGTTAATAAAGATGAATTGGCACTGGCAAAAATTCTTACTATAAAATTCAACATTTACTATCGGCCAAAAAACTGCATTGCAATTATGGGAATAAATAATAAATCACTTATATAATGAAAAAATGCTTGTAAAATGAAAAATCACTTCATAGATTCAATGAAAGAGGATCTCCTTAATTTATGTCTATTTGCTACTTTGGAAAGTTTTTCAAGTGATTCTTCACGAGTTATCTGTCTAGCCGGTGAATCCGCATCTTTCCTGACAAACACTCTTCCACTTTTAATCCACACATATGCTAGCTTACCTTGTCTTTTTAATTCCCTTGCCTTGCCAAGTAATTGTTTGTTGTGTGGGGATAAGTGATCATTAACGTAGATAGTCGAGACTGGGAGACCAACTCAGGATGGTTGAAAAAACCATACCTCATAAATAATGTTCTACTTTACTTTAATCCACTAAGTAGCTACCACTAAATTCGAATAGGAATCATAAAATTTTTGACTTATCTCTGAATGCATCAACTTGGAGGGGGGGGGGAAACTCTTCTTTCGTTAAATTATAAAATTATAATAAATCAGTAACTCTGGTCTGCGCACAGGCACTAGCCCATGCAGACCATTTTCATATAATTTCTCATTGTACTCATACTCTTCATTATCTATCATCAAACCTTTGTTTTTCCATTTTATAGCTACTTTCCATATAGCCTACTTTCAATTGTGTACATTATAAGTTATTATGTTCCATGAATGTGGCATGTAAAGATGATGGTTGATGAAATTGTTGTATTTTTCTTTCGATGTCTTGAGTACAATACGTTTATTTTGTATCCTGTATAATTTTGAAATAAAGAAGTTTTGTCATTTGTCATTGTCATTGTCATTGACTCAGGTCCTTAAACGCGTCTGATACTACTTACAAAAGTTAAGTTCTGGTGTAAAATGCAAGTTCAAATTGTCATTGACATCAATAGTACGGTACAAACAGTTCATGTACAAATGAAAACCACTGAGGAAATTGAAAAAAAAAATATATATATATATTATATCCCTTCTTACTGGCTCTATCCCCTTGAATAAATGATTATTGTTTCTTACTTTCAATAAGATTTCAGGTCTGAACACTTGTCAGATCATGATTATTTTCAATTAATTTTGCTATAATTCAATAATAATTTTTGTACAAAACTAACAGCAATTTTTTTAATAATAGTGCTTCAAAAAAATAATCTCTAGGCATTTTCTAAATTTTTTGCTGAGGATAGGATATCACCTGGACACCCTCCCGTGGGGGGTTTTCCATAACCCGCTTACAAAGATATTTCTAGCATTAAAATTTAAAAAAATTTCTGGTGAGTACCCTGGACCTCCTTTTTGTGCAGAGTACATACCACCCCCCCCCCCCTTACAAAAATCCTAGTGTGCGCCCCCCCCCTTACAAAAATCCTGGATCCGCCCCTGCCTGCTTATATGCGTGTAAAGCTACTTTATAGGTAAAATGAGTGATATTAACCAAAATCTTGATGTACACGATTATAATACAAGAAGCCGAGGTGATTGTCACTATTGTACCCTGCTTATATATGTGTGAAGCTACTTTATATGTAAAATGAGTGATATTAACCAAAATCTTGACGTACACGATTATAATACTAGAAGCCGAGGAGATTATCACTTGGTGAGTCACAATAGTAGCTTATTCAAACAAAAACCTAGTTGTAGGAAACCCCACAACAAGCAACGGCAGTTTTTAAAGAGTCTTAAAAATATAGAAATAGGTAATTAAAAAAAACAATAGAAAAATATTTAGTTGAAGCTTTTTATAATTGTAAAAAACCTCTTTACTGCTCCACAAGCGGTAAAGTACTTTACGCTCGCCAGCTGTTTTCTTTACACTTCTGTTTTGATTTTGATGCCTTCCCATTGGTGGATCACAGAATCCATGAAATTCACATAACCTCAACAATGGCGAACGCTAACCAAATCCGTGCACGGTCTGTGATGTTACAAACTACAAGCTTTTATTGTGTTGGAATCCAGAACTGCAGTTGTAGGAAAAATATTGTATGCAATTCGCGCATGAAGCTTCTTTATTGCTCTCGCAAAATTACTGCGCTCCGCTTTCGGCTTGAGCGATAAAGTCGCGCTTCACGCTCTTAATACATAAATAACTATTTATTTTTTGTTTGATTTCAGATATTTCGGCAATTCTTCTCACCTACTTACCATACGCCATGCTGCTACTATTAATCGCCGTGATTTTATTCAAGTATCAAGAGAATATACTTTCTGCCATTGATGATCACAGTAGGAATGTAAGTAGATGGTTTTTGTGGTTTTATCAAAACTATTAATTTAACAAAAGAATAATAAATAATGTCTCTTAGTTTTAAGTTGATAATTTAACAAATTAATGGAATTTAAAAATAATGCTCTCAATGACCATGGGACAGATAGGAAAAAATATTTTTAATGCCTGTAGTAAGAGCTTTTTTTAGATTTTAGGACATATAGATATATATATATATATATATATATATATATGTATATATATATATATATATAATCGAAATACCACTGACTGACTCATTCATCACAGTTTCTCAGGAACCACTCGACCAAAAACGATAAAATTTGGTACACGTATTCAGTAGGGGGACTAGACGCGTGCTAAGAAAGGGTTTCAAAATTTACCCCAAAATGGGCCCAAAATTGAAGATTTTTGAAAATTTAGGTGACAACAATTTCTAGAGAACCATAAGGTCAAATCAGATAAAATTTGGTATTCATTTCAAAATTAGCCCCAAAATGGGCCCAAAATCGACGATTTTTGAAAAGTTTGGTGATAACCAAACCCTAGACGTGTACTTAACAGATGTAATCAACCTGGCATAATTACATTTCATCATACCCAGTCATATGTTTCCCACATGTTGCAAGGCTCCGACTGTATGGTAGCCTACATGCAAAGTGCAAAGTCTTTTGCTGTTCAAAGACAGTGTAAATAACGCTGCTAAGGGGTCTGCCATATGATTAAAAACGGTTGACTTCTATCAGCTGTTCCTTTAAGCTGTTTGGCTGGCAAGTTCAGTAGGTTAGGTCTATTAATGAATAATAATTTGTTTCAAACAAAGCAAACTTATCCCGAGCTACCAAAATAATTTCAATAGCTAAAAGCCAACGTTTATGAAAAGTATATGTTTGATTAAGACCCTAGATGCATACTAAGTAATGGTAACAAAATTCTCCCCAAAATCACCTATTTCTGTGATGAATGAGTGAGTGTGTCAGTCAGTGGTATTTCGATTATATAGATATAGATTAGTTGGTCCCCCCGGGGGTCCAGGGGGTGGAACCCCCTGGCTAGACGGTTAAGGCGAGCGAAGCGAGTCTGCCGGCTAGTATATATATATATATATATACCATACATAATAAATAAGACTTGATAAATATGAATAAGACAATAATGGAAGATTATGTTCGAATATTATCTCGCATTCTATAGCTGACAACATTCTATAAAAATCTTACATTGAAAGAATCTCACATTTTTTAACAAACAAAAAGGGTTCAGCTGAAAAACATGAAAATGATCACTAAAAAAATAGGGTTTCAGTCACTATAAGATGCCACTTTGGGGTACCGGTACGTAGAATCAATTATTTTTTCATGGATACTTCTTTCCACTTTTTCAAGTACTCCTTCATTCTCTAATGTTGTATTTATTCTCTCTTCTGATACTACAGTAGGCCCAACTCCTCTAGCTTTAGGATGTTCTTGGAAAGAATTAAAGAAAAAATTAAATTAAATAATTTGTTTATTATTTATTATTTTTTATATCAACTTCTCTAGCTTTAGGAATTCTTTTGGAAAGAATTAAATAAATAATTTAATTAATTAATTTGTTTATTATTATTATTATTATATTTTTTGTATCAACTTCTCTTGCTTTAGGATTTTCTTGGAAAGAATTGAATAAATAATTAAATTGAATAATTTGTTTATCATTATTATTTTTTGTATCAACAACTTTGTGGTACTTTAAATCTATTATTCATCTTTTGTAGATGTTACTTGCGCTTTCGCCAATACTCTCTCATTCTCTACGATGATTATCATCATCATCATCATCATCATCATTATTATTATTTTGTATTGGGTTCATCATTCTTCAGCAATAATCTTGAATCTCGCATCAAGATACCAAATCGGTGATCTACTGCACTTAATTTTTCAGTTTAGTTTTTGCAATTAATCTATTTTTTACGTGAGACTCATTTAGTTTTTTATTCAATTTTTCAGGTGATTGTAGGTTCTCCTCGACGTAAGCCAAAAAGAAGCCGATCAGAACAGGAACTCATTGAAAGTCTTCTTAAAACAGTGAAGCGAGAGGACAAGAAATTAATGGAAGTAGGTAAATAGGCTAGGCAATAGATCATTTTTGAGATAATAGTTTTCTGTGATGTTTTCCATGACGAAATACTTAATGAACAATCTAATATTTAAACTGACACTGTATTTCACTTTTATATATTGTTTTACTCATTTATATTGGAGATGCTAGAGGGATGCATTTCACTTCTGAAAAGAAGCTTTGCAGCCAGGGGTCATGCTTTGTTAAGGTTAGGATGAGCGGCCATTATGTAGTTAAAAATTGCATTGGATTTGAATTGTGTTTGGTCATTGAGTAAGTTGGGTAAGTCAACACAAGATACAAAGAATACTTCAAAGCACTAGATTCCAACTCTCTCTAAACTTTTTTGTATTTTGTGTTGACGAATGTTAATAACTCAAATGAGTTCTCAAACAGATTTTTTCTAATAATAATAATAACATTTGCAGATCACTTAATCAACACTGGACACTTAATCAATAACATCCAAACTGACTTAGAAATTCTACACACATTCCAAAAAAGCCACAAACTAAATACACTGGAGCAGTATGAAATATTGAAACGCCATAGACAAGATAGAACCAACTTACTTAATGACCAAACACAATTCAAATCCAACGCAATTTTTAACCACATAATGGCCGCTCATCCTAACCTCAACAAAGCATGACCCCTGGTGGCAGTATTATTAAATGCCACCACCGCGTATTCTACACTATTACTGAATATAATAAGTCTTATCATGAGTTTATTAGTATCAACTACAATAATTATTACTAATAATTTATAAGTAATTGCGCGATTATGCAGTCAAATATTTGAGTAGATAATTGAAATATTTTACTCACTCAGCAGACGGCCATTTCGGACAGCGTGGTTCCATCATCTGTGCTGACTATATCGTTGGGAGTTGGTTCTTGTAATGGCGGGCTGTCTAGTCATTTTTAAAAGAAAAGATAATATTAACAACGCAGTTCGTCATGGAACATGAAATCCAGGAGTTTAAAAAGAAGTCAAATAGGGTGTGAGATCTGAAGCGTGTTTGCTCATTCAATATGTTGTGTTTTTTTGTTATTGTGTGTTTGTATATTTTATACTATTCTATAGTATTTAATTCATGACTTTTATTTCAAGAATTTCTAGGTTTGAGTGGATATTAGTGAATGAGTGATTTTCTACTCAAATATTTGACTGTATAGTCATGAAAATACTTATAAATTATTAGTGATACGCACCGTTCGTCATGGATACCAATTCAATTATTTCAATATTTAATTTTATTTATTTAATTAATTAATTTATTTTATTTATTTTTAATTTCAATTATTACTACTAACGGGTGTTTCAAAAATGACGCAACCCTAATGTTAAACGATGAAAGTTAAGCATGGGGTGAATTTGCTGTGCCCCAATCGATTTTTAATCAACATTTAATTCAGTGTCAACTATCTGATACAATATTGGAATGTGCTAGCCGAGTACCGGTATTAGTTGATTCAGCAGTTGTTCAATTAAATCGAGTCAAATCTATTTTTTCAAGATGATTTCTATTCTTGAGATCATTGAAACTAACCTAACCTAACCTAAGCTAACCTGACTTATCCCGTCTGATGTTTTCCTATAGGGCTCTTTGCATTAAGAAGTTAATAACAATATTCGGCTTTAAACACAAAGAGCATTTGAAAGATTTCAAGTAGAAAAGAAAATTTGATTAATTGCTACAAATGTGTTGAAATTAATACAAATTTGTTTTAAAATTACAGAGCATCAAATCCAACATCTAGCTTCCCAATATTATTATAAGATCGCATTAAAATCATGTGCATGTTAAATATGACATACATTATACCTCATGGTTTGTGTGATATTTGAAACACTCTTTATATATTTATATAGTTTTATACACAACATTGACAATAACTCTAAAAATACCTAATTAATTCTGTGATGTTTCCCATGACGAAATATTTAATGAACAATCTAATATTAAAACTGACACTGTATTTCACTTCTATATAATGTATTACTCACATATATTGGAGATGCTTGAGGAATGCATTTCACTTCTGAAAAGAAGCTTCGTCAGTCTGGCGAAGCTTCTTTTCAGAAGTGAAATGCATCCCTCCAGTATTTCCAATAGAAGTAAGTGAAGACAATTTATTAAATAGAAATACAGTGACAGTTTTAATATTAGATTCCTGATTAATTTTTCAAAAAGGCTGAAATATTATATAAATAACACTACATCGACTAGAACTCTAAAAACACCTAATTCATTTTTCAAAAAAGCCCGAAGTATTATATAATAAATAACAATGCTCGCTAATGAGTTGAAGAATTTTATTAATTTGACAAACATGACAAAAGTCTACGCCTCAAATTTCTCAGCTATTGATGTTTTAATGCTTTTTTCAGATTCAGGACATGATAGGTGAAACAAACGAAAAACTGCAGGGATTTTCTCAACGGTTGGATAACTTTCAGGTGATTTTTCAAGTTTTAGGAAAAACATTGCCAATAAATCTTGAAATAACTTGAATACGGGGGAGCATCTAACAGAGAGACTATAGCAAGAGAATATATTGTAGGGTATTTCCATAGGTACTTGAATTTCGTGTGAAAAATTAGCTAGATTATTGATTGATTGTATTATTTTATTATCGTCTTATTTGGAAGGACACCAAATAGTACTAGGCTACTATCTATGGGGCTCTCACTTGGGCAGTTTTATCTACTATTTGTAGATCTGATATATTGTTGTGATATGTAATGATGATGTTTGTAATGTATTTAATACTTGATGAATATTATTATTAATATTATTATTATTATTATTATTATTATTATTATTATTACTATTATTATTATTATTATTATTATTATTATTATTATTATTATTATTATTATTAGTTAAAACAAGTGAAAATTCACGTTGTTATGAAGTTATTAACTGGAATTAGACAATTTTGGTCTGTAATTGTGTTTCAGACTTGAATTCTCTAGTTGAAATTCTGTGAAGAAAGCCGTTTTAGTCTGTTGTATCTTCACATTAATTGTTGTTTATTCTCTGTGATGTTTTCCATGACGAGATTATTGATGAACAATCTACAGTAATATCGAAACTGACACTGTATTTCTATTTAATAAATGATTTTCACTCACTTATACAAGAGATACTGGAGGGATGCATTTCACATCTAAAGTGATGATGAAGCTTCTCTTTAGAAGTGAAATGCATCCCTCCAGTATCTCCAGTAAAAGTGAGTGAAAATCATATATTAAAATCACCATCATCCAACTCATTACCCACGCACAGGTCTCAGACCTATGTGGGCTTTATCCTCAAAAAAAAAAAAAAAATAGAAATACAGTTTCAGTTTCGATATTGGATTATTCGTTTATTCTTGATAAATACAAAAAAATGCAATTGTTTTCAACTATAGAAGACTTAATTTTCTTAATATAAGTTTTAATTATGTTTTATTTAATCTCAATCGTATTTAATTTAAATGAATAATAAGACGGAATTGTCACAATCACATTTATTAAAAATATAGAGATACTAGTTTCAGATGTTACTCCATTATCAATCTCAAACAAACTGGACCCTTAGAAATATAGAATCTCTATATTTTTAACACATGTGGTTGTGACAATTTCGACTTATTATTCATTATGGATATCTTCCACAATGTCACCTTCACCACTACAAAGAAATTTAATTAAAAAATTTATTGCAGGAAATGAAAGAGGCGTGTTCAAAAAAATATGGCGAAATTATTTCAACATTCAATGACTTTTCAAGCGATGTGATGGGACAATTGGAACAAATGGGCAATCAAAGGCAGCAACATGTGGGTGATACATACATTAAATGATAGGTGATTGACTCATAAATTAAACTTTTATAACGTATGTTGATAGTGCTACAAAATGTTTAGGGCTATTCTTGTGAGCAATCACGCTCTTAGAGCAATCTGTGAATGAAGATTTGTATGAAAATGATTTATAAATACAGAGTGGCGCACGATATGATCCAACATTCATTTTGGTTGGAAATAATGACGTATTTTATGTAGGCATACGTGACAGCATTTCATGGAAGATAGTTTTACAGTGAAAGAATGATTCCTTTATCCTTTGACAGGGGAAGAAAAACTATCTGTTGAAAAGCGACTGAAAACTGGGATGCTTTTAATAATGTTCAGTGAGGAGCACAATTTTTCTTGTAGATTACGTCTTGGAGACCAGTTATGGAGCATAGAACAAGTCAGATCAACAATTATACTATCTTATACACTAGTTACCATAATTACTATATTAATTAGTTTAGGTGATTAAATTTTATTTGAAAGGAGCACTATAAAAAGCTTTATCTACAATATAGTTATTTATGTATTAAGAGCGTGAAGCGCGACTTTATCGCTCAAGCCAAAACATTTACGAGTAATTTTGCGAGAGCGATAAAGAAGCTTCACGCGCGAATTGCATACAATATTTTTCCTACAAATGCAGTTCTGGATTCCAACACAATAAAAGCTTGTAGTTTGTAACATCACAGACCATGCGCGGATTTGGTTAGCGTTCGCCATTGTTGAGGTTATGTGAATTTCACGGATTCCGTGATCCACCAATGAGAAGGCATCAAAATCAAAACAGAAGCGTAAAGAAAACAGCTGGCGAGCGTAAAGTACTTTACCGCTTGCGGAGCAGTAAAGAGGTTTTTTACAATTAGTTTTCAGTATGTAAAGAACTACTTTACGAGCAGTTGTAGGAAAAATATTTTCATGGATTCCACGAAATTCACATAACCTCAACAATGGCGAATGCTAACCAAATCCGCGCACGGTCTGTGATGTTAAAAACTACAAGCTTTTATTGTGTTGGAATCCAGAACTGCAGTTTTAGGAAAAATATTGTATGCAATTCGCGCGTGAAGCTTCTTTATCACTCTCTCAAAATTACTGCGCTCCGGTATGCGTCGCGCAGTAAATGTTTTGGCTCGAGCGATAAAGTCGCGCTTCACGCTCTTAATACATAAATAACTATTTCCTACAGTGACCCGAAAAAGTGTCAATTTTTCACTAAGATAGCATGCAAAATAGTCTATTCCTGCACCAGTGCAGGAAAGTACTTTTCCGCACTCCAGTTTTGCAACCTAACAACACAAAATAGTGAGCATGTAATATGCAGGTTCCCTATTCTGCATTCAAAAATAGGTTGGCTACTCTGCTTCAACTGTGAAATAGTTGTTGTAGTTGTTGTTGATGAAATCGATTTGATTCGAAGATAGGTTATCTGAGGAATTGTCCGTTGTGTATGCCCTGTTTAAATTACTTTATACATTACTGTAGGAAAAATTTAAATTGTAATATGAGTGCAAAGTATTGTTTCTGCACTCGAGAAACCTTTTTCATTCGCTCTCGGCTTGTGAAAAAACTGTTTCTCTCGATGCAGAAAAATGCTATTTTGCACTCTAGTTACGCAAATAGCTATTAGTTTGTTGTTTTTTAAATATTCTTATATTATTGAGACTCTTTAAAAACTGCGATACAATACAAACCCGTCATCAACAAAAAATGAAGCAGAAAAAAAATGAAGCATATCACTTGGTGAGTCACAATAGTAGCCTATTCAAACAAAAACCTAGTTATATTGGTAGGAAATTCTACAACAAGCTACCGCAGTTTTTGAAGAGTCTTGAAAATATAGAAATATTTAAAAATCAATTGAAGAAATATTTAGTTGATAAAGCTTTTTATAGTGTACAAGAGTTCCTTTCACATGAAAATTAAGCCTCACCTCAACTAATTGAAGTAATTATGGTATCTAGTGTATAATATTGTTGATCTGACTTGTCTTATACTCCTTAACTGGAGTCTCCAAGACGTAATCTACAAAAAAAAAAAAAAAAAAAAAAAAAAGAACTTCACAATTCTAGGCGGTCTGTGCAGCAAATTTATTGTAAACAATTTATTGCACGTGTATCCGTACAAAAGTACTGTGTCAATCGAATTAGTTTATGACATAATAGTATATTTCGCACCTAGGGCCGAAAATGTGTGTTTGCCGGCTCGAGATCGCGGTTTTCAAGTTCGAGACGAAGTCGAGAACTTGAAGCGTTTGAGAGCCGGCAAAACATTTTTGCCCGTGTTGCGAACGCTATTTTTCGCCACACTACGAAAAAAAATCAACAATGTTAAGATGGAAATTTTGAAAGCGAAATTTTAAGGCTATGGTACTTGCAAGAATACAAGGAACGGCTATCACCTTTTTATCCAACCTACAGCGCTCTGGGTGGGCATTTTGTCAACTACTACAACTGTTCACCAAAAGGTTAGATGGTTAGGTTTTTTGTTGTTATTCCTGTTCCTGATTCGAAACCTGCATAAAACAACCAAAAACCTAACCAACTAACCTTTCTATACCAACAGTAACCTTTACCAACAGTTGCAGTAGTAGTCAAAATTCCTAAAAACAAAAAACCTAACCAACCAACCTTTTGGTGAGAGGTTACCAACATTTGTAATTGTTGACAAAATTCCCACCCAGAGCTTTGTAGGTTGGATAAAAAGGTTCTATTGTTTGATATCAAAACTACAAAATAATACATATTAAGTTATAAAAAGTGATCATTTTTGACATTTTAAATACTACGTACATATTAAATTATAAAAAATAAACATTTATTGATGGTTTAAATAATTTTGTTTTACATAAAAGTTGAAAGGATTCATTTTTACAATCATGACTGCTGTGTCCAGACACGATCAGCTGTCATTCAAGGTCATTTTCTTTTCCGCCCTAGGGCGGTAAACGTTTACAGACCTCGACGGAAACCAAACACTTTCGGCCTCCATATGACGCACGAAAAACAGCTCATTACGTCCTAGTGTGGCGAAAAAAGATTAACGTAGGGGTTTCGTTCGCCGGCCATCTTGCAAAACATGTTTGAACAAAGGAGTCACAAAGGAACCAATTTCCATGAAGAGCTGTCACGTATGCCTACTTAAAACATATTAATAATTACCAACCAAACGAATAACTAACAGAATAAATATTGGACTGTATCATGCGCCACTCTGTAGAATTCAAAATAAATAGATCAATTTTGTTCCCGATCTAGCCTTAGCAAACCTTTCATTTTGAAATGTTAATGTTTTGAATGAATTTATAATTCAATATAAATAGATCAATGAATCTCAATTCATCCTCGGTGTACTAAATTTATCTCGTTTGGAATTAATCATTAAAATAACAAATTTTGATGATGTTGAAGATCCATCTTGTTTCCACTAATATGTATTATAAACTTAAAAAACACTTTTTAATGGAAATTGACTCACGTTATGGCGTGACGGCCGTTTCGCTCTGTTGTCTAGAGCATCATCAGACGACCCACAGTACACTGATTCAAGGCATGAGTTTGAGGGTTATGTATGTTGGGCACCAACATACCCAAATATACATAACCCTCAAACTCATGCCTTGAATCAGTGTACTGTGGGTCGTCTGATGATGCTCTAGACAACAGAGCGAAACGGCCGTCACGCCATAACGTGAGTCAATTTCCATTTAAAAGTGTTTTTTAAGTTTATAATATAACAAATTTGTTTGGTTTCTTACTATTTCAGACTGGGAAGTCAGACTTACAGGCAAGAATTTTTTTAATTCCTGGATTTCTTGTTCCATGACGAACTGCGTTGTTAATATTAACTTTTTAAGTGAATTCAACGACTTGCAGTCAAATTTCTATTAAGAATAAGTAGTATTTTACTCACTCTGTAGGCCGAACGTTTTGGAGTAGTATTTTACTTACTCTGTAGGCCGAACGTTTTCAAGTTGTTAAAACCCATCTTCAAGGACTTGAAGATGGGTTTTAACAACTCGGAAACGTTCTGCCTATAGAGTAAGTAAAATACTACTTATTTTTAATAAAAGTTTGACTGCAAGTCGTTGAATCCACTTGAAAAGTTAATTTTTTTAAATTATCACTTCATAATCAAAAATAAGTATTATTGAAGAATCTAATATCAAAACTGACACTATTTCAATTTAATATATTGTCTTTACTCACTTATATTGGAGAATATACTTTACTCACTATTATTGAAGCTTGAGTTACTTTGTAAGATGTTAAACATTTATTACATTGCTAAATTTTTACAATATAGAAGGACTTTAAAATTATTTTTTGTTAGTAGTTATTGTTTTTTCAAATAATATTATTTAGAGAAAAATCTAAACGTTGTGAATTGATATTTCATAGTTATTCACTTAAAAAAATTATAAAAAAATTGATTATTAAATATAAAATTTATTGTATTTCAGAAAAAATTTAAATATCTGATAACTAAGGATTCTGCTCGAGACACAATTGGTGCTGTTGAATACTTGAAAAATACTGATTCAGAGATAACTGGACCGAATGAGAAAAGATTGACTAGAACCATATCAAGTCAACGTAGTAGAATACCAATTTTCAAAAAAATGTAACATAAAACTAAGCACCTGAATATAAATAAAACTTTCCAGTACCAAGACCTTTGATTTTCATATTTTAAAATAAATTATTATATCGTTCTACAATTTATTAGGGACCAGGCAGGGCCTTATTGATATTGTGCCATTGTCCGTCCGTCCATCCGGTTTTTTTTATTACGTCTTGGAGACTCCAAGTCAGATCAACAATTATACAATCGTGTATAAGATTACATATCAATTACTATGTTACTATATCAATTAGTTGGGGTGGGACTTAATTTTGATATGAAAGGAACTTTTGTACACTATAAAAAGCTTTATCAACTAAATATTTTTTCAATTGTTTTTTAAATATTTCTATGATATTTTGAAGACTCTTTAAAAACTGCGGTAGCTTGTTGTAGAGTTTCCTACCAATATAACTATATAGGTTATTAAAGTAACAACTAGGTTTGCGCCGTATGTGCATCAATAGCGCTTGAAAGGAATATTCTAGACTCTTGAAGCTTGGTTTGTAGCTTCCTCATAGTCCAACTGAGATCGCTATTGTTTTTGGAGTTTGTAGGTCGAATATAGAAATAATTATGATGTGAAACAGATTTCCACTATACGCTCTAGGTTAGTTTAGGCTGGTGAAAATCGAAACATTGGACATTACGAAGGCTGCTGCTTTGTTCAATTATCCACTTCATTTTCGTACAGTGCAAGCGTTGACGTTTTTATTTTTGATTGTGTTGAACTCTTTTCTAAATTAATTATTTTAAATCGTCGAATTAAAAAAAAAACAGAAAATATTGAGGCATAATAAATTATGTTATGAGATCTGATGAACAAGAATAAGAAGAAACAACAAAACTCTTTTTCAAGAACTGTTTATGTGCATTTTTTGTAAATTGGGAAGCATATATTTTGTTTATAGAAATCGAACCAGCTAAATGGTGTATTTGCCCATGGTTATTGAAAACGTTTTCTATTAATCTTGGTATTTGCCTATCAGCACATCTGATAATAAAAATAATAATTAGTATAATTATTACTACTAGGCCTATTATTTTATGTAAATTTGAGTCCTTGGATTCTGCGTTGTATCTGTTTATTCTATTTATGATTCCTGTAATTAATTGACTAAGCGAAGTGATTTATTAACTTTTTATAGTAAATTCAACGATTTGCAGTCAATTTCAATTGTGAATAAATAGTATTTCTACTAACCTTTTTGGCCAAACGTTTTCGATTCATGGAGACTCATCTTCAAAGGCGAAGTGATTTCTTTATTTGACCGTTTAAATCTACAAAGATATTTATGAAATTTTTGCTTAGCTGGGTTCTGTGAAAAATTATAACCACTCCCACATTGTACATTGCTCATTATACCCTCTGTGATATATTGCCAAAGAGCGTACAGCGCTCTCCTAGAGAAATCTAGACTCTTGGAACAATAGAGTCTGGACAAGTTAGAGTGTAGGACGTGGGACTCGTCTAGTTCTTGTTTACACTCTAGAATGAGTCTACATTACAATAGAGAGTTCCTCTAAGAGAGTACTGTCAATAGCAATGCTAGTCTTCATTTGAACACGTCTTTAGTTACTCCACTCGCCGCTAGGAGCGCTGACTATCAGCAGTGACTGAAGCGCGCTTTCGTTCAGTGGTTCATCAGTTGCATTTTCTCCACGCTTGGAGATGCATGTTTCGTAGAGCTACTTCTGTATTGTGTGTTCCGACTCAGCGAGTTTCACGTGCATTGGATATTTTAATATTTTTTTAAAACAAATACCTAGTGCTATTTGATTTGCTGACTCATCGCTGTAATTACCTTGAATAGTTGCTAGCTTCAAATTGAGTGTTTCAGTGAGCTCTAATAACAATAAACAAGGAGTTGCATTGAAATTATTGGTGAGTACAAATTTGTTCATAATTTTATAAATAATGTAGTATTTTTGGTTGTTTTTTATTATACGAAGGCCACTCATTTAGGAATATTGGGGAATTGAAACAAATAAAATATTTTAGTCTACACAATCATAAACTGAAAATATTTGACATTGGTTTTTCAGTAAAGTTTTCAGCGATTTCATTTATTTAAATACAATTTAAGTGCATTCCAAATGGATAGTTTTCATTCAAAGTTGTGTTATCCAAAATTCGTGATTTGTTTTTATTTTTTCTATACAGTACTAATGTTTCTATACAGGTAGACTAATGTAATAATGTTTCTATACAGTAGGCCCACTAATGTTCTTAAACTTTACCCTAATATGAACCAAATAACCTTAAAAATGATAAAAAATAAATTAAATAATACGTTTTGGACTATTTTGAACGTTTTTCAAACTTTTATAACAAACAACAGTAATTAATAAGTCATTTAAATACTTATACCCATCTTTTTTTGCCGGTATTTATTGATATTGCGTTGAGTTACAGTTTAAAGAGTTTATGAAAACTCATTTGCCACAAAAATTCTCTTTCCAAGGTCCCGAACAATAAAAATAAAATTTAACTAATTATTCCATTTAAAGGCACACCGCTTTTACAATAATTTAAGTGAAATTTCTCCCAATAAGAAAAATGGGCCTATATCCAAGAAGAATAGACCTATACATATGACTGCGATTATATTTTATTCAATTTACGGTTTCTTTTTTGTAATTTAATTTATACAACATTATTGTCATTTAAAATCGTCTTCGAGCTCGATTGTGTAGGCTATTATTGTATCACAGTTGAAGTTAACAGATATAGATTTTATTAATCTGTATTTCTTAATTACACCCTACACCCAAATAATGTTTTTTGGGTAAACCCGCCGCCGCCTCTAAAAAACCAAAATTCTTGAGTCCGGGTTAACCGATTTGTGTTAATGAATCAGTCTACTTCGCATTAAGTATACAGCATGCAAGTATGAACTGCATCTCATAATAATTGATTACTTATTTAATTTATCGAAAAATATCTGAGATCGCAATGTAAGCAAGACTGCAACTAGCATAATAAATTATTATGTATTAAGAAATAATTAACGATAGTGAGTCACAGTGATTATTTCTAGATAATGAAAACAGACCTGAACTTCATTGTGTTCTATATATAGATTATAATATAGATATTCTAATAGATTTATTTTGGTGGTGCGCTTCACTACCATGTTTTAATTCACTAGTATGACCTCTGTTGATGCCGTCTGTATATGATACCAAAATAGAAAGTTCAATCTGTATTTCTGTATATAGACAATACAAAGTTCCGATTGCGGAAATTCCCAAAGGTTTTAGTTCGACGAAATGGATTAGATCTAAAATAGATTACATTATGAGTGAATTAGGCATGAAAGGTGTCATCTGAGAATGGTTGGTTGATTTTCCATTACCATTATTCCAGTTTCAGAGCAAAATAAATGAATATAACTTTCGTGATAACACCAACAGTAGTCTAATTTACTATCGAGATTTGAGGAATGCAGAATAACTAGGTGCTAATCCAGGGGAGGGGGATTTCTGGGATGTAACCCTCCACCAAATTCTTAAACAATACTAAACATTTTGTATTAGCGTCTTTTAAGAGAAGGACCTTTTATTAAAGAGAAATATTTTCTTAGTTGATACCCCCCGGAAATTGATATATCACCAAAAAACGAAATCCCCCCCCCCCGCCGGATAGAATAAGGAATGCAACAAACATAATACTTAAATCAAATGTAAAAAATTGGAAATAAAACTTTGCGCTCAAACAAAATTCTCAAGAATTTCTTACAGAGCGTTTTTAAGTCACTTTCATTTATAAGTTCATTTCTATTACTTTTATTTTGTATTTGAGTCAATATTTATGTGGTTTTATCAACATCATTATGATACCCTTTTTCACATGTTGATAATTTGTAATCACGGCCATAAAATACAATTAACAATTATATGAAAGCATCTTCCTCAAATATGAATAATATTTGAGGAAATCACAAATAAGTAAGATCACATGCGAATTTTTGTTATATGTATTGTATTATAAGTGAAGAGAATTTCAAACTCAGGATTAATATTGTTGAAATCGGAGTGTTTTGTTCTTAGAATTTGTTCAACGCTTCTATATCAGTATTAATTGTCAAAAAATAATCAATTAAGTTGTTCGGAACCCACCTAGAACTGTAGGTCCAACTTATCAATCATCATTATTACCCACGCACAGATCGCAGACCTGTGGACTTCAACCTCAAAAAAAATCTTTCTCAAAATGTTGTTCTATAGTTTCTTCCAAGGTACAGAAATTTGCTCTGTCTACTCCGATTTCCCGCTTAAGTGGTTCGGAACCCACCAAAACCTGTAGGTCCAACTTATCATCATCATTACCCACGCACAGATCGCAGACCTATGTGGACTTCAACCTCAAATAAAAATCTTTCTCAAAATTTTGTGCTATGGTTTCTTCCAAGGTACAGAAATGTGCTCGGTCTACTCTCTGATTTCCCGCCAATTCACTCTTTCTCTTACTTTACCATTCTCTCTTTCTCTCTACTTCTTTAAGGTCTAGTACACGATTTGAATGGAACTGGTTCTACTTTAGTGCTCCAATATTGCTCTCAATTCAAGGGAGCATCCAGCCTCTCACCCCTCACCGTTCCAAGGACATGTTTAGGGGTGCGATGCAACCCCTCTTATTACCTTAGGGGTGAAAAGAGGGTAGTAAACAAGATCCCTTGAAATGCACAAGCAGTAATACAGACTAAGTGATGTTGGCATCTAATTTCAACGTAGTCTAGACCTTAAAAAAAGGCTTTTACCACTCGAGGTTTCTACTCGTCTGTTCCTGTACCAATCCTATTATTATACTGTTCCTGTATTACTTACTATATTATCTATGCCTGTATTACAATATTATCTGTACCTGTATTACTATATTATTTGTACCTGTATTACTATATAATCTGTACCTGTATTACTATATTACCCACGAACTGTACTATTTGGGAAGTGATAGCCGAGTGCCGTAGCAGGTATCTGTTCAATCAGAGATAAGCTGCGAAACTCCTGGGCCATCTTTGGAAGGGTGACCGATCGGATTGGCCAGAAAAAAGACTCAATTCTCTGCCGTAAAATCACTTCCCAGTGGTTCGGAACCCACCTAAAACTGTACGTCCAACTCATCAATCACCATCATTCTACTCAATACCCTCGCACAGGTCTCAGACCTATTGGGCTTCATCCTAAAAAAAATAAAAATATTTAATATTAAGGCTGAACCAGATGAATATCTGGGCCCGAGGGCTATCATGAATTCTGATTGCAGTTTCATTTGATGGAGAAGCTCATTCTAAAAATCATGTTTCCTATAGAAGAATACATGAGCGCCTCTCCTTTCTTCCTTTTAAATATCCTTTAAATGCAAGTAAATTTTGAAAATCATTACACGTTCACCATTGGGCATTTCTTTTAGAGGAAGATCCATGCAAAATTTCCATAGAATTTGGTCCACGCGTTTAGCCGAAAATGCGTTACAGACAGGCAGACAAACAGACAATTGCAAAACGGTCGACTGAAACGGAGATCTCTCTTCGTCCGGCAATAATTACTATATCATTTGTTCAACATTAAGTCGTCATATTTTAGAGGAAATGCCTCATGTTTTTAAAAATCAAAGAAAGCTAATTCACAACAGAATTGAACATGTTCAAATCCAAGGCCATGAACCCCCAAAATCTGAACTTTCAATGTTGATGGGGAAGGGAAAGGAATTAAGAGGAGAAATAAACAATCTTGCAAAAAGTCAGCGAAATTTCATTTTGTGAGACCCCAAACCCCAAACTTTTCATCTGGACCCACTCTTGTGGACGTTGGTGTCTTTAATCACCCTTGATAACTGCATACCTTCTTTCACACTCTTCTCTTACACTCTCTTTCTCAACCACTCGTCCATCATTCTCTCTCTCTCTCTTTGGCCAAGACGACTTCGCCTCTTTGTGCAAATCATCTCTCAGATCCAAGCTCTATTTTTTTTTTTTTTAACAATTACATCAATTATTTCTTCTGTACAATAGCTTAAAATATATATTTATATTTGTTGTATTTATAATCTTTCCTTTTCAAAGTATTCAACCATTATGTTCACTTTTCAAAAATCACTGTACATCACTTGAACTAGGGAATCTGATAGTTGCTACTATTAATAATACTTTATCATTCATATACACTATAAATTTACACAAATAAAGTCATCTGAATCTCTCTCACACACACAATTTCTCACTCTCTTTCTTCTCTTTCTCACACACTCCCTCTCTCGTCTCTTTCTCACACACCTTTTTCTCCTCTCTTTCGCTCTCCCTCACTCTCTCTCTCTCTATCTCTCTCTCTCTCTCTGCCCTAATAAAGGCATTTAATCAATCAATCAATCTTTGGCCAAGACTTCGTCTCTTTGTGCAATTCATCTCTCAGATCCAAGCTCTATTTTTCTTTTTTTTAACATCACATCAATAAATTGTTGTATTTATAATATTTTCTATTCAAACTATTCAACCATTAGGTTTACTTTTCAAAAATAACTGTACATCACTTCAACTAGGGGATCTGAGAGTTGCTAATATTAATAATACTTTTTTTGAGAGTTGTTAATATTAATAATACTTATATCATTCATGTACATTGTAAATTTACACAAATAAAGTCATCTGAATCTCTCTCTCACACACACACTTTCTTACTCTCTCTGTTCTCTTTCTCACAGACTTTTTCTCTCTTCTCTTTCTCACACACCTTTTTCTCTCTCTTCTCTTTCTCACACACTTTTATTCTCTCTCTTCTTTTTCTCACACACTTTTTTCTCTCTCTTCTTTTTCTCACACACTTTTTTCTCTCTCTTCTCTTCCTCACACACCTTTCTCTCCACTCTCTCTCTCTCTCACTCACTCTCTCTCTCTCTCTCTGCTTCCTCACTCACACGCTCTCTCTCTATCACTATCTCCCACATGCATCTCTCACTGATAGCGCATCAACCTTCTGACGAGTTCAACTAGGAACTGAATCAGACTGGTCAGCTTTTCAGCGTCTGTCTCAGCTCTCAGGTGTCAGACAGTGAGGAATGCAAGACAAGTCTATTGGTGTGTGAGACCAGTAATGCCATACTATATCTATATCTACAAATCCATAGATATAGCAGCTGGGCAGTGCTGCGATTGGCCAGTTGACATGCATGCAAATTACCCAGCAGGCATCAGTAGTCACGGCCATAATGGCCACTTGTCGCCAAGTGTGATTGTCGTTCGCTTTCAAGTGGATTCAGGCTTGCCAATCCCAAATCACGTGATTATTGTTCTCGGCAATCTTATGCTCAACTTTGTTTCTCTTGTTTTGAGTCCTTGGAATGAGATTCCATGTGCAACACTGTAAAGCTCTAGTTGTGGTTGTTATGTGGGATTGGTTTTTACGACCCCAAAATTGTTTGTTTTTTGTCCTGATGAACTGACGCTCAGCACATGAGTCTTGATAGCCAGTTGCACAAAAAAAATTAAATTTAACCACCATAAGATTACGTCATCTTACGGAGCTCAATAGGGAACTCGTTGCGCTGGCTCCGTCAAATGACGTCATCTTACGGTGATCAAATTTAACTTTCTTTCGTGCAACTGGCCGTGAGACTTGTGCTTGGACAATAAGGTGAACGATAATATTTTTATTTATTGCGGATGATGTCCACATGAGTCTGAATACTTGTGAGTGGGTAATGAGGTGAATGGGTGAATGATGAGAAACATCCATGGCTGAATGAGATTCGAACCCAAGGCTGCAGGAAACGAAGCCAGCCAGAGCCTTATCTTATCATAGACAAGCGCTCCAACCAATTGCGCTACCAGAGCCGCCAATAAATATGACACATATATAAGAAGAATAAGAAGATGAAGAAAAACAAATAGAGAAGATATGAAGGAGACGAACAAAAACAAAAAGAGCAAGAAGAAAAAGAAAGAGGAGAAGGAAAAGATTATGATAAAATAGAAGGCTAAAAAGAAAGCGGTGAAAGAAGATGACACATAACATATCAAGCTTAACAGGAGACGAACCTGTCACAAAAAGAGTAACAGTCAGTAGTTAGAGTCCTACCAGAGACAGTATTTTTAGATTAATTTAGTATTATTTGGAATTATTTCTATTAATATTGAAAATAATTGATTAGTTGTAAATTCCAGTTAATAAACTACCGTATATGAGTAAATTACTGATTTATTAACACATATGTGTTACTAATTGTACCCAACAATTGGGAAGAAAATTGCATGATAAATAGCGTAAATAACGTAGAGTAAAAACGAAAAATTCCATTCTATCAACTTTTTATTCGGTTTTCTTGTATCACTATTTAAACTCTTCTCTTCTCTTCTCTTTCGTCTTCTCTTTCTCTTTCATTTTCACCTTTTGATTCTCTCTCTCTCTTTTTTTTCTCCTTGGTATTTATTTAAAATCTCTGTATTATTTTTTCTTTGACAGTTCATTAAGGTTTTTGCTTATGTATAATATTAGCAACTCTTACCTGCGCACAGGATGTTTCCTTGCAGGTAATTATTAGATTTTGTAATTTATGAACATTTATTCTGAAATTGTTATGATGTGAAGATCTAAATAAAAGTTTTTGAAGTTTTTTTTTTTTTGAAACTATCGATACTTTCAATAGATTTCCATTTTCAATTACTTCAATTCAAAATAATCTTGTTTTTTCTATTGCAAAGGTGAGACGTTTTTAATTACATGAATCACAATATTTCCCATTTGCTCTGTTTCAATCCACAAATTTTCCAAGTGTAATAAAAATACTTCTATTTATTTGAAGCTGAAGAGAAACTAACTTAGAGGAAGAAAATTTAATAGTAGAGATCACATTGACAACAATAAAGATGTTTTGTTGTTGTTGCTGTTATTAATGATGAATAATAATGATTAATGTTATTAATTGAATTCCATTTTCAATTACTTCAATTCAAAATAATCTTGTTTTTTCTATTGCAAAGGTGAGACGTTTTTAATTATATTAATCAATATTTCCCATTTGCTCTGTTTCAATCCACAAATTTTCCAAGTGTAATAAAAATACCTATTTGAAGCTGAAGAGAAACTAACTTAGAGGAAGAAAATTTAATAGTAGAGATCACATTGACAACAATAAAGATGTTTTGTTGTTGTTGCTGTTATTAATGATGAATAATAATGATTAATGTTATTAATTGAATTCCATTTTCAATTACTTCAATTCAAAATAATCTTGTTTTTTCTATTGCAAAGGTGAGACGTTTTTAATTACATGAATCACAATATTTCCCATTTGCTCTGTTTCAATCCACAAATTATCCAAGTATAGAGTAATAACAAATTGTCTACCTATTTGAACCTGAAGAGAAACTAACTTAGAGGAAGAAAATTTAATAGTAGAGATCACATTGACGACAATAAAGATGATGTTTTGTTGTTGCTGTTGTTAATGTTAATGATGATGATGATGATCATGATCATGATCATGATGATATGCAATGAGTCATCACCGATGACGGCAAAACACTCATAAAGACAATCTGCGCAGAATAGAACAAAAAAGCTAGAGCAAATAAAAATTTTGATTGCCCAACATACAGTACAGCTAGAGCTAGCTTAAAACAAACACGCAGGTTGTTCATTTTCACCTGTGCAAACATCACCTATCAAACAGACAACCACTACATTACTTTAGGTACTACTTGAACCAGCTGTGTTCTGATACGAAAAATACCGAAATAAATGCCATCCAGTAACTTTGGATAAGTTGCTCACATCCTCACATTAATTTTGTTGGCAAAGGTTGTGTGATTCCAGCTGTGAGAGAGAAAGAGAGGGAGAGAGTGAGAGAGAGAAAGAGAGGGAGAGAGTGAGAGAGAGAAAGAATGAGGGAGTGTGAGAGGAAAAGATAGAGAAATTATAGGGAAAGAGACGGTTGAGAGGGTGGGAGGGGGAGAGGATAAAGATGAGTGCGAGATGATTTGTGATAGTTTACTCTGTGTAGACTACAAAACAATTCGAAAGTTCATTGATGTACTGACCATTGATATAATTATCTCTTTCACCAATAATATTTATTTTGTTTTATTTAATTTCTTGTTAATTAAGGCTTACATTTCTTTATTTATAGTTTCCTATATTATGTTACGCGGAAATACGCGGAGTGCACGATTTGCACTCTAATATTTATTCATTTATTCATTAATTTATAACACATAACTCATATTGATACTTTTTTCATTCAAAATATATTGCAATGGCATCTTCTAAGCCACTTTTCAATACCCTGCGCAAGAATGGGTGACCGGCAGCTATAACGTTATCTGCTATATTATTTAACTTCATTTTTTTTCGGAGGATGAAGCCCACATGGGTCTGAGACCTTTGCGTGGGTAATGAATTGGATAGTGATAGATGAGTTGGACCTACAGTTTTAGGTAGGTTCCGAACCACCGGGAAAAGATTTTACAGCAGAGAACAGAGTCTTTTTTTGCTGGCCAATCCAATCGGTCACCCTTGCAAAGAGCGCCCAGGAGTTTCGTCCCTTATCTCTGATTGAACAGATACCTGTTACGGCAGTCGGCTATCACTTCCCAATTACTAACGCAGTGATTCGGAACCCACTTAAATTGAACTGTTTTACATGACATGGCTCATACGGCGAGTTGAAACTAATATAATTATAATTGTTGTCACAATGAATAATAATTTGTCTGAACAAATTGCAATTGCTCAGAACAGTCAATTGATTGAACGAAAAAAAACACAATGAAAAATCCAAGTACAAAACTCAACAATGAATAATAACAACAATTCGATCATTTTAAACCGTAAAGTTCTCTTCACCAATAAAAACCATACAATTATGACTATTTATCTACGACCATGTCATAATGTATACATAACAGTTTCACAATTGATGCCAAAACAGCTGTCTTTTCGAAATGCTTTTTGAAACCCGTTGCATAAAGAGATCATTATAGTACAGGTTCTACATTATAACACGGGTTCTGGACCAATCAGAAGCATTTTTGATGGAATCAATATCGTAATTCAATATTGTGAAACTATCAGCTGATTTGATCAAACTGCTAACTAAGCTGCTAACCTAACAATCTACTATAACTTTTCGTATTTGAGATGAGAGGTTAGGTATCTCTGACAGTCACAGGTAAAATGAAATTCTTTAATTAAATGTATACTAGTGGTCGTAGATAAAATAGTGTATGCAACGATTTTATTTGGCCATTAAAGCACTCGTGAGATATTTATAACACTCGCATTCGCTCGTGTTATAACTTACATCTAACTCGTGCCTTAATAAGGGTCAAAATAAAATCGTTGCGTAAACTACTATATTATTATAATAATTTATTATAATTATTGTCTTATAATATTCTAAATAGAATTTTAGTTTGAATCACATAATTAAAAAGTATTGCAAAAATAATATCTGTTTATTACAGAGGAGCCACGGCTCTGATTCTGAATGAATATGAATTCAAAATATCAGTCCCAAAATTGAAAAAAATATCTGTGATTCAAATAAACTCCTAAAGAGGAGATAAATTCTCTCAAAACTTGAAATATAGTTAATTGAACACTTCAAATTTCACAAGATAATAAAATTGTTTTTGCAATATTGATAGCATTTTAATAGCTTTTATAGTCGATAACCATAAAATTAAGTAGAATTATGATTAAAATGGGGAACGTAGCCTTAGAAAATCAATGAAATTTGGTGTATTCATCTTAGTTGTAATAAATGACAAATTGATTGACAAACTCAGAAAGGTTCCAAAAAAATTTTTGGTGAAGAGTCATGGGCTTTTTCATATTATCTTCATGAACGTGCATGCTATTCATCAAATAATATAAATATAAAATACTTTCAACAATTAATTATTCTCTTTTTAATTCTTGCTTTGTAAGAAAATGATTTTGTTCCTTATTTTTTCTGTCCATTCCATCCTCTTTATTCTTTCTTCTACATTAACATCTTCACTTTCCCAATGTACCCTTTTTATTCCATTTTGTTATCTTTTTTATTAGTCTACTTTATTCTCTTACAAGCTCATATGGACTTCAATCATCAAATGGGTTCAATTTTCAAAAAGCAACTTTTTGTCCACTATAGTATTTAGTAATATGCGGCCCTGTCGGGATTTCTTGGTACTATTTATAGGATAGAATATACCTTTTTTAGACGATAGGATAGACCAGGGGTTCTCAATCTTTTTCAAGGACTGTACCCCTTAATGAGAAATTAAAATTTAGCGTACCCCCTTGTTACCGCGAGGAGATGTTTGGGGGGTGACAGTTTAATTAAAAAACCTTTTTACATCAAAACACAATACATTTGGAAATATATTTCAAACCCATTACAAAAATTTTTTGAGAAGGATGAGCTTGCTTCTTAACATAGTTCCTCAATGCTAGGCTCGAGGTAAAACCTTGAATCATCCCCAACATTACCTTTGTCTCTGAACTTCTACGAAATCGTTATACTAACCTATTGCACTTGTTGGTTCCTAGTAACTCGACCACAATGTATTCAATTTATTAGATTTCATTATCAAATAATAACCTTGCGTGATTGCGAAACGGAAAAAAATGGTTTAATTTTTCATTAACCTGTCCCACGTACCCCCTGAAAATCTTCGAGTACCCCCAAAAAAGTTACTACACTACACGCGTACCACAGTTTGAGAACCCCTGGGATAGACTAATCCCCTTTTATAGACGATTCTCCCGTTCCGGTGTTCAGTATAAGTTATACTGGCCAGCAAAAAAGACGCTGTTCTCTGCTGTAAAATCACTTCCCGGTGGTTCGGAACCTACCTAGAACTGTAGGTCCAGCTCATCAATCACCATCATCCAACTCATTACCCACGCAAAGGTCTTAGACCTATGTGGGCTTCATCCTCCGAAAAAAAAGAAAAATAAACCTTTCTATTTTCACATATTTTCTTCAAGTTATCAACGTATATATGTATCTAGGACTATGGAGTTTTATTTTAGCTCATTACATACTTTTATCTCCATTGTCCTTGGGTAATGACTTCAAATAAGCTAACCTTTTCTCTTTTATCTGGTTATTAAAAATTAACACTTACTGTATTATTCTATAACATTGCATTTATTCAATTTTTTCATTTTTCTGTTTTTTTTTTATAATTTGTATTGATTTGGATTTATCTTAAGTCTATTCTTAATTTTGTTTCAAAGAAATATTGAACGCTTTAGTGACATGAAAAATGAATACCAGTGTTTAAATCAACTTGAGTCTATGCACAGGCCTATGTAGACTCTTTCCTATATTCAATTGAAACTGAAAACAAATTCTGTATATTTATAAATGCATTTTGTATTTTTTTTTTGTCTGAATTGTATTTTTTAAGGATGAAGCCCACATTGGTCTGAGACCTGTGCGTGGGTAATGAGTTGGATGATTGTGATTGATGAGCTGGACCTACAGATTTAGGTGGGTTCCGAACCAACGGGAAGTGATTTTACAGCAGAGAACAGTGTCTTTTTTGCTGGCCAATCTAATCGGCCACCCTTACAAATAGTGCCCAGGAGAACGCAGCTTATCTCTATCTGATTGAACAAATACCTGCTACGGCTCACGGCTATCACTCCCCCAAATGGTTATCGCGGCCATCACTTCCTCTATTCCTCAAAGTTAGTATTTTATTTATAATTGTATGAATTAATGAGGAACTAAATATTCAATCAATCAATCATATAGGTCGTATAGTATTTAGGATTCACTTTTGTATTTCCAATATACCTCAACATTTTTTCACCAGAAATGTCAAATCATATAATTTAGAATAGTCCAATATTAATAGAAGTGAAACGTAACAGATTCCATTGACTTTCCGTTATGATAGAAAGTAACAAATCATATTGCTTAAAGCAATCATTCATCCTCGGGGCTTGATCGAATCTGAAGAGTTGCTGACAGTACCTACATTGGTGTATATATCTATATATTACGATACGATAACACACACACATATATATAGATGTTATGAGTGTGTCAGTTGTGCAGAGAAACCGATTACCAGCAATGGCCAGAACAGCATAAGTGGAGCAGAAATTTCACCAATTTATTGAAACCGCTAACAGAAAAAGCCGTCTTCAGAAACAAATACCGAGTGAAAATTATAGTGACTAAATACAAAATCACCGGTTTTCTCTTTCGTCTCTAAATTATCAACTATGGTTGCAATCTCCATACTTCAATAGTTATTGCCTTCCCGAAATTAATAGAAGAGAGAATCCATTTTGACCTCTGTAAACTCTCATTTTCGAAATGACATAATGTAACCTTCGTTTTCTTAGCACAGTATTTGGCTGAATCGGTTTCTAGTCATTCTTTAATTTTCTTGTTCCTTTTACTTTTTATACTTCTTGTTAATCTTCCATTTCTCCTTTTTTCCTTCTTCTATTTCTTCGTCTCCTCCTCCTTCTTGTTGTTTCTCTGCTTCTTCTTCTTTTTTCATCATCTGCCATTTTTCTGCTTGTCCTTCTTTTTCTTCTTCTTTTGCTTCTCCTTCCTTCTTTTTTTCTTATCCTTCTTCTCCACCCTTTTCTTCTTCTCCTTCTTCTGCTTCTACTTCTCCTTCTTCTGCTTCTACTTCTCCTTCTTCTACTTCTCCTTCTTTTTCTTCTTCTCCTGCTTCTCCTTCTTTTTCTTCTTCTCCTTCTTCTCCTCCTTTTTCTTATTCTGCTTCTTCTACTTCTTCTTTTTCTTCTTCTTCTCCTTCTTTTCTTCTTCTCCTTCTTCTGCTTCTACTTCTCCTCCTTCTGCTTCTACTTCTCCTTCTTTTTCTTCTTCTTCTTCTACTACTTCTTTTTCTTCTTCTTCTTATACTTCTCCTTCTTTTTCTTCTCCTCCTTTTTCTTCTTCTGCTTCTTCTACTTCTACTTCTTCTTCTCCTGCTTCTACTTCTTCTTCTGCTTCTCCTTCTTTTTCTTCTTCTACTTCTCCTTCTTCTTCTGCTTCTCCTTCTTATTCTGCTTCTTTTTCTTCTTCTTCTCCTCCTTGTTCTGCTTCTACTTCTCCTTCTTCTTCTCATTCTTCTGCTTCTACTTCTCCTTTTTCTTCTTCTTCTCCTTCCTTTTCTTCTTCTCCTTCTTCTCCTCCTTTTTCTTCTTCTGCTTCTTATTCTTCTTCTCCTTCTTCTGCTTTTACTTCTCCTTCTTCTGCTTCTCCTACTTCTCCTTCTTCTGCTTCTCCTTCTTTTTCTTCTTCTGCTTCTCCTTTTTTTTCATCTTCTCCTTCTTCTCCTCCTTCTTCTGTTCCTACTTCTCCTTCTTCTGCTTCTACTTCTCCTTCTTCTGCTTCTCCTTCTTTTTCTTCTTCTGCTTCTCCTTTTTTTTATCTTCTCCTTCTTCTGTTTCTACTTCCCCTTCTTTTTTCCTTCTCCTGTTATGATAGGCCTGCATTAGATAAAACGCTGTCAGAATCATGATACTGTTATTTTGGAAATTCTTGGTCTTCCAAGTTTTTTCATCATTATCATCAATTATAATTATATCCATTTCTTTTATTTATTTTTTCTAATTGAAATTCCTAATCTTTTCAAATGACATTAAACGTTTCCCTATGTATTGTGATTTATAAGAAAACGTAGCTTCAGCTTGCATACATAAACAATAGGTGAGAAATAAATTTTCAAGAGCATAGGCTACTGAACAGGTATTTGAAAAACGCTGGCTTGTACTGATGAATAATTTATACGAGTGTCTCCCATCTGTCTTCTTAAAAAACTAACACGGCATCTGAACAACTTCGTAACTCATTGAATTCTAAATCACATTATTTGCTTTGCTAATTCAACCTCATACAATCTTTAACTCCAATGAAGTAATTAAGATACAAATTGAAGTCTATTTTAACAAGGAAAGGAAAATTTCGTTTATTTAATATCGTACCAACAAAGAATATTGCATTTTTTATTACCGTATGTGCAAAATGAATTTCATTCTCATTATTCAATGTGATAAATAATATCGTTTAGTCCGAAATTTATAGAAAAATTTCTATTTAATAATTTTTCGAGTTTGTTATCATTGATATTGGAAAAGTTCTTCGTTTTTCGTTCATCCAATTCTCTGAACTTGATCAATTAATCCATCAATATTTTGACGCTCATTTGAACCTGATAGTAAACTCATTTGTTTAGTTCATTTAGAGAATTACCCTCGATTGAGCATTGTTTGGGACTTCTTGAGTCTTCGAAAGTTTCTGGTAGATAATCTGTTTAAACATCATGGACTTGAATTTCCAATTAAAAAAGTTGATAATAACATTTTGATTGTAAATTGAACCAAATGTTTATTTTAAATCAATTCTTGATCAATTCATTGATGATGTCATTTTAGCGAGAGACTACTACGTAATTGATTTATAAGATAAATTTGTATATCGAAAATGATTTCAGCTAGATAACATTATATGACAAATGTCAACTTCAGAGGCCTTATTACTGTAATATTGTGTCCTTGGATCCTGGACAAATTAATTCATATGACTTTTTTCAGAGCATGGAACTCACATAGGTCTGAAACCTGTGCGTGGGTAATGATTTGGATAATGATGATTGATGAGTTGTACCTACAGTTTTAGGTGGGTTTCGAACCACCGGGAAGTGATTTTACAGCAGAGAACATAGTCTATAAATAATCACAAACTGAGCGCTCGCCCTCTTTCGTACGATTAGAAAATTAGAACGTTGCTCTACTCGTCTTTTTAATGAATGGTATTTCGATTAGACGAACACAATGGATGACACATTACAAGAGATCGAGTTTTCCATTTCATTTACAATGCAATGTAATGGAAGTGCACACACAGACACACACATACCATCACAATATGTAACGGTCAAGATAGTGTACAACATTGATGGGTATGACCACCCACATGAAAGGAGTGCCGGGTTTTTGAAGATACCCGCCCGCGATGGTTACTCTTTTCTCTCTCTGGTTATTTCTCTTTTAGATTAGTTGTAAATAAGTGGCAAAGTGTAGAGAGGACAGTGTCCTAACTTCACTTTTTTTGTGAAAATGTGTCACTACTAAAAAGCTGACAATATACCGCATTATTTGGGCCGATTTATTTATATGAAATAAATAATTGTAAGAAATATTGCTCAAATATTTTATAACATTCCGTGTTAATAAAGTACAAAAATAATATAATATCATGAAGTACAAAAAAGACATGAAGTATCATGAAGTACAAAAATAATATAAAAATCAAAAAATTTAATAAACGAATGTGAAGAAAGAGCAGGGACTTTTCAGCTAAATAATTTTAGCTGAGGTTTTAGCTTTTAGCTCAGCTTTTCAGCTTCAACTGTTACTAATTTCCAAGCAGACTTAAAATTTTCATTGCTCGTAATATTTGAATGTCATTGAAAACTTTCTCTTAAAAAAATATATACTGTATTAATTCTCTATCATTTCAAGGAATTTGAGTACATAATTATAATGTTGTGAAAAAGTAAGATTAATTTAATAACATTTGTGGAATAAGTTGAACATCATATTAAAATCTTTATTGTTTTAACTACTTTATTTTAACAATTTTTCAACCCTTTTTGCTATTAAATATTAATTTTTGCTGATTAATTTGTAATTAGTGAACCGCTTCTCCTTTTATTGTTAACTTTCATTGGTTAGCTTTTCTTATTACTGTAATTATTAGACTTTGTGTCTCTGTTATTATGCTTCACTTCTGAGAATCTAATAGCAAAGGGAAGCGTATTATTTGTAGAATAAATTTGACTTCACGAAGTCTTCTTGACACCTTATTTAATGATTTCCATTTTATTGCCTTATTTAATGATTTCACTTGTAAATGATTACGCATTTCTGTTAACTCGAATCAAATTAATCATTTTCAATTTTTTTCTTATTTTTTTTTTAAATTTTGAATAAATATTTTTTTGGAAAGATAAAGCTAACATAGGTTTGCGACCTGTGCATGAATAATGAGTTATATGATGGTGATTGATCAGACCTACAGTTTTAGGTGGGTTCCGAACCACCAAAATCTTTGGTAAGCTCCTCCGATTGGTAATCTCATTGGTAAGCTCCTCCCATTGCTACAAGAGGGCGTGACAGATCCCAGCAGTCAGCCATTCTCAGCACTTCATTGTAGCCTACACGTGGCATCCATTATGTACCTCTTTGAAAATTTAAATTTCTTCTTGATTTAAATTGAGACTGCTGTGAAAAGTGCCAGAACTTCTAAATCAAATCCTACAGATGAAAGTCTGAATTTTGAAAACTTTTTAAAGCTTTTCAAAAGTTACCTGTAATTTTAATTTTTTTTTTTTTGAGGATGAAGCCCACATAGGTCTGAGACCTGTGATGAGTAATGAGTTGGATGATGGTGATTGATGAGTTGGACCTACAGTTTTAGGTGGGTTCCGAACCACCGGGAAGTGATTTTACAGCAGATAATTTTTTTTTGCTGGCCAATCTAATAGGTCACCCTTACAAAGTGCGCCCAGGAGAACGCAGCTAATCACTATCTAATTGAACAGATAGGCCTACCTGCTACCACTCCCGGCTAACACTTCCCTTTATTACATCTATCTATTTTGTTATCCAATTTGTATTACTCGTTTTAGGGTATGAATGTGTCTAGTGGAAATTCAATTCTGAAACATTGACGAAGCTTTTCAAAATGTTGCATTATTACATCCGTCACATAAATTTGGTGATTTTATAAGCCGGTACCATATTAACATAATATAGGAGAGTCAAATAATTATTTATTATTGATTATGAGTTCAAGTACCGCACTTGCACAACTTCCAATAGATAAGTAAATTGGGTTGCAAAAGTCCACTTCAAATCTCGTTACTCAATGCTCAATCATTCATTGATGCTTTACTTTTATCAAACGTTAACAATTCAACAATGTCAATTATTCAGACTTGAAAAGTGGATTTTTAATTGAATTGTGATGATAATAAAAATTATGATGCAGTAGTTCAAGAGCCCATCAATTATTTCAACTTATTTGTAGGTCAAGAAGGTGTAGTTGGAGCCAGTGCTATCAGTGTGCAAGTCTACTCTCTTTCTCTTATTCACTTTGTCTGTCAGTCTCTCACTCACTCTCTCTCTCTCATCGTTTCACACACTCTCCCTTACATTCTGTTTCTCTGTCATGAGCAAACAACGAAAAAGAATAAGAGAAGAGGATGAAGAAGAGAAAGGGTATAGATGGGAGGAGGAAGAACATGATTAGGAAGATGATAATTATGATGACGACGAAGACGCATAAGGAGATAATGTTGTAGAAAAACAAGAAGAGAAGATAGAAAACAACAGGAACAAGAAGAAGAAGTAAAAAGAAGAGAAAGAATAGATTCTGATGGAATAGAAGACTAAGGAAAGCAGTAGATAAAAATTATTATAGGAGTGTCACAAAAAACAGTTCAGCTGAAAACAAAGAGAGATAAAAACAATGGAAGGAGAAAAAGAGGAGAAGGGAGACGAAGAAAAACGAAAAGATGATAAAAAACAAAAAAGGGAAAGAAGAAGAAAAATAATTCAAGAATGATAAAATAGAATCAGTTCAGCTGAATACTACTTGTTGTACAAATAAGGGTATATAAATATATTATATAGAATACGAAAGAGGAAGAAGAAAAGAAAGAAGGTGATAAACAAGAAAAAGGGTACAGATAAGAGTAGGAGGAACCTGATTAAGAAAACCCTCATTGAAATTAAATAGAATTGAACAATGTCTAGACAACCAGATAGCTGAGACTTTCTTTGCAGTGGCGAAGGTGCTATTGTGGAAGGTATCCATAATGAATAATAAGACGAAATTGTCACAACCACATCTATTAAAAAATATTGAGAAACTAGTTTCGATTGTTATACGATTATCAATCTCAATCAAACTAAAACTAAAGTAGAGAGAAGCTGAATATATACTGAACATGGAATGATACTATTGGCTAAGCGAGAAAGAGGCTGACCTTCATCGAAGGTTGTGATTGGCTGACAAGTCACGCCCCCTGGTGGGAGGAGTAGCAAGCAAAAATACGAGTCAAATCAATAACTAAAAACTGTGAACATCTAGAAAGCAACAAAGAAGAAAAATAGGTAATAAGGCTAGAATTGAATCAAATTAAAACTAAAAAATTAGAAGCTCACTGAAAAAACCGTTTCTCGGTTGACCTTGACTGCATTTCAATGAGCTTCTAATTTTTTAGTTTTAATTTGATTCAATTCTAGCCTTATTACGTATTTTTCTTCTTTGTTGCTTTCTAGATGTTCACAGTCTTTAGTGTTATTGATTTGACTCGTATTTTCGCTTGTTACTCCTCCCATCAGGGGGCGTGACTTGTCAGCCAATCACAAACTTCGATGAAGGTCAGCCTCTTTCTCGCTTAGCCAATAGAAATAGATAAATAATAAAATAAATAAAATAGTATCATTCCATGTTCAGTATATATTCAGCTTCTCTGTACTTTAGTTTTAGTTTGATTGAGATTGATAATGGTATAACAACCGAAACAAGTTTCTCAATATTTTTTAATAGATGTGGTTGTGACAATTTCGTCTTATTATTCAAGATAGCTGAGAACTTACAGAGAACGGAGTAAGGAGAAAGATACAAAGAAAAAACAGGGAGATGATGAAGAATAGGAGAAGAAAAAAATTATGGCGAAGAAAAGAAGAATAAGAATATAATGATGATGTTGATGATCAGACGAAGATGAAGAAGATGGTGGTTGAAAAGAAGAATATGAAGAATCAAAGGAGAGTTGTGTGCTAATACAGTAGTGCTACTTCGAGTTGTACATGACAGAGGTTCGCCTCCTTGAAAACGGCTCTTCCAAAAGGCAATGCACTTCTAAATCATAATGAATCCAATAGTAATTAAAATACTACAATTAGCATTACAGCATTGAAACAATGCCGGTGCATAATCATAACCATAATTCCAGCACTGTTCTTCATCCAAAAGCGGCAAGTCCATTGTACGTTGTACGAGTAACATTCTACTGCCTTGTACCCAAACGAATTTAACTCCTAGCGTATTCTTGATTCGGTAATAGAGTTAATTCGATGTTTATAGGTAGCTGGAGGGTTTCTGCAAGATAAAGTATCGAATAAAGTCTAGTATATAATAGTATAGAGTATTATTCATTGTATTATCAATGTATGCTAGTGAATAAAGGTAGCGTTGCAACGGTAAAATTACGCTATTCGTTTGAACGTTACTCATTAATGACACACATCGACCTTGTTTCAATGAATAGAGCTCCGTATTATTCATTTCAAATAGTAGGATAGTGGAACAGTGAATCAGTGCTAGTGTCAACTCGGGGTGATGTTGAGTTCTACCGTGAAATTATGGATTTAAAAAAATATTTCGTGTTTTTATCGTTAAAATACTGCCTGAGTGATTAAAAAATTAGGTTACGTTGGGTTGATGATGAATCAGAGGGACTTGAATTATAAACAAAAAAATTATAATTCATATAATAAAATTATATTGATATCTTCAGAATTAAAATCTCGACAAACCTAATTGACAATATTAATATGTTCAACGTACTAATACAAATATTCATGGTATTATTCATATAAATTGATCCTCTCCAGAATTAAATTCTTGACAAACATAATTGACAATATTAATATGTTCAACTGTATGTTGATGATTAATCAAAGGGAACGAAAGTGTAAAAAAATAAATTATTATTTTATCTTAATTTAATTATTTAATTAAATTGACAAAATTAGTATGTTTGAAAGTCATTTAACAAATTTATTTAATATCAAATATGAGATTAATGGTTTTTGGACCCAAAATGTTTGGGCTTCAAAGAGAATTTTTAGAAGCGAAATGCATCCCTCCAGTAAAATCATATTTTAAATAGAAATACAGTGGGAAGTGATAGCCGCGAGCCGTAGCAGGTATCTGTTCAATCAGAGAGATAAGCTGCCTTCTCGCAGGTCCTGTTCGTAACGGTGACCGATTAGATTGGCCAGCAAAATAGACACTGTTCTCTGCTGTAAAATCACTTCCCGGTGGTTCGGAACCCACCTAAAACTGTAGGTCCAACTCATCAATCACCATCATCCAACTCATTACCCACGCACAGGTCTCAGACCTATGTGGGCTTCATCCTCAAAAAAAAAAAATGCTTGTTGTTTGCATTAAATAATTAAAAAACTGAGTAAGATACAGTTTTGAAGCTGATTTTGTTGAATGTCTCAACACAAAAGCTATAATAAATAAACCACTGAATTTTTAGCTTATTTTGCAATTAACCTAGCTATTAACCTGCAACTAACCTAGAATTTCAGCCAATCTTTATTTGACAGGGTTCTAAATTCTGGGTAAAATCTTTGGCAAACAATAATGCAATAACAAAGCATTTCCGTACCTTTGTTTATATGAACTCTTTTCATTATTTTGATGAGTGCAATAAGCCCTAGGAATACTGGTAACTCTTTGCGAAACACTCTGTATAATGAATGTTAAATTATCAAAAATACCACTTGAAAAGTCTTCTTATACAGTATGATCAATTTCAGTTGAAGAATATTAAAATTACATTTTTTAAAATAATAAACAATTTTTAATAAACAAAATGTTAAACAATATTTTGACGATTTCTTTGATAAATGTTATGTATTTAATATAAACCACTGCATATACTGTCCAAATGAATTCTACTGTAATGTGAAGAAATTGAATTTGAATTATTGGCATCTATGATAACGGTGTATACTAGTGATAGTATACACTTTAAAATTTAATTTTTCATTCAATATTTTTTTGTTTTTTTCGTGTGAATGTGAATGAGGTGTTTAATAAGGAGAATGATCTATTCATTTATTTACTCCAGCTTGCTGTCGTTTCATCGGTCGTGGGTTCGAATCCCGCTTCCCCGTCTGGCATCTAAGTGTTTCTTTCACCTCATTACCCACGCACAAGTCTCAGACTCATGTGGGCATCATCCGCAGAAAAAAATATAGTAGCCTATTACTAGTTTGTTGATATCGATGGTTTGTGCATGATGCTAAACTAATAGTAACTCAAAATAAAGATTTAAACTTTAGGAAGATGTTTGCTGAACACCAGCCGGCAGGCTAGGCCTTTATTGGAATGAAGATATATGTTCCGTATTGAGAAGACTATTTGACCTTTAAACCTGTGAACACGGCCTATCTGATGATGAAACATCTCATACCTGTATTATTTATTACAAAGAAATATAAGAAATATCACATCCCACCAGACCTAGCCTTTCTAGAATTCAATTGGATTCCTCGCGATCATAGCTAGTATAATGATGCTGTTCTAAATGGATACAAGTTTTAACAACAATATTATATATTAAAGGAAGAAGTCTTAGACGAACAAAATAAATATAGAAGAAAAAGAAAGAAATCTGCTAATTAGGAACAGGTAGAACCGAGATAACAAGTTACATGTGACATAACAAGTTACTGAGAAGTAACGATCGAGTTCAACTTGACTAATAACTCTGATTGAACATTTGAAACTGATTAATTACCTGTAGGTTTCGGACGATGAAGTTGTTTTAGCTATCAGTGTTTTTTTTCATGCCGCTGACACCCTAATAAATGACCACTTTGTAGATGTTGATAAAGCACTAGATTCCAACACTCAACATTAGGAGTGAAACAATTAATGAGTATATAAGTACAATCTAGAATTGCTTTTAGGATGAATATCTCATTTTCTCAAAAATCTATAGCAAAAATGTTCAATATCCTTCCCTAAGATCAGTGGTTCTAAACCTTTTCGACACTGCGACCCCCTTTTTAGATGAAGTATTTTGCCGACCTCCCCAACATTGTAATACAAAAAATATTTCTTAAAATACAGTTAAAAAATGAATACGCCTACAAATTTTGGATTTGTGTAAAAAATGAATACCCAGAATTGTCCAAAACTGCAATAAAAATCTTGATGCCGTTTGCCACGACTTACAATAATTGTGAATAAGGATTTTCCACAATGGTAAAAAGTAAAATAAGAAATCGTTTAGAACCGGAAAATGACACAATTTTGTCTTACAAAAATAAATTCAGACATTCCAAAATTGTTTAACTCCAAACAAGCCCAAGTTTCACACTAATCGATTTGGAAATTTTTTGAAAGTAATGTAAAATTTGTGTGGTCTTTTTTAAATAAATACTTAATTATTTTAAAGCAAATAATGGTCTTAATAGTTTAATCCCCACCCCCGTATCACAACGACAGAGCAAAGCGATGACTCTGACCCTTTCGGTTGAGAAACACTGCCTTAGATATTAGAGAAATCATCCCAGTTCATACCTTGAAGAAAAAATCAGGATATGGTTAACAGATCGCATTGAGCAATTTGTTTTTCATAAGCTCATGGAAACAATTAAATTTGAATTTGAAAATAGTATTCAGAAAACTATCTATTAAAGCTTATATTCTGTTTTTGTAATAATATAACTATTATCTAGTGTACATAGATTCTTTCGCTGAATGGAGCTTTTATTTCTATAATCTAAACCTAAATAGTAAAAGTCTGATTAAAAGCAAAATTGAAGTGTGGCTATTGTCTCTTACAGCCGAATACGTAGCTTGTTAAAGATCCTTGTTTGAGCTTGTAGATTGAACAATTCCATTTGAATTAACAAGTGCATACTTTTATTTATATTTAATAATTTGATGATAATCTCTTATGGTTGCACATCAACTTATCTGCAAACCCTTCCACTGTTATTTCTATCCTACTTAGTAAATCCTTTTTAAATCCTAAAGCCCTCTTTCCAGGTGGAATTTTTCCTCTGTTAACCTTTTATGATCACTTTTTGTAACTTGCTGCTTTTTTTTCTTCTTCCAACTTATTATATTGTACAGTTCATTTGAATAATTATTTCAAAATATATAAGTTATTTAACATCAGAATATTACATAAATAATGTTTCTTTTTTAGTTTTTCTTCTTTTCTTCTATCTCTTCATTTAAAATAGGTTTATTTTATAGACTCCCTCCAGCGGTCCACATGTTGAATCTTGTGTGCTGGATTGTATTTTCTCTTAAGTTTAATTTTTTAATTTTATATTTTTGTTTAATGAATTATATTTTTGGATTGAACATAGCTTTTCTGAAGAAAAATACACTGCATATTGCTATTTTTCTTTTGAGAATAAGATCTATCTATCTATATTTCTGACTAATCCTGTGGCACGCCGACACATATTTATATAGTGGGTGTCACCAACTAACAATTTTAAACTATCTTTCAAGTGTTGAGAATTTAATTAGTATCCTTCTTTGATTTTAATGTTTAAGTTGTTGTTGAATAAAATTTATTTATTTATTATTGATTTGATGTGGGCCTCTGAGAAATATTCTATAGAGTTTGAAAATTTATATAAGATTATAAAAGGAACATTCCAACGGTGGGTTCGGCCCCTTCCAAAAAAAGTGTATTTTTTCCAATAAATATTAAAAGTTATGTCTGATCGAGAGAGAAAAATGGTGGCTTTTGGACATTTCTTTTTACCTTGAAGGGGGGGGGGGAATGGAATTGACTCTTGGCTCACCTATAAAATTATCTTAGAGCTGCCTCTGGTTTAGAATTTGTGTAGAACCCATTCCTGTACGAAGCAAAACTGATTTCCGAATCTAATAACATTTCAAATGCATTATTGTAATTTAAGACAATTTCCTCAAAAAAGTGAGAATATTTGGTGGGTTTGAAGATGTTTTCTTTTGGAACCACATCATTATAGCTATTATTAGCTAAAACAATTATCATAGAACCTTCCCTTGTTTGGGAATTATGTGATTGTAATATTGTATTAATACTATACCTCCTGCATCTGGGACTCTACCAATTATTGTAAAAAAACTGATTCTTGAATGTAATATTTTAAATTTATTATTGTAATGCAATAACTGACTTGCTTCCCGAAATATTTCACGCATTTCTGTACGAAACAAAACAATTCCCAAATTTGTACATTAAAAGCGTAATTTACCCTATAATATAGTCCAACTGAATCCTAAAATTATTATTTTGAGTTCAGGTTATTTCGTTTTGAATCCATTTAGATAAATTGAACTTGAATCATGCATTTTTAAAGTGAACAATCATCATAAAACCGCTGTGATTTAAAAGCAGAAATCGCTCAAAAAGACCATATTTTATCGACCAATGCATCTTTATATACTTTTATACACGTAAAACGATATCGGAAACTCATATCTGCAGAAATAGCTAGCTGGGTTTACGCAACTTTTATTCCCCTATAATGGACTTGTATTAGAATAATATTACCATGCGAATACGAGTTTAAATCGATACTTTACGAATACTTCGGATTGAAGCGAAATGTTTCTGAAATTCCGATCAACTTGGAATGAACAATTTCAAGGTTGAGAATCAATGCAAGCAATAATATGAAATCGATAGTCAACTACATGCTCTTTTAGTCTTAAAAACGATAAATAATAAGGTTTGGAGTTTTATGGGTGAACCATCAAGTAGCTTATATGAAAATAAATTACATAAAACGATGTAAGCTCAATGAAAAATTGTGTAAAATAAAAAAGAAGGGGAGAAGTGAGAGCCGTAAACTGCTTCTTATTTTTCTTCATCATTATTGTCTTCTTTTTTCCTTCTTCAAGATAAAGAATTGATTTTCTTTGTAGTGGCGAAGGTGATATTGTGGAATCTGATTGACAGTTTGATTGAGATTGATAATGGTGTAACAACCGAAACTAGTTTATCAAAGTTTTAATAAATGTGGTTGTGACAATTTCGTCCTATTATTCATTATAAAAAATTGAACTCCAACGGAATTCAAGTGCTATTTAAGACTGGAATTTACATCCTTTAACTGGCCCGGCTGGCTTTAAATGATCCCCAAATTCTCACCCAACACTAGAAAAAAAATGTAATGATGTGTTCTATAGAGATAAAGACTTTTTTTAGGTGATATCACCCTCTAAATATTTTCTTCGTTGATATCCCCCCCCAAAAAAAATTCTGGGTTCATCCCTGAGACTTTAGAGCTCCTGTTTTTAAATTGAGGTTCCAAATAATTATTGAAAATGAAGAGACTTATAACAACCCATTTCAGATTTGAAAACAGGTGATTATTGTTTTTTCAGTTTCATAAATTGAGATATATTGAGCATAAATCATTCAGCAATCAGCTGATTTTTAATGTTGTTGGTATTGAAATTAGTTTTACCTAAATAGGTAAGTGGTTGTTTAAACCACATTGCTTTTTGAAAGAATGAACTGTTTTCAAACGAAAGGCGATATACACAAGCATTATACAGGAAGCAATTCGCTCCTAGGAATGTATCTTGGACTGCAAAAGATTTTTAAAAGCCATACTTACTCACAATAAATTCATCTAATTGGGGGCTCTGGTAGCGCAGTTGGTTGGAGTGCTTGTCTGTGTTAAGATAAGGGGCTCTGGCTGGCTTCGTTTCCTGCAGCCTTGGGTTCGAATCTCATTCAGCCATGTATTTTTCTTATCATTCACCTCATTACTCACGCACAAGTTTCTGTACTCATGTATGCATCATTCGAAATTAATAAAAATTCAATAAACTTCCTCTATTAATAATAAGGCAACTGTAACCGGTAAAAAGTCAAGATTTCAGAGTGGCTCAAGGTTCGAGCTTTTTATGATGTTGGGGATTGATTACAGTATATTGATTTCGATGTATCTGACTGGACAGTTTTAATTTTTATTGTCTCATTTTATTGTTAATTATTAATGACGAAGCCTATTGTGCTGTAAAATATATTTAATGGCTAATAAATATTCTTGTATTCTACGATAAAGAAATGGGTATTGTAATACACACGTTTCCGCTGCCTATATTCGGTCGCCCTTATTCGGTTTCATAAGGAATGAACAATAGAGACAAAGATGTTTGGAAAGAATGGATATTTTGAAGAATACCTTAAAGAATGAACCAAATCAAAATTTTATTCTAAACCATCATATATTTCTTTACATGGTTTTCATGAAACTTTTCTTCTATCTGTATGTAGGCTTATATTTACGAACCTTCACTGTGACTTTCATAAACCAAGGAAGTCTTGAAAATCCTTTAGAGTAAATTCTATGCAAGTCTTCCTTTAGTTAAAGAAGTCTCAAGTATGTTCGTAAATAAAGGCGATAGAGTTACATTTTTGGCCTGAATGGTTGGTCAAATGAGATTCCTTTTTGGTATATGGTATAGATATATTTATTTCATATATATTTTTCTACTAATTGCTAGCCAAATTTTTCCAAATCGAAAGTTTATCAAATAATAATAATAAGAAGCAAACGTCTAAAGTTGAAGAATATTCTAATATAGAGACAGAGATAAGGAAAAGACGCCTTTGATTTTATGGTCACATCATGAGGCTTCCGGAAAATAGACTAACAAAAAGAATTGTAAACTATGTAGCATCACTTGTCAATGGAGGAGAATGGATACGAAATGTTAAAAAAGATCTAGTACTGGCCAAAATAACCAACAAAGAAATTTACAATAGAAAAAGCTTCAGAATAAAACTTTTTTTGGGAAGTTATACCAGAGACAAAACCTCCAAGAGTTGGAACAAAATGGAGGGAAGAGAGAAAAGCTAAATTTGCACAAAAAATGAAAAGCTGGTGGGCAAACAAGAAGAACAAGTCCAAAAAATGAACCATCTTTACTCAGCGTCTTCCACTTTGGGAGTTTTACGTCTAATAATAATAATAACAAGAAGCGAATACTATGGCTTTTATTAATAGAAATAAAATACGTTTTTTCATCTACTTTTTTAATAATTACTACCTAGAAAATTTTTACAAATCGAAAATTTATTAAATAATAAAAAGAAGCGAAGACTATGCCTTTTATTGGTGAGGACATCCTTACGAGTGGCTCCACCTCATTAGTTGAACCATGTTGTAGGGAACATGTTGGACCAACCATTTTTTCAGGTGTGTTCCGAACCACCGGAATTTATTTACTCAAGACTAAATTACAATGGTATGTGAAGACACATGACACAACTCCAGGTAGACACAGCAGATGTATAAAATAATAACAGTGGGGAATGCAGAATATACCAAGTATAGACTGTTGACAAAACTTGTGTTTTATGCGGGCAACCGTCGCTACGCGCTCGCGAATACACGCGTGCGGGAAACTGTTGTTTATCGTACCTATCTAATTAGAGGCGCACTCCTGATGTGCTTTACACACACGTCTTTATAAATCCGGAATTATTTATAGTGTGACACACAACGTGGTACACAGTGCTTGTGTGTGCAAAGTCGGGTTTGCAAGGGCTTGCCATAGTTCAGTGACAAGTAACAAGTTTACATTGACGTTATATTAGTAAATGAAATTCCTTATATTGTTCTTTCTATCTTTCCAAGTTCTCTTTGGTTGAGTTACCGTTTACCGGTACATGGAATTTTATCGGAAAAGGCGTCTGATTGGTCTATTCCAGTTTTGAATGTATTTGATTTTGTAACGACCAAAATTAGTTTTTCATATATATTTTTCTACTAATTACTAGCCAAATTTTTCCAAATCGAAAATTTATTTCCAAATCGAAAACTTTGGTTTTCGGTGAAATTCCATTTACCGGTAAACGGTAAGGCTCCCATGAACTTAAAAAAAATTTGTGATGCAAAATATGTTTAAAAATTAAAATGTATAAATTGACAAGGATTAAGGAATCTAAGTCAGGAGCACATTGTCATATAAAAATAGTTAATGAACAAACTATAAATCTCTTCGCCCATCTGTTTATTAATTACGAACACTTTGGAATTTTAATTCAGGAGAATCAATTGTGATATCTTTCTTCACAATATTATTGTATGATTTTCATGGTTATTAGATTAGAAATAGCGTCGGAAATAGCGGATACGCTTTTTTCAATTCTTTATCGCCGCGCACCCCACAAGCTGAGTTTTTCTAGCTCCGCATTTTTCATAGAGCGTACTGCACGTTTTTTATACTGATTCAGGTTTAGTGCTTGAATTTTTTTGTTTTTTTTCCTCATTTATTTCCCTTATATATATTTATTTTAAATTTAAATTATTTAATTATATTAATGAAATTCAATCAATTTGTTTAAGGGAAGTTGTTCTTGGGTCAAATGAAATTAGGAAATAAAATTTTCAAAAAAGATTATTACTTTGATAAATTTAATTAAAGATAAAGATCTAAAGAAAGTGTAAAAAAAATATAATCTAGAAAAGACGCGCTCAGGCTGATATCCCCAACCATAAATTAACAAAAAAATAGGTAATACGCTACACTCAAAATAAAAATAAAATATTATAGTAATTACCGTAAGTTTAATTGTTAAGTACGGAAATTTCGAGCCAAATCCCCCACAATTTTTTATCTGTCTGGCAAGACTGGTGCGCATTGCGCTCCGCAAAAAGTGAGGGGCTAGGAAAACCTAGCATTACTTATAAAATCTAACTACCCAGTGGCGCCCGCCGACTTTGGGAGGGCAAGGCACTTTCTGCCCCCCCAATAATTACTCTGGGGCCCCCCTCTCTTCAGATGACACCCCCTACAGACCTTTCTGGTGGACTTTGCCCCCCCAATATTTCCATGAAGTCGGTATGTAAACTACCATAATAGTTATCAATGCTTTTTTATGATGCCTATCCGACTATGGGTAGTACAATGTGAAACTACAACAGCTTAGTAGCTTAATGAAAGTGCGAGTGACAAGTACTTATGACAAGTACAACATTTAGTAAACCCGTGTTGTACGCATTTGGAGACGGATAAATGACAAATGGAAAGTCACAAGTACTCATGACAAGTACAACATAGTAAACTCGTATCATGTACACAGTTCCGAAGACAGATTAATGCCCATCTAAAGAAACCCGACAGGATTAGTTTAGTCTGCGATCGTAGACTTCTTGTTGACAACACTCTAAAAACTTTCAACCGTAACATCTCTTGTTTTTTACACACTCACACAAACACAAGTAGAAAATAGTTGCTACCGCCCTAGAAGGGGCAATGGATTGTCAGTTATGCATGATGGGGGAATAAAACTAGAGAGAGAGAGAGTGAGTGAGAGAGTGAGAGAGAGAGAGAATGAGAGAGTGATACAAGTAAGAGAGAATAAACTTTTCCATCACCGGTTGTCTATTTTTTAAGGGAGAGTTACTACCTCCGGGACAGCTGTGTTTAAACATTACGAATCACTGCAAGCAGCACGTCCCTTTTTTTTAAATTTATTTTGCACCCGGTAATCACCACAACCTAGGCCCGTGGTGTTCTTTTTCTACTTCCGGTCTGAGCCTACAAAAACGGAAATGGAAACATTGGATGCGTACCGGAAGTAGATCGCGATCGAAAAGGTGTCTTGATTTTATTCTGATGTCTGATGCGACAGTATTATTGCTTAAAAAAGATTATAAAATTTATTAAAATGTATATTATTTGTTATTGGTATATAATTTTATACTGGTTTAATGACTATATTAATAGCCTAACTACAACCATAGATCAGGGATAGTAAGATATCAGGGATACTTGATGGTTCGTCTATGCTACAGCCTACAGGACCTAGGAAAGTGATAGCCTAGCAGGTATCTTTTCAATCAGATAGGGATAAGCTGCGTTCTCGTGGGCACTCTTTGTAAGGGTGGCCAATTAGATTGGCCAGCAAAAACGACTCTGTTTTCTGCTGTAAAATCACTTCGGAACCCACCTGGAATTGTAGGTCCACCATGTTTTTAATAACATGGCTCGCGCGGCGAGGTAGAACTAGTAGTATGTAGTAAAACTATTGTTTTCAAAATCACTTCCCGGTGGTTCGGAACCCACCTAAAACTATATGTCCAGCTCATCAATCACCATCATCCAACTAAAACCACGCATAGGTCTCAGACCTATGAGGGCTTCATCCTCAAAAAAATATTGGTAAAAAATTATTTTACAAGCTATCGCAATTTCTTAGTGGGCTTAAAAATATTCAAATATACGAAAACAAGTAAAAATATATATAGTTGATAAAGCTTTTTAAGTTCTATAAAACAGTAGTTCAGAAGTTACATTAAATAGTTTTCGTTTTGAACTCCAGTGATATTTTCACTATTTAAACTGATTATGGGTGGTGATTGGTCACGCGGTGTTCATGTGTTCAGTCCAAGGGCGGATTAAAGGGGGGGGGGGCGGAGGGGGCGACCGCCCCCCCCCCCCCCCGAGGGCTTGCACATTTTAAAAAATTAAAAAGGGTAACACTTGTGACATGCACACGGTTAAATTTTAATTGTCCCGCCACAGACGGAATACCTCCAACTTGTCTTACCACTCCGCCTCCGCCGGCCGGGAATTAACAAATGTTGTAATACTTATTTTGCCTTATTTTCTATATTACCTTTACTTTATCTTTAACTGTTGCCATAATTTTAATTCAATGACGAATTAACAAATGACAGAGAATGAAGGAAATCTTATATCAAGTGAAATTACTTTGAATAAGATTAATCTTTTATAGAATAGGTAGGGGCATATAAATCTCTGTTTGTTTTTGACCTAATACATATTTATTGTAGTACTGGTATTATGAAACATGAAAGAATGTTGAGATTAATTTAAATATGTATATAGGTCTAAAAATCATCACGATCACGAATAAATTGCTTAGACTCTGTTCATTTCTCTGTAAATTTTGATAAAAATTAAGCTAGCAAAGCAATTTTTGTTCAAGACATATTGTATTGTATAAAAAAATTTGTATTCCTAATTCCACATGAATATACAGAAATAAACTACTCTAGCTAGGGGAAATTTGATTGTTCTTAAACACGAAAAAATTATATTTCTACTACATTTTAAGTGCTAGAATGGTGTAAAATGTGGTTAAAGGCTACTAAATTTCCAAAAATTTTATTCCATTTAGACCAACGGGTATTTTTGGGGTATGTCGCCCCCTCCCATGAAAATTCATTAATCCGCCACTGGTTCAGTCACGACCGCTCACAACTGCGTTTGGATGGACGACCGTGTTTCTATGACTTTGTGCTATAAGCATTATTATCACCTACCCGGTGGTTCGGACCCACCTGAAAAATAGGTCCACCATGTTCTTCATAACATGAAGACGAGGTGAAACTACTCGTTAGGGTCTCCCCACCAATAAAAGCCATATTCTTATATTTATTATTATTATCATTATTATTATTATTACTATTATTATTATTATTATTATTATTATTATTATTATTATTATTATTATTATTATAACTGAATCAAGCTAAATAGTTGGTGATCATCAAAACATATACTAATCATATACGATACTTCAAGTTATTCAGGGAGATGTTACAATTTTATTAAATTAATTCAAATTAAAAAGATAATTAATCTGGAAACTAATTATCTTTTTAACAAATTGTATAGATCACACAGGTGAAGATAGTTCTGAAGATAGCTAAAGGTCATTGCATGACTGCAATGACAATCTTTAGATTGTTTGGATAACAAATTATAAACAATATAAAGTGACTGATATTAACATCCAATTCAAGGCTACATTCGTACATCAATGTTTAGTCATGGTCATTATCTAGTGTTTCAAATGCAAATTCCATCAAATTTGATGATTTTCTTTTAATCAATAATCATACTACAAGTAGCCTAAATATCGATAGTAGTAGGCCTAGTATCACTATTAAATAATTATCGACATGATATTGATTCAAGGCTGTTAATTCAGCTATTAGGTTACAGAAGCTACAGGTGATGTCTTTTTATAAAAAAATATAAAACTGTTATTGCAATTATATAATGGGCACCTATACCTGAAATCGCTCTTGTTATATTTAAACCAAATGTGATTCCTTACATCATTATCAATATTGATCATTGGGGAAAAAATTGCAGAAAAATGTTTTTCACATTTGGCATGAGTCCATAGATAGAAAAGACAAGATGACGCAGAAGAAATTAATTAAATTCAGACAGATTCAATCAGTTCTGCACCGGAAGCAGGTGCTAGGAAATTAATTATCTTACTTGACATATTTCCAAAATGGCAGCACAACCTATATTGGACGAAATTCCTGAGTACGATTGCTATTTTTATATCTGTTCTAGTCCCTGAACCAAGATGGAAAATTCAGTTTGAAATTTAATCTCCTTGACGCCATGAACCAAAATAAAATGTTAACTTTTAAATTCTGAAGTATAGTAAAGCTGGCATTTTTTTTTTCATTTTTTTACAATAAGATTGAATTTTTTCTTACTGATAAGACTCACATTTTTCTGAAACTTGTGCCTGAGTATTTAGGTGAAGGGTGATACAATGATAGTATGAATGATGAACCTATTGTTTCAGGTGGGCTCCGAAACTCGTATCGGTTGAGTGATATTTTGTATTATTATAAAAAATATATTACTGTTATGGCACATTGAACATTGAATTCATTAAAAAATCAGTTCAGAATCTCAGTTGAATCTGAAATCTATATAAATAAAATTAGAGTTTTGTCTGTACATTTATCAGAACTATATATTTTTGGTTATTTTTAAGTTTTATACATTAAATAAGCCGAAAATAGTCTTATCTCAATTTCTGTCTGTCTGTCTGTCACGGCCCCAAAGGCATTTTACGCGGCCTTCTCCTCAAAAACGAGAGCATCGATCGGGATTTTAGTTATTGAACAGTATTGAAAACTTTATTGACAATGTCTTTAGCTATAAAAAACTAAATTAACTTTTTTTTAACAGAGTAATAAACGTTTAAAAACCAAGTATTGTGCGATTTTGGATACATTTTACGCGGCCTTCTCCTGAAAAACGAGAGCATCGATCGGGATTAAAGTTATTTATCAGTATTGAAAACCTTTTTGACAATGTCTTTAGCTATAAAGAACTAAATTAACTTTTTTTTAACAGAATAATAAACGTTTAAAAACCAAGTATTGTGCGATTTTGGATACATTTCTTCCAAGTTTTATTACCACATAAGAACAAATCACGTAATTTATAATGATATATCAATCAGCTGTTCTCAAATATTCTCTCTGATAACTGTCACTGAATTGTTTAAGTTCTAAGTTGTTTACTAAGCTGCTAACAACTTCATGATCGTTGCTATCAAAAAAGCCGAAACATATTTAGTCTTATTTCTAAACATAATCCGTACGAAGGACGGGCACAATAGCTAGTGTTTTATCATTTATTTGGAAAAATGAAGTGTAAGCAAGTACAGCTGTTCCTGTTTACACACCTATAGGTAAAAGAGAAACCCTTTCCTTCTATACAATAGTAGGTGCATAACAAACAAGACAGCTGAAGGTAGGGAAGTTGTTTTGAACTCAGTGGCTTTAGAAAGGTGCTACTAGGGTTCTTTTATAATTATTTCTTGTTATGAAACGTGTGATACCAGTAGTGTTTTGAACATGTTTTAAGATACAATATCTAATGTAAATTAAGATCCATGTTACAGTTTCATGTTTTAAGATTCAATTGGGCGGCTCTGGTAGCGCAGTTGGTTGGAGCGCTTGTCTGTGATAAGATAAGGGGCTCTGATTGGCTTCGATTCCTACAGTTTTGGGTTCGAATCTCATTTAGCCATGGGTGTTTCTCATCATTCACCTTATTACATCATTCAGACTCTTCTGGAGACCACACGTATCCAGACTCATGTGGGCATCATCCGCAATAAAAAAAAAATCATCCAGTAATCAACAAGAAGTATTAAGTTCCCGGACTTCAAACTATGTTCTTATTTACAAGTTAATCATTCAGATCAATAAAACAAAGGATCAATGCTACAAATTTACATATATAAGATAATAGTGAAAAATATTTAGTAGGCCTATACATTATTTATATAAAAATAGAAACTTAAATTACAATTTCATAGAAAATGATCAAGTATTATTGAAGATGGATTTAATAAATTTTAAAAATTCTTGAGAAGAATATGCAATTTTAGGCAAGTCGTGAAAGAAGAAGAAGAAGAAGAAGGAGAGGAAGAAGACGAAAGAGAAAAACGATAGAATGAAAGAGGAGGAGAAGAAGGAGAAAAAAAGCAGAAGCAAATGGGGAAAAGAAGAAGAAAGAAGAAAATAAGAGGAAAGAAGAAAAAAGAGAATATGGAGGAGAAAGAAGAAAAAAATGAAGAACTCGATAAAAAATGGTCCAAATGAGTAAGTAGACCAAGAGGAAGGAGAATATGGAGGAGAAAGAAGAGAAGAAGAAGATGATAAAAAATTGTCAAAATGAGAAAATACACCAAGAGGAAGGATAATATGATAATGGTGATAGAAAAGTAAGAGGATAAAATGCAGGAGGTGGAGAAGTGAGTAAGTAAAGAACAAGAATAAAGAGTTAGGTGAACTCTTAAGAGCAAAAATAGACAATGTTGGAATATGAGGAGAAAATGGAATTGTATTGAATAGAAATAAGAAAAACGAAGAAGGTTCTGTATAATAGCTACCGTTATGTGGGCCTTTAACAGAATTTTCTCTGCTTCCCAGTAATTTTCCTCATGGAAATACTCAATCACAATAATTATTATTTTAATGGCTAATTTATCCAGTAAAGTTATTTAAACTATAAAAATTATAATCACAATTATTATTTCAATGGCTATTAATACAGTAAATTTAAACAATAAAAATTATGATTGTAGTACGTTGAATATTACAATAGACTTTGAAAATGCAATACAATTTAGATGAAGTAGCATAATGTTCCGGTTGGCTGACAGAAGCGACTTTCGAGATGCCTGCGGTTGCCGCTGTCTGTCGTTCACGCTTGGTGGGGGGCGGAAGGTGCCAAGATAAATTAGGAGTGACAGAGAGAAGGCTAAGGAAATGATAGGGAAGATAAAGAGAGAGAGAATGATAGTGAAAAGGAACGTGAAGATGGAACATCAGCTGTTTCATTTGGGGAGAAAAGAAGCGACAGTCGAGAAGTTCGTTGCATCCCCGTCACGGAGAGTGGCGACAGCGCGCACTAGAGAGCGTACGCGTGCGAGAGTTGAGCAACTGGGAGCTTGAAATGAAGCTCTAGATATTTATATATCGGATAAATTTAGGGAAAGATATTTCTTTAAAATGTAGAGGTTAAAATTGTTTTAGCCACCAAAAAATCAATCAGAAATCGCTGCTATTACACATTTAACGCATTTACACATTTACCTGAAGCTAGTTAGCCATGAGAATTATTGTACTACATCATTATATATTTACTATATGTATAAGTTCAATGATCACAGTAGTCATCTTATGAGAATGGATGTTGACACGTGATTTAATATCAAAACCGAGATAGCCTACCAGAGTTAGAAGGAAGTAAACCATAAACAATCTTGCCACATTTTTTATATATTTTTTTTTTAATTGCTGATGGGTCCGAGACTTGTGCGTGGGTAATGAGGTGAATGATTACATATAGATGCCAGACGGAGGAGCGGGATTTGAACCCACGACCGCTGAAACGACAGCAAGCTGAAGTTGTGACGCACCAACCAACTGCGCTTAGCGACCCGCCTATTTATTTATATATTGATTATTTAATCAAATAATAACTACAAACAACTTTTCACTACTGGAAGGTAATTTGAACAAAAATGACGAAATAATTAAGTCTTTATTATTGTGAGAAACATAAATAATAATAGGTGTGTGGCTTTTATTGGTGGGGAGACCCTTACCACTTCGCCGTTTAAGCCTTGTTATGGAGAACATGGTGAACCTACAATTTTAGGTGGGTTCCGAACCACCGGGTGTGAGAATTATAAATCTATATAGGCTACATGAACGCTACGTTGTATATCACAGTTTTTTCCTACTTTTTTTTTGGAGGATGAAGCCCACATAGGTCTGAGACCTGTGCGAGGGTAATGAGTTGGATGATGGTGATTGATGAGTTGGACCTACAGTTTTAGGTGGGTTCCGAACCACCGGGAAGTGATTTTACAGCAGAGAACAGTGTCTTTTTTGCTGGCCAATCTAATCGGTCACCGTTACGAACAGGACCTACGAGAACGCAGCTTATCTCTCTGATTGAACAGATACCTGCTACGGCTCGCGGCTATCACTTCCCACTCCAAAGTTATCGATCCGTTATAGGTAGATTTTTTATTGTACTGTTTCGTTTTTTCGATATAGTAAAGTATAGAACACGTTTGTTTGTTAGTGATTTCGGTTTCTATCTGTGAGTAAAACATAAAAACAAAGACTCCCGTAGCCCTGACGATTAGGCCAGCATTTCAATAACATTATTCGAATTTCGTAACACTTCGTTGGTGTAGTTTGTTTGAGGAATTCAAATTCATTTGTATGCGACCATGTTTCCTGAAAGTTGTCTCAAGGTATTCCGATACGGATTGGATTAATAAAAACGAGGCTGTCATTCAGATTGAATGGGACAACTAACAACATTTGACAACATTTTTGACAACACATTCAACTCGTTAAGTGGGCAGTCGATCGAATGTGTTGTTGGAACTATTTTTTTTAATGGGTGGACTAATGAAGTACATTGTAGATTGTAGGTTCTAAATCTTTGAAGGTAACTTAAATCTAGTGAACCGTGTATCTAGAATTTTATTCACGATTTATGGTATCGTGCTACTTGTTACTTAAATATTCCTGTTGCTTGATTCAATCTTTTCATGTTCTACAGACTAAGGAGTTTATTATTTGGTTATCATTATTTACTGCAACTTTTCTAGAATTTATATCTCGAGAAAATTTTGCTGAAAGTTATGTAGGTACACGTATCAGTGGCATGTCCTCACTTTAAACCTTATACTCTTTTATAATATTCTATAATTTTCTATCCCATTAGGCAACACCGCTTACATTAATTTTGCTATTATATAATTCCAAATAAACAAAAAACTAAGAGAATCGATAGTCGAAATTAAATATAATAATATACCGAAATCTTAAATTAGAATCTAGGCTGCTGCGAGGACGTAGAAATGACTAAAATATTGACTAAAGTGGTCCTATGTGGCCTCAAAATAGAAAAAAATATATATATACCGAAATATATCATCGAAATCTTAAGTTAGTTATATTTCACTGAAAATTTCACCTTGAAGCACAATAATTCACGAGTCTTTTTCAGAAAAAGAATATTAATTTCGAATTTACTTTTAACAAAACACCATCACAGTCCAAAAAAGATTAATACAACTTTGAATTTTGAAATTTCTCAGCCAAAAATCTAGTTACTAGATGGTTACACTAGTTGTTTCCCTAATTGTTTTCCAAGCAATTCTACATTTGCAATTCGTCTGCCCGGTGTTGGATTTCAAGTTTCGTATGTCAACAATTATTATAGTAGCACAAACCCACACTATCCCTACATACTGCCAAATAAAGTTGGAACAGACCATAATAAACATCATGTTTTGTTAAAAGCATTGCCAGATGCGTCCGTTCGTAGATTATCACATCTGCTTCTAACCAACGTAGTGCACACGACTAAGTTCCCTCTTTTTTTTTTAGATGTTTCGATTTGGGGAACCCCTTACCACCTACACGGACTGATAGTGTATATGCGGACAATCTAGTGTAAGTATATCGATATATACTTACTTACTTAGCATTCCGCTATCTATATAGATATAGAGTCTTGGTGCAAAAGGGGGCTCGTGCCATCACTTCACGGTCAGCTGATTTTTTTTCACGCACGACAAACACGTGGGGTGAATGACAGCTGCCCCCTCAATTTATATATATATATAAAATACACACTCTATATACTAGTATATAGTTTCTGTATGTCGATCCATTAGAAGGACTACCTTTGTCGAGAACTGAAAGGTATGCCGGAAGTTGGTATGGCTTCGAAAAAAGCTTCTTTCCAGTGCGAATTCGAAACTATTGATTATTGGAAAGAATAGGTGACTGATGACTCTTGTTTAGGAGAGTTCCGATGGTTCGGAACACACCTAAAACTGTAGGCCTAAGTCCAACTCATCAATCACCAATCATCCAACTCATTACCCACGAACAGGTCTCAGACCTATATGGGATTCATCCTCCGAAAAAACTACATTATTTTTTAATGAATATAAATTTTCAGTGTAAATTAACCTCAATGTTTTGGACAATATAACGTAGTCAAAATTTGTGAAGAGAGTCGTTTTGAACTGAGTTGCATCTTCACTACATTGTTATTTTGTCTATATTTAAATTTGTATAGCTAAGTTTACAATTTACTATTTGTTGTTCCATGACAAACTGCGAGCAGAATAGTAGATGTGGATGGACATTGGCGATGGACATTCTGGCAATGTGGATGGACATTCTGCCTGAAAACATATTCTGCCTGAAGTGAGAAAGAAAAGTTGCAATTTATTTATTTTAAATACGTAGCTAAGGATTTCGTCAAGTGTAAGTTTCTACTAATTTTACAATAAATATTTTATGCCAAGATGAAACTGATTTTTTTGTTTCCTTTTCAGATTTTATTTACTCTAACAATGAGATTCTGCAAGGTGAGTTCTTCAGTTTTTATAAATTTAATTTGAATTTCAAGGTAAACCTAGCTATATTATCGGTCGGTTAAGGACAATTTAAATCTCTTTCAGTCATGGATCTTCACCATCATTCACCTCATAACCCACGCACAAGTCTCCAGACTCATGCAGGCATCATCCGAAGTAAAAAAAATATGGCAAAGTCATTATTTATGGTTAATAGAGTGAATGTCAAAGTTTTTTCTCAACTTAATTCCACTTTTTGTGACGAATAAAATCTTCAAAAATGTATAATTATGCTTTTTTCTACTCATGTGATCACTGATAAACCTTCCTAATATCAGAAAGTCCTAGTAATGGATATTCGCTCAGAATCCCTAAGAAAACTGCAAACTTACATACACGCCGGAAGATTACAACCTTTTTAATTCGTAATTCCTCATCGATTTTCAAACCTAACAAGTTATTTTAAAGACAACAAACCCGTGAATTATTTAGTGCTGTAAATAGGCTGTTGAAAACTTGAAGCAGAAGCTTATTTTTAGGTTAGAATTGCACGTGTCCGATAATATTTGTAGGTGACGGATCATTTATTATGTTTCTGACATCTGCCAATTAAAACCTGCATTGAACGCTGAATATAATAAAGGTTTGAAAAGGAATATAAAAATATTTGCCAAGGATTTTAAAATTAACAATAAGAATCTGACGCTTTAATAAAAAAGCTTGTATTACATATCGTAACATTGGAGGTTTCACTTGATGACCCCTACAGTTAGCTAAATGGTATTAAAAGTTGTTTTATGATGAAATCGATTGTGTATATTCAAATTATGATGAAATCGATTGTATATTCAAATTCCAGGAATACTTCTTTGTTTCTTGTCCGTGTTTAAATTCCTCATAATAATACCATAAATATGGCAGTAATGTTTTGGACCTATAATTGGCAAAGAATTTGTTAGATAATGTCTATCTACTTTTTCTACAACCTTTCATTTTTGAAGACGGCATTAATGACTATAATTGAAATAAAATCATGCAGCTCATAACTAGCGTATTAAAAAGGAAACGAGATTTTGACTATTTATGGTATGTAATCGAATGATAGGTCACCACAAAACCAAAACCGCATTTTATTTGCAAATAATTTAAGAGTTGAGTCAGTAATATTTACAGTAGGCCTACTGTTTTGTCAGATAAATCGAAATAATACAGGTTTTACATGGAATAGGCAAGTACAAGCTAGGTCACACTGTTTGTAACGGTGACCGATTAGATTGGCCAGCAAAAAAGACACTGTTCTCTGCTGAAAATCACTTCCCGGTGGTTCGGAACTCACCTAAAACTGTAGGTCCAACTCATAAATCACCATCATCCAATTCATTACCCACGCACAGGTCTCAGACCTATGTGGGCTTCATCCTCAAAAAAAAAAAAAATTTCACCCTTACGAATTATTATTATTTATTTATTGTGACGAATTATTATAATAATTACAATGAATGTGAAGGCGCAACAGACCAAAACTGCTCTCTTCACAAATTTTGAATATGTTATTATGTCTAGAACATTAAGGTTAATTTTAATGCTGAAAATTTAGATTTACCAAAATACTCCTCGAAAAATAGAATGATTCCTTTCTCTTGAAGGCAACCAATTTGAAAGTTCACTCGTAACGAAACACTGAAAACAATTATTTATTATAAAGTAAATAGACAATGAATACATTTGTATTTTAATTCATCTATTTTAAGAGAACAATTCGCCATCTTCTCTCAATTTATTGTCAAAAAACAATAAAAGTCCAAATTCTAGTCCAAATTATGCTGATTGAACATCATCAAGAATTGATTCAATTAATTTATCAAGTCAGATTCAGTGAAGCCCCGGTTAACCGAAATAAAGGGGGGGCAGCTGTTTCGGATAGTTTTTCGGAGAAATATTTCTGTTAACGGTTAACCCATCAACATCTAAAAATAGCCTACATTAAAAATGATTTATTTAGGAACAAATTAATGTTTTTTTTTTATTTAGAAATACTGTAAGTACATAATTATGTAATTTACAGTAGGACTGCGCTGTATTTCGCTCTATTATTTACATGACACTGTATAATTTTTTGGACTGTTCCGGTTGACCCGAGTTCAGTTAACCGGGGCTTTATTGTATCTTAAATTAATACTTATGGTTGGTAAATAATTATTCCCTATGGCTCCAAAATCCTGGTCCAAATTAAGCTGGAAATACATAATCAAGAGTTAACTCAGAAAGTCAGATTAATGTTTAATGACTTTTTAAAAAGTCAGATTAACGAGTCATTCCTGAATGGTTGTTAAATTTTTGTAGGTGGTTTTCAAGTCCAATTAAAAACAAACGTTGTTTACTTAGGTCTAAAAGAACAATACAATAGACGTACTAAAACCGGCGACAGTTGAATCTGGGATTTAATTTGATTATGTTTTATTCAACACGAAATTAGGCCTAATTCTCATCCTTTGTTGTTTGAATTCAGTTGCCAATGATTATAATAGTGTTATAGTAGGACGGTTGACGTAAGAAATAACATAATCCTCAAATTAAATATTCACTCTTTATAGTTCACGCACCCACATGATGGCGATAAAAGATTGTGATGGAGATGACGAAGAAAAAGAATCGAAGACAGAGAAGATGGAGATGATGATGATGATGATGATGGTGATGAAGTAGAAAAAGAAAAAGTAGGTGGTGAAGAAGGAGAAGAGGGAGAAGAGGTAGGAGGAGAAGAGGGAGGCGGTGAAGAGGGATAAGAAGATATGGTAGAAGAATAAGACGAGGAAGAAGAAGGAGAAATGGATGTAGAAAAGAAAAAGAGAGTAGTAAAGAGAGTAGAATTGAAAAGAACAGTAAGGAGGATACGAAGTAGGAGAATATGAAGAAGAAGAAGAAGGAATAAAGAAATACATGAGAAGGAGAATGAAGAGAACGAAAGGAAAAGGAGGAGGAAAAAATAATGGAGGATGAAATGAAGGAGTAGGAGGAAAAGATAAGATGAAGGTGGAAGAATAAGAGGAAGAAAGAGAATGATGACCAAGGTGAAGAATGAAGGAAAAGAAGAAGAAGAATAAGTCTGTGGAGGAGTGGGAGTGGGTGAATAAGAGGTAAGAAGATGGAGAAGAAAGAAAGTGAAGGAGAGTTGAAGTGGAAGAAGAGGAAAAAAGAAGAAGGGGAAGGAGATAAAAGGAGAACAAGAAGGAAGATGAGAAAAGGAAGAGGTAAAAAAGAAAGTGAAGAAGAAGAAAAAACGATAACAATAAAAAGATGAAATATTAGAACAATAAGGTGTAGAAAAAAGAAGATGAAAAATTACAAGAATGTAGTGGAGAACAGGAAGAAGTAGAAGAAATAGGAGGAGGAGGAGAAACAAGAAGGAGAAGGAGAAAAAATAAGAAAGTAAAGAAAAGGAAGAAGTAAAAAAGAACAAGAAGAAAAAACAATAAAAAGACGACATATTAGAACAACAAGACGAAAAATTACAAGAAAGTGGTGGAGAACATGGAGGAGGAGGAGGAGGAGGAGGAGGAGAAACAAGAAGAAGGAAAAGGAGAAAAATAGAAAGAAGAACAAGAAGAAAGAGGAGTAAAGGAAGAAGTAAAAAAGAAAGTGAAAACTACAAGAAGAAGAAAAAAGCTAACAATAAAATATGAAATATTAGAACAATAAGTCGAAAAATTACAAGAAGTTGGAGAAGAACAGGAAGGAGGAGGTGGAGGAGGAGAAACAAGAAAAAGAAGAAGAAGAAGAAGAGGGTGAAGAAGAAGAAGAAGAAGAAATGAAACAAGAAGAAGGAAAAAATAAGAAGTACAAGGAGGTGACGGAGAGGAAGAAGAAGACAGAAGAAGAAAGAGAAGGAAAAGAGATTGTGGTGAAAGAGAAGGAGGAGAAAGATGACAAAGAAGAAGAGTGGGAGGAGAAAAAATAAGAAGAAACAGTTGATGAAGAAGAGTTAAGATGATGATTACAACAGACCTCGAAGTAAGATTTACGTTTACAATGAGACATAATTTCGTTGTGTAATCTCTCTTATTCGAACAATCCCTCTAGTTCGAACAATGATGTACGAGATGCATAACAGAAAGAGGCAGAAAGAGATAGAAAAAGAGAAAGAGACGTTGCAACCTAGAAATGGAAGGTAAACATGTGAACAATGAAAAAAATGTCGACCTGACATTTGATTTGACGAAGGATTGAATCTGGAGATGAATGTCATGATGGATAACAGCATCTTCAATGCGACATTAATAATTAATAAAGAAGGAAATAATTTTTAAGCGTGGGCTTTGATGTTTGGTTGGGACAGGTGTGTCAGTCCCCGCTGTGCGCTAATAGAATTCTGGGACCTTGATGCAGCGATGATTTTTTCGGCTGTAAAAATAGTTACACCCAGTTCTAGTAGTGGTGACTGAACTTTTTCGGTATCCTAAATTGCTGGGGGAGGGGCATTGAGCTCCTTTTTGAATAATTTGAATTGCATTTTGGATTAAATTAGTTGCATAGATTAACACAATATGGCGATGAGAATGATGAGTCATTTTCGTGTGTTTACTTTCGTTCATTATTTCATACATATCGTAATGAATTTACATAATTCTTTTTATAATATTTGCAGAATACATGTTGTACATTTTCAAATAGTTCTCAAGGTTTAATATAAAAAGGTCTTATTCCAACAAGGAGTAGGGGAGCTACAATATCTAAATCCACTCCCGTGTTTCGGAGGACACGTTAATCCTGTCGGTCCCGGCTGCCTAAAAAAGCAGTCGTTAATTCACGTCAGAGGTCCTAAACTTGTTCAGGTGCCACCTAATAACTTCAACACCAAGCCTGAGCCAGCCAGGTCATACGATATTGTTATTACTATTATTATTATTATTATCATTATTGCTTTTATTATTGCTTTTATTATTGCTTTTATTATTGCTTTTATTATTACAAAATAATCAATTTCTTTCAATGCTATCACGTAATCATTCAAAATTTAATAAAATTGTAACATTTTAGAAAATAACTCGAGCTACAGAACCTTTTCCACATTGTACCATATCATGCAAATCCAAAATACTGAAAGAAGATTGACTAATTATTATAAAGCATCAATAGAATGATAATAGGGAATAGCAACGATAAACAAGTAGAAAACAGGTGTCCTATCAACCAGACACAATTCGACAATACAATATGTGAAAAATATCAAAATTAATTAACATTTTAGAGATTTCAGAGGCAGACTAACCTGCACACGAGCTCAAGATAGAATGCAAATCCTCCTATCACTCAATTACCGATTTACCTGACTTATGATGAGGTCAAGGCTGTTGACTCAAGGGTCATATTATGGTTTGTCACCGCAGTCAGTTGTGTTTTTGCTACACCTCAATTTCTTTGAGCCGCCTAATTTCGTGGCGTAAAGTATGGGCACCAAAACTGACTGCATTTTATGATAGAATATGCGAATAATGTCCCCACAAGAATAAATAATTATGAAACTTTTGTAGATCTCAATCCAATTTCTCCATTGGGTGTGGATTGCATGCAGAATTTTTACAAGTATTCAGGAAATATCTGTTCTAGAATAGAAGCGCTATGTATGGACGAGTCACTCTCCGAATTTTGAAAGGAAGTTACCTGTTACAAGGTATGAATCAGACAATTCCTATGTGATCACTGTCACTGATACCGGCGGAACTAGATTGAGTCATTGCTATTATTTGCTAGGCATTCCATTCTCTTCTAAAAATGCCAACAAACCATCGCTATAACACAATATTCTCTATAGAGCAATATTTTTTAGAGCTATAGTACTCGTACTTGAGCTAGTACCAAGGTCAATGCTACGTTGAAAAACCGTCGGCTTCTGTTTATATTTAAAAATAATTGAATTTTTAGAACCGGTGCTCTTTGTAAATAACCTGAAGGTGAGAAACATCAGGCGTCTTAGGGAACGGTGAAAACACAACATTTTCATTTCTCTGGGCTTGGAAATGTAGGGAAAACTAGTGAATAATTGTCCTATGGAAAATCGGAAAACTTCTCCAGAAGTCTCTAGAACCTGTTGACGAACTTCCTGGGCAGGGCGGCCGATGAACTTCCGAATTTTTTTTTCGGAGGATGAAGCCCACATAGGTCTGAGACCTGTGCGTGGGTAATGAATTGGATGATGGTTCTTTTATCTACTCGTTCTTCTTTTCGTTTTCTTCTTCTCCTTCTTAGCTTTTCCTATTACTGCATTCTTCTTCTAATCCTTCTCTTTCATAATCTCTTTCTTCTTCTCCTGCTTTTTTTCTACTGTTATTATTTTTTCTCCCTCTTCTTCTCCTCTTTCTTCTCATTCATTATATCTTTCTTCTTCGCCTCATTCTTTCTTTTTTTCACCTCTTTTGTTTCCTTTTTTCCTCCCCTTCATTTTTTCTTTCTTTCTGCTACTCGTTCATTTATTTTTCTCCTTCTTAGCTTCCTCTATTAATGTATTCTTCTTTTTCATCCTTTTTTCTTCTTCATTTCTTCCTCCTCCTTATGTTTTCATTCTTTTCCTCCACCTTCTTCGTTTTCTACTTCTACTTCCCTTTCTTCTCTTACTTCAATTCCTCTTTCATCTTTTTTTCTCTTTTTTTCGGAGGATGTAGCCCACATAGGTCTGAGACCTGTGCGAGGGATATGAATTGGATGATGGTGATTGATGAGTTGGACCCACAGTTTGAGGTGTGTTCCGAACCACCGGGAAGTGATTTTACAGCAGAGAACAGTATATTTGCTGGCCAATCCCATCGGTCACCCTTACAAAGATGGCCCAGGAGTTTCGTAGCTTACCTATGATCGAGCAGATACCTGCTACAGCACTCGGCTATCACTTTCCTTGTCATTTCCCATGTCAATCAAAAGTAGTTTATGAGTATTTTAAAATTAAACAGTTTATTAGTAATTGAATTAGTTTATTAGTAATTAATTAGTTTATTGGTACTTAATTAGTTTATTGGTAATTAATTAGTTTATTGGTAATTAATTAGTTTATTACTAATTTCACCTAAACCGCATTATAGGACAATTTTTTTTATTTTTTCATTTCATAAAATCATGAAAACCATAAGGTACCATTCCACACATATTTTCTATGTGGAGAAGGGTATTACTATTATATTATTCAACAATGATACGGGATCATTATCTTCAATTTAATAAGATAAATTTTGTAAATCCAAGTTCATGAACCTTTGAAGGCTATCGCCAACTAAGCAATTTTCTGAATTTAATCTTTCACTGATAGTCTACTAATTGTACAACTCATTTGGAAATGACAATATGATTCATCAACTGTACACAAACTAGTAGCCTAAATAGCCTAATGGTACCCAAACAGTAGCCTAAATAGCCTAAACTAGCTCTAATAGAAATCTGTCATCCACTCCACTAACCTGACTACAATCGTGACCTCATATAATAGGACAAAAGTAGGTGCAATACTAAGTATGCTACAGCTTTTAATGTGACCATTTACAGTGCTATAATTGAAATACAGTTATTTACATCAGTGGATAGTCTTATTAGTAAGTCATCAGTTCTCCCTATTGTCTTTCTTTGGAAAGCTATTGTACGACGAATGAAAATGCATTTTATTATGATTAATCCACTATAAATGTAGCTCATATTGCCTGGGAAACTATGTTGGATTGGAAGATGATATCTACTTTTCCCATGGCATTATTTTAACTAGTGTTTTTATAAAGAACGATGCTTTAAAGTTTAGTTTAGAGTATAGTTACTTGAAACGTGTTTTATAATAAACGGTATTTATGAATAATTAAATCAGATTATAAATTACTGTACATCATAAATTATTTTGTAAATGTTCAGCTTGAAACGTGTTTTATAATTAACGGAATACATGATTAATTAAAACAGACTATATATTACTGTATTTCATAAATTATTTTTGAAACTTTCAGCTTGGGGTAATGACCAAGTGATCATCACTGAAGAGAATAATATTTATATATTGAGAATTATATTATCTGGTGGTTCGGAACCCACCTAAAACTGTAGGTCCAATTCATCAATCACCAACATCAAATTCATTACTCACGCACAGGTCTCAGATCTTCATCCTCAGAAAAAAAGAAAAACTATTAAATTATCTTATCACATTCTCTTATTGCGATATTTTCCTCTTGGTTTTAGACAGAGGTAAAGTATATATAGGAAATTTAATATTTCCTATGATACTAATATTTCCAATGATAGAAAACACAGAAAATAAGATTGGTAAACAACATGACTTTACTGAATTGATTACACAAATTGAATGAATATATTGTTAGTAACTATAAACAAACTAAAGTTGTTAATCACATGTGTGTCAACCAGCAGTAGCAGATGATTCGCCACATATAGTAAGAGAAAGAGTCACTTGTCAAAACAAGTAGGACGATGGGGAGGAGAAGAAGAGGAGAAAAAAAGGAGAAGAAAGAAACAAGGATGAAGAGCAATTTGTGAGTTTTCATTGCTAAATTGGAATTTATTCTATTCCTCTAGTATTGTGGGAAATATTGATTCCTGGATTTGACTGCAAGTCGTTTAATTCACTTGAAAAGTTAAATATTGATTCTCATTCCTACTCCAATGAAACAAATTATTGGAAAAATCTATCTGATCGTACATAGAATCATCTTATGAACTAAATCCTAAATAATGAAAAAACGACTTTGAAAAAAATAAAAAAGCAGCTACTCCTATGATCAACCTAATATGTTCTTAATATGTAAAACTGAGATCTAATAATTGAAATTTTCATCTGATCGGCACCTACATAATTAGGAGATGCTTCAGTATTCAAGAAAAATGCTTTGGTATGCAGAAATGCCTTTTTATCTAATATCAAAACTGACACTGCATTTCTATTTAATATATGATTTTCACTCACTTATACTGGAGATACTGGAGGGATGCATTTCACTTCTTAATGGAAGCTTTATCAGATGAAGCATCTCTTTAGAAGTGAAATGCATCCCTCCAGTATCTCCAGTAAAAGTGAGTGAAAATCATATATTAAATAGAAATACAATGACAATTTTGATATTAGATTGTTCATCAAGTATTTTGTCATGGAAAACATCACAGATACTATTTATCTTGATGGAAAGATGAGAGGGAAACCACACAGTTTGGTCTCTCACACCTATAATCCAATTATTACAGTATTTCAGCATGAGTCAGGTCAACTTGACTCAGTAATCCCGTCTAAGGTATTTTCTTTCTTTAGAGAACGATGTAGTTCTTAGAATAGGATGACATGAAACCTTACGTATAACCTGAATTACATGAAAAGCCTTCAAGAATGTGAACTTACATAATAAGCTAGCCTACAATCGGAGAGAATATGCATTTAAACATCAATAAAATGTATTTTATAATTCAAATATTATTAATTATATTATTCAATTAATAATAATTATTTTATCTCCCACTTCCAGCCTACAACAGTAATAAGTAATCGATGTTGGAGATTTGAACTTTGATCGTTATTTCAATTATAAATAATAAGGTAAGGATATGCCTCAAAGAACTCCACCATTGCGACCATTGGAAACAGCATTAAATAACTTATGGAAGTCATGATTAAATTTAAAAAAATTAACATCTTAATAATAATAAGATGATAGACTTATTATAGACGGGATAGACGTATTGATTGAAACAGATCAATTTTATCTGTTTCTAAAATTAGATTGTTAGAAGCAATCTAATCACCTTTGGCCAACTGCTATGATTTCCATATTGAGGTTGTTGATAGGAAGAAACATTTTACAAACATGTTAGTTCAATAAATATTGAGATATTTAACGAAATACGATGAATTTTGGTTTCAAAAACATGTTTTTGAGGTTCGAAGTAGATACTTTTGGTAAATGAATGAAAATTTATTTGAGCACCCCCAACAGAATATGTAGAGAAATAAATAATTATGAAGGGAATGAGTACTCAATTAAATCATAAAACTGGAACTGAAATTACTATTGAAATCATATTGGAAAATGATTGTGAACAGTCATTTTTGCTATTTATAAATAAATTTGAACAATTTAAGCACTTGTAATTATTGCTTTCAATCACTCATAAGTGAAACTTGTAAATTTACACAAATAAATAAATCATCAGTATAAGTAATGCGTTCAAGAGAAATAATTATTGTTAATCGAAAGTCACTAATACGTTTTTGATTGGGTCATGATAACTTTTTCCTACAACTGCTCGTAAAGTAGTTCTTTACGTACTGAAAACTAATTGTAAAATACCTGTTTACTGCTCAGCAAGCGGTAAAGTACATTACGCTCGCCAGCTGTTTTCTTTACGCTTCTGTTTTGATTTTGATGCCTTCTCATTGGTGGATCACAGAATCCGTGAAATTCACATAACCTCAACAATGGCGAACGCTAACCAAATCCGCGCATGGTCTGTGATGTTACAAACTACAAGCTTTTATTGTGTTGGAATCCAGAACTGCAGTTTTAGGAAAAATATTGTATGCAATTCGCGCGTGAAGCTTCTTTATCGCTCTCGCAAAATTACTGCGCTCCGCTAAGCATCGCGCAGTAAATGTTTTGGCTCGAGCGATAAAGTCGCGCTTCACGCTCTTAATACATAAATAACTGTTTCGAATTAATCTCTCCACAATTATAACACAACTTAACAAGTATTTATCCAACCATAGACAAATTCATATCTGCCGAATAAGATTTTTATTTAACAAGCTTTAACAATTCAAAAATATCAAGAGCTACAACCTTGTAAAAATACTCCACCTTTCTATCTAATTTTAATCCTTTGAATGTCAATTTTTAATTACCTTTTCCTATTTAATCTAATTTCAGAACAGCCTTTCTTCATTAAAATAGGAAAACTTTGAGTTGGTTACAAATCATCCGTGTTTGTAAATATATAAGAGTAAATAAGAGTTAAATAAGAGTAAATAAGGGTAATATATAAGAGTTTGTAAATATATAAAGTCAATATAGGATTTCGTCAACTAAGTTAAAAGTTTTGTTACTAGTAATTATTGTTTTCATTCATTCATCAGTGTAATTTGTAATTTGTAACTTGTAATTTGCACAAAAAACGGATTCTAATCCTTTCAAGATTATGTTTACTCGGATTTGAAAAAAGTGAATTAGGGTAATAAGTCTCTCCCGAAATATCTCCCCCGCAAATCCATCTAGTTCCCCTCCAAAATAATGCGAGTAATCTGATTTTATTATTAAAATCTCCTCTTTACCCGATAAGAGTACTATATACTACTAAAAGTACAAGAGAGTATCTAAACCATGAGTACAAAGACCTTAAACTTGGCAACGTCGTACTATATTCATGCTACAGATTACAAGACACCGCTAAAATTCGATTTGATACGGTTTAAGAATGTGTTCGTCATCATATCACAAGTGCACGAAAGTGCGCGTACATGTGAGAAACTAAAAGCGTGTGAATATTCGGATACTAACGGCGAATATCCGGCGAGTACAAGGTCTATCCAGAAAGTAGCTGTCTAAAATCTAATAAACCAAACCTTTATGTGCTGCTTTAAAAACAAAGTTGCACCTTGATTGTCTTTTTCAATATTAGAACTTTCAGAATATAATACTTACAATATTAGTACTTTCATCACCCCATTCAGTTCCGACACAAATAGAAGGGCTGGCTTGATTACGTGACGCAGGGTGAGTTTTTGTGAAACACATGAATAAATTAGACCTCACCATCTATTTATGCAGTCTGCGACATCTTATTGGAATCGAATCTAAGTGATGATCTTCGATACAGCCTCAATATTCGTTTAATACCTCTAATATACTTTTAATATACCTCAAATTCTTTATGAGTTTACCTACAATATACATTTTTATAAGAATAAGGATTGGAATAAGGAATAAGGATCCACTGATAAACCTGAATCACTTCAATATACCTCCGCTCTTGTTCAGGCCATGCCTAATCCTTACAAAATTTATCCTTGAATTTGTTATTTATTCCTGAATTTATACCATAGTTCATCCCTACAAGATAAGGTAACATAATATAATAAAGATTTTGTTCTAAAAGTACGCTAGAGCTTTGTAATCCTAATAAATTACGTGATGAACTAGGTCTTCTTTTAGAAATTCTGTGAGAAATCACGTGAAATAAATTTTTTTTTTTTTCTTGAGGATGAAGCCCACATAGGTCTGAGACCTGTGCGTGGGTAATGAGCTGGATGATGGTGATTGATGAGTTGGACCTACAGTTTTAGGTGGGTTCCGAACCACCGGGAAGTGATTTTACAGCAGAGAACAGTGTCTTTTTTGCTGGCCAATCTAATCGGTCACCGTTACGAATGGGACCTACGAGAACGCAGCTTATCTATCTGATTGAACAGATACCTGCTACGGCTCGCGGCTATCACTTCCCTATTTTCGAAATTAATTCGAAGGTTTAAATGTTTTTTAGAAATCCATTCAATCAGATACAAACACCTAAGGTTGCAAAAACGTTGTGGTTCAATCTTCTTGATGGCTTATTGAAGTCGTCATTCAAATCAGAAAGCTATTAAATAATTTGTGTATGCAAATAAATAAATAAAATATTGGAAATTGAATATAAAAGAGAGTCCTGTTGTTCCCTACCTTATTTGAAGATGAGTTTTGTAGCAGAAATGCGATTGGTTCTGATTCCTGTGATGTTATTCAGAAGTCCGTGCATGGATGGGTGACCGAGGAAACCGTTGAATCATTCCGGTAATTTTAATTTAATCTGAAATTCAATAGCATTCATAGAAAACATGTTTCATAACAAAACAACTCATATCAACAAAGTGGAAACAACTCACAAGCAAAAGGCATATTGTATCTCGATCTTATCAAGAATCTTCTACGCGTTATTGAAAATATTTAACTTTTTATTGTAAATTTAACGACTTGCAGTCAATTTTAATTGTGAATAAATAATATTCCTACTCACTTTTGGCCAAACGTTTTCGAGTCATGGAGACGTTTGGCCAAAAGTGAGTAGGAATATTATTTATTCACAATAATTATAATTGGCTGCAAGTCGTTAAATTTACAATAAAAAGTTAATATTAACAACGCAGATCGTTATGGAACAAGAAATCCAAGAATTGAAAGTATTATATACTATAGACTACCCAAATTTAAAAAAAAAAACTTCAATTATAGTACTCCTTATAACTGAATTAATTCTATAAATTGGAACTTAAGATGAAAATTCACTAACTGTAAGATTTCTGTGAATCTATTCCTATACTACACTGCAAAGTAGAGTGAATATAGTTCCATGAATCCAACAATTTCTCTAACAAAAATTACTAGGAAAAATGCCACCGATTTTCAAGTTATTTCTAAAATCTTTGATAAGATATAAAAACAGACTTCTAGCGGAAATATCATTTTGCTTCTGCTTTCTGCTTAGTGCAGCTTTGAAAAATCTGTATTCTAAAACTTTATTCACATTAAGAAAGAGTACATAAAATATGTTGAAACAGATACGGAAGTGCGGTTCAAAAATTTATTAAAGAACTGGAATTTTAAAAAACTAAATTAAAGTCAACTCATCTCCTGGGGGATATTCCTATGAGAATCCTTTATCTAAATCCTCTTGATGGGTCGGTATACATTTCTGCAGTTTTATAGCAAAAAAATCCAATCAACATACTGGAAGAACATAAAAAGCATCGACTTGAGGTAAACAACAAGATGCTTGACAGCTTGCCTGTTAAAAACTGGTTAATTTGCAATCGATATTATCGTACAAATTTATATAACGAATGAGATGAGAAAGATGAGTTCTCAAGTATTACGAATATTACAGCGAATGTAAAATGTTTATGATTATATTTTTTTTAAGTATTCATTAAAAGTTATATTAGTGTTCAGCGTGAGCCTGATAACGCCAGTCTCGGGATAAATAAATCCGAAGATATTTAATCTTGGAAAGTTAATCTTTAAAGTGGCGGTATTTGAATCGAATAAAATGGTTAATATTTTAGATCCATGTGAGGAAGAGCTTATTTTTTTGGAAGTTGGGTGGATTTTACATGATTTTTTATTTTTTACTGGTTTCTTGAAATAAGAGAAAGGAAAATGAAAGGAAGCATGAGAAAGGAAGAAGTAAAGAGGAAAAAAAGAGATGAAGAAGATGAGAGGAAGATGATGATGATGATGATGATGATGATGATGAAAAAGTATGAAAAGAAAACTACGTAACAGGAGAAAGAACAGTTGAATCAGAAGAACAAGGAGTCATAGAAGAAGAAGGGATAAAGAAAGATCTAAAGTAGAGCAAAGGAGAAACACAAAATTAAATTCAAATACTCAAGAAGCAGGAGAGGGGAAATTCTCAAAGAAAATGATGGAGATGAAAAAAGAGCATGAAGAAAGGATACAAGAGGATCATGGATGAAATTATAAGGAAATTAAATGGAAGATGAATCGAAGGATGTCGGTCGAAGAAGAAAGTAAGTGAACAAGGTGAAGATGGGGATAAGAAAGAGGATGAGGAGGAGAGGGAGAAAAAAGGAGAAAGGAAAAAAGAGAATGAGAAGGAAATGAAAAGGAGAAGTAGATAGATGTTGGTGAGAAATAAAAATGAATATGTAAGAAGAGGTACAAAGGGCGCGTGAAATAAAACGATAAGAGCAATTTATCCGAAATTATCATTGATGAAACAACAGTAGAAGGAGGAATAGAGAAAATGATAAAGGAGGAGTATAGTATTAGGAATATGAGGTGAAGAAAAAGGAGGAAGAGAATTGAATAACAGAAGGAGATACGATGATGAAGTAGAAGGAGACAGATAACTGGAATCATCTCAATGTAATAAACCTATTTATGTAATCAACATGGTACTAATTTATTGTAATTGTATGTTGACATCTCAAAACATAAAATGATACACCGCTGTATCCCAAAGAGTTACACCGATCAAGATAGCAACAACATTCAGCTACCGGTTCAATAAACTTCAGTCAAAATGAACTGGACCTTTGCAAGCTTGAACAAGCTTCTGCTATAACAGCTACTATGCTAACCCAATAACAAATAACTTTGATGCATTCAGTAGCTTATTGCTAAACAACCAGCATGGCTCAGACACTTTTATTACATAACTTCATCGAATCTCATACATAGGCCTCTCATACAAGGCGTGCCTCTACATGCCAAACTTCGTTGGTGCTAATTTATCCCCTTGAAAACAACCCTGTTACCGATTAACAATTAACCAGGTGATATGAATGCTGCCTTTTTATGTTCTACAATAATTAACTAATTGATTGCAGACAAGTATACTTTCATAGTAGGGCGTAGTTTTTGAGCAGCAATTTAAATTTCATACATGTCAACGGTAATCAAAGGCTTTGTTAAGGGTAAAAGTGTGTGATTTTATTACCTGGACACCCTCTATACTTTCTCTTATATTTCGTCATTTTATTACTGTTGCAAATTGTAACTGGATTTTGCTCATTGCTAAAATTGTAAGTAATGTTACAAACTAGGTAACAATTAATTGTTATAGTGAAAGACTCTAACTGTTGCAAACAAAACTGTTGCAGTTTTGTATGCTTTATAAAATGTTAGGCTCATTGGTTAATTTTTGAACATGATGCTCAATAGGAATATGTTTTTACTGTATTTTTTAGCATGGACCTTTAGGTACCTCTTTGTGAGCAACTTAAACAATTTTTCAACACTCATCAACAATTTTTTTAACACTTCTAACACCATATACCAATTTTGAAAATGTATAATAATCAGACTTTTAATTTTTTGCAGGGCATGCCATATTTTTGAAGTTTTGAGTGAATTGAAAGGTGAGTTCAATTATTTATATTAATTAATCGTACTATAGTCCTTGCAAACCTTAGTTTACAGTACAGTCTTATCACAATACCATTTCATACGGCTACATGTGCCCACTGTTGCCATTTTTCGTTTACATTTTGTCAATCATTACTGTTAGTTGCTGAGGACTTCATTCTATCTTTATAAGGGCTAAAACTTAGTTAAATATTGACTTCGTATCGGTTATTGACTCAATTGACTTCAAGTATAAATCTGACTTGGTCTTGCATCCATTTTTTCTATATTTCGTATAAATATAGTTCAATGTACAGCCATTCGGATTCTAATAATTATAGTTTTATATATCTGAAATATTACTAGATTATTCTTAAAATTTGTTTATCCTCCGCCTTAGTTTTCACCTGACTCTAATTTCTCTGAAACAATCCCCATGTATTTTCTCAACTATTGACAAATATAATAAATAGAAAAACTCCTTTTCTTGGGCTTTTAACTCATCTACCGTAAGTAATGCCCAAATTATTTTCATCAAAACCTATGAGAAGTATGAGGAACTCGAGATTGAACCAAATTTACTCTCAGGAAGTATCACAAAACTAAAAAAATTTAAATTCATGTGATGTTTCCTCAATTTACACTGATCATGCAATAATGAATGAATCAGACTGTTATAAACTGATGAAATCAGACATTACAAATAAAAAAATTACAAGAGTTCACAGAAAAAGCGTGAATCCACCTGGCCTTGACTATGCAGTATAGGCTACCCTATAACGAAATAACAATACGATTCTCGAAGCTATCTTTTTCCTGTTTTGGGATTGATCTTCTTTCCTGGTATGATTAACAATTAATTCTCAGATAGAAACAGGTTTTTGACTACAGTACTATAGCATCCATTCACAAACGATGAGTTATCACTAATGAGTCAGCTGATAGTAACTTTTTTATAGAAGCTGAACAAAGAATGAGACTACATTTTTTTTGTTTTTCGTTGCATTGTAACTCTATGTAATATCCCCTGAGTGTCCGTATTAGTTACACTAGTTATCTACAGAATGAGTTAATTTCAGTTATAACAAAGTTGTGTTTTTTTTTAGGATGAAGCCCACATAGGTCTTAGACCTGTGTGTGGGTATGAGTTGGATGATGGTGATTGATGAGCTGAACCTACAGTTTTAGGTGGGTTCCGAACCAATACTGTATCAGTACTATTAATAATTAAATAGTATGTATGGGGGTGCTTGACTATGGAGCACCCAAAATTCAAACCTAGTCACCATCGCAAAATCAAACACATGCTGTGGTATGGTGGCATTCACGCTGACGTTGCTCCAATCTGTGTCAACTGACTACTTCACGGCATGTCTTTGATTTTGCGATGTTCATTAACTCTGAGTATTGGATGCTTCTAACTAAATTAATCAATTAATGACCATAAATCGTTAATAATTGTTGAGGAAACCTTACAGTTATTCGATCCGTTCTATGAGAAAGCATGATAGACCTGTAATTTCATATTAGCCTATAAAGGACACTTATTTGATGACTTTACTTTATAGTCCACAGCCCAATTTTACTACGCCTCACTATGAAATCAGGTAAAAACTGCAAGTTTCAACTGTGGAGAACCCATTTGGAGGATATTTTTTCTTTTATTCAATTAGTAAGTAATGATTTATGATTTGGGGGTACAGTAATAGCTTTTATAAGTAATTTTTCACCGACTTTCCAGACTGTTGAAACACACACGGTCAGTTTGGCATGAACAGGTAAAACTGACATGCCGATCGGACCGTGTATTAATGCCGATCGCTCGACTGAAGGACTGATGAGATTCCCATCAGTTCAGATGGAACTGTCATGCCAAACTGACGGTGTGTGGGGAAGACTGGCAGTTCAATTTTACTATTTTTTTGTAGAAAGTCCAGTCCAATTTCACTAAGAAATTAGGCAAAACTGTCAGTTTTAACTGTGGGGAACCCATTTGGAGGATTTTTCTTTGTTTCAACTCATAGAAAATCAAAAGAAAAGTAAAGATTTAAGCTATACTTATCTAACGAAAGTTTTGATTTCTTAATAATAATAACATTCATCTTGTCAATAAAAGCTCTCTAATTTTCCGTTTCGAAATTTGACAAGAATATCCTCATTTTTCAAAAAGCGTGACAGTAGTATTTGCAATTCGTTATGACTACATTATTTTAAGAAAAAACATAATACATTTTTGCCAATAAATTTAAAACTATGGTCCTAGAAATGTACCACGTCTTATTTTCAACCTCAAACCAAATCAACTCAATGACATTAGAAGATCTGTGATGTTTTCCACGACGAAATACTTTATGAACAATCTAATATTAAAACTGACACTGTATTTCACTTTTAAATAATGTTTTACTCACATATATTGGAGATGCTTGAGGAATGCATTTCACTTCTTAAGAGAAGCTACATCAGCCTCCTTCTCTTTAGAAGTGATGCATTTCACTTCTAAAGAGAAGGAGGCTGATGAAGCTTCTCTTTAGAAGTGAAATGCATCCCTCCACTATCTCCAGCATTAATGAGTAAAAATCATGTATTAAATAGAAATACAGTGTCAGTTTTGATATCAGGTATAAGAAGAGTCATCAAAATTTGTCAGTAATCAATCGTCAATTCTTCCAAAAGTCAAAAACTTTTATCGAATCTTATTTTCAACCTGTTACCATACCAACTTATTGACTTATTTTGTCCCAAACTTCATACGTCAATCAACAAAACTTGTCAATCATCAATTCTAAGTCATCAAACTGTTGCAGAATCTTATTTTCAACCTGGCCCCAAATTAACTCAGACTTCTTTTGACCTAAAATTTATAAAAAACAAGTTTACACTTCCTGCTAATTCAACCCAAGTACTCCAAGATGGAGAATCATTTATTATTGAATTAATTTATAATCGAAAATTTAGAAAAACTAATAAGTAAATACTGTTACGCGAGTACTCGAGAATGCGATAATCGCAAGACAGGTACCGTTTACAGTTACAGTTTCCGGTGTTATTTTTTAGTCTGTTTTGGTAGCATACTGGTCTTAACAGGGCACGACAAAATGGCAGCAACACTGCGAATGGGTCTCTGTGACATCAACAACTCAAATAAGCATCACGAACATCCGCAACCTCGCATTACCCGTAACGTAATCACGATCGTAAACTAACTGTGCACTACGCTACTCTTTTAGGGTATCCGTTGCCTGTACTGTACTATATATATATACAGTATATATATATATAGTATTTTATACTGTATCAATGCTTATATACTGTAGGCTACTAGCACGTTGCCCGATTTAATTGAATCTGAATATCTCAAAACTGTACATAACCTACAATATTTAAAAAATGAATTAAAATGGTCACTTTTCTGATCCCCCCCTCTTCTTTTCATTTTTCTCCTTAATCATTCATTATCTTTCTTCTCTTTTTTTATCCTTTTCTTCTCCCTCTAAGCTCTCCCTCTCCCTCAAGGTAAAGTTTGAATGGACGAATTTTTGTGTAGACTTCGCCCTTATCACTTAAATGCTTCACATAAAATCAGATTGTTAATATCCAAACTTTTTCTCATATACAGTATAATACTGTGTTGTTAATAATATGCTTTTCAATAATTCACAATTATATTTTGTAAATTTACGTAAATAAAGTAATTTTATTTTATCTTATCTTAACCTCCCTTCTCTCTCATCACCACCATCTTTACTTTCTTCTCTTTATTTTCTTCTTCTCATTCTCCTCCTACTTCTTTGTTTCTACTCCTTCTTCGCCTTCTCTTTGTTCTATTTCTTCTTCTTCTCTTTTATTTACTCGTTCTTCTTTTAGTTTTCTTCTTTTCCTTCTTAGCTTTTTCTATTACTGCATTCTTCTTCTACTCCTTCTCTTTCATCATCTCTTTCTTCTTCTCCTCCTTTTTTTCTACTGTTTTTATTTTTTCTCGCTTTTCTTTTCTTTCTTCTCATTCATTTTATCTTTCTTCTCTCCTTTTTTCTTCTCCTCATTCTTTCTTTTTCTTCACTTCTTTTGTCTCCTTTTTTCATCTCCTTCATTTTTTCTTTCTTCTGCTACTCGTTCATTTCTCATTCTCCTTCTTAGCTTCCTTTTATTAATGCTTCTCCTCCTTCTCTTTCATCCTTTTTTCTTCTTCATTTCTTCCTCCTCCTTATGTTCTCATTCTTCTTCTCCACCTTCTTCTTCTTCTACTTCTACTTCCCTTTCTTCTCGTCCTTCAATTCCTCTTTCATCTTTTTTTTCGGAGGATGAAGCCCACATAGGTCTGAGACCTGTGCGGGGGTAATGAATTGGATGATGGTGATTGATGAGTTGGACCTACAGTTTTAGGTGGGTATGGGAAGTGATTTTACAGCAGAGAACAGTGTCTTTTTTGCTGGTCAATCTAATCGGTCACCCTTACAAAGAGTGCCCAGGAGAACGCAGCTTATCTCTATCTGATTGAACAAATACCTGCTACGGCTCACGGCTATCACTCCCCCAAATGGTTATCGCGGCTATCACTTCCTTTATTCCTCCTTCTCCTCCTCTTCCTCTTTCATCATCTCCGTATACTTCTAGTCTTTTATGTATTAGATAGTATGCACTAGTAGGTATGTTGAATGTTCAATTCCAGACCACACTGCGACATGTCGTAAGTGAACTTATCCTCTTTACGACAGATACAGTTCTCGTTCTGGAATTCGCTACTAGTGTCTCAGCAGACTCACCGTGACTGCTAAGGCCACTGCTTCACAGTCACGATCAGTTTGTTTCGTTAAACTAGATCAGTTAGTTTTGTTTCTTGTCGTACGGTGAAGGGTGAATGGTCATCCTAACAATTGCTGATAATAGTGATAGGCTACGACTCAGGAGGGATAAAGGGGATGTACCCTCTCAAAAATTTCAAACAATATTGCATTTGGATCACTTAAACAATGAGGAGTTTCTATATTATTTTGTTCAGAACAATAGAAGACAATATGGGAAGTGATAGCCGCGAGCCGTAGCAGGTATCTGTTCAATCAGATAGATAAGCTGCGTTCTCGTAGGTCCTGTTTGTAACGGTGACCGATTCGATTGGCCAGCAAAAAAGACACTGTTCTCTGCTGAAAATCACTTCCCGGTGGTTCGGAACCCACCTAAAATGGTAGGTCCAACTCATAAATCACCATCATCCAACTCATTACCCACGCACAGGTCTCAGCTCAGACCTATGTGGGCTTCATCCTCAATAAAAAAATATTGTCAGAATCTCAAAACTTTAGCTAAACTCCAGACAAACAGATCAAGTGTTAATCTAACGAAATATGTTTCTAACAATGAGATTAACAGGCGATCGTGGTGTTCAGTCACAAGGTCTCGGAAATGAATTTGGAAGGGTGACCGGCAAAAATTAACCTGACGTTATTTGATTTATCATCAAGTACCTGGTGGTTACGAAGCCGCCCAAAACTGTAGGTCCACGAACCATCATCATCATCCTCCACTCTTCACCCACGCACAAGTCTCAGACCCACGAAAACTTCAAGGAATCATCAGCAAGAACTGAAAGTGAACTGAAAATACAAGTTAAAAGTATTTGAAATAGAAAAGGGGATGTATCCTCTCAAAATTGTCAAACAACATTGTATTTGTATCACTTGACCGGAAAAAATTATCATGAAGTTATCTGATTTATTATCAATCACCTGGTTGTTTAGAACCCATTTAAAACCGTAGGTGCACCGTTTATCATTATCATCAGCATCCACTCATTACTCACGCAAAAGTCTCGGACCCATGAGAGCATCATGGAATCATTGTCACGAAAAGAAAGTGAACTGAAAGTACAAGTTGAAAGTCAACTTAAAAAAATAGGGAGAGAAAAACAAAGAAGTTTATTGAAAAGGAGAAGGAGGATTAAAAAAAGACAAAAAGAATGTAAAAGACAAGGATGATGAATAAGAAGAAAAAGAATAAGGTGAGTAAAGGAAGGAATAAAAAATAATAACAAAAACAAGAAAGTAAAGCCTATCGGCGAGTATTTAAAGTTTCGTCACGTAACATTGTGTTCCTAGCATGCTTCTTGTTGTGGTCGTATTGAGCTTAGTTTATTGTCCGTAAGTTCATCGACAATGGTCGACTTCGTAAGTCCACGCCAAAGTCCTCCTGCTTAATAGTCAGAGCATCAGCATTCAAGGTAGGCCTAGCTGCTAGCCCTGCCACTGAACCTTTGTTTTCGAATTAAAAAGCATCACTTGATCTTTCAATTCTATAAATTTTGTGAAGCACAATATTTCCTTCCAAAAAGATCATATCGATATTTAAATATCGATCCTATCGAAAAAATCGATATTAATTGGATCCTACAAATTGAAATTAAGTGGAAAATTGAAATGAAAATAACAGGATCCTAAAAATTTAGTAGCTAGATGATGGATTTGAGGAATTTATAATCTATCTATCCATCTATCTATCTAATTTATTTATTTATTCATTAATTAATTTATTTATTCTTTACAAATTACAAGGAAGCAACAGATAGCTGGCTGTCCATATTGTTTCCATAACACAACGTTTGTACAAATTGATATAGAAATATCAAGTTATAGTAGGCCTAAGTTGAAAACTAATTAATTGTACAAAAATGAATTAAATCATCTTTTTCAGAAATACCTATTTCTATAAATACTTATTCTAATAAATACCACAAAGAAATCATGAGCAAAACAATAAAACAAATTAGCCAAAGATACACAAATAACTTTTAAAGAAAATATATGAAGATGATATTACAATATTTTACTATATTATTATCATAATTTCTATAATTTCATGCCCTCCGAGGGAAACACGAGAAAAAGGATGGAGATAAAATAAAAAATACAGCTTTTTATTATTATTACTATTAAGACTATTAATAGTAATAGTTCGTATTACTATTAGTTGGGGAATAAAACACTATTTTATTAATTTTTTTCAATTTTAAGTTTTGAAAGTTAAGAAATTGAATTTCAAGTTCTTGTTCAATACTCACTTTCATATCGAGATAAGTTACCCATTCTATAAGTTTAATTGTGTAACACATGCAGGACTTATTTGAAAAAGGGAGAAATGGAAAGCTTTTTGTACATGATACAACAGATATAGTTGTGAAAAAATTATAGAGATACATCCATAGATTATTTTTATTTATTCATTGTGGCAAAATTACAATGAATGTGAAGGTGCAACAGACTCAAGTCCAAAACAAACTTCACACATTTTGAATAATTATGTTATATTGCCCAAAACATTGAGGTTAATTTTAATGCTGAAAATTTAGATTTACCAAAATCTTTCACTCAAAAAATTGAATGATTCCTTTTTACTTGAAGGCAATTAATTTGAAAGTTCGCTAAATACCGTAATAATTAATATCAAATAAAATTTTGTATTAATATAAAAATTAATTTTGAATTTAAAAAATTAAAAATTTTGAATTATTAAATGTAATTGGTATTGAAGTAATATCATAAAATTTTGATAGAAAACTAAAAGCCAAAAAATGCTATCTCATAATCAAGACATTTTTAAAACAATTTTGAATATTATCACTTAGTTGAGATGCAATAGTTATGAATAAACAAGAGAGTGGGAGGGAGTGTGTGAGTAGGAGAGAGGGGAGGGCGTCTGAGAAAGGTGGAAGTAGAGAGTAGTGTGATTGAGTGTGTGAGAGAGAGGGGGAAAATAAAAAAGCAGTGGAGTGAGTGAGAGGGCAAATGTGACAGAGCTCTCCCCTTTTGGTAAACCTCTGATCACACTGCCATCTGCATACAGTGCATAGTGAAGAGGGGTCTTCAAAATAAGAAAAACCGTTATTTCATTGAATCACGACCTCCATTGATCATTTATACGCTCGATAGGAACAAACTCATGTTCACAGGGGTCGCGAAAGAGTCGGTGGAGGGATGGGGAGGGGAGGGGTTTGGTGCTCCCTGCTCTCAGCTGTCCTAAAGGGGTGCCACCCCAAGCCACCCCTCTCATTCTATTGTTCTGCGTTACTTGCTAAGTTTGCTATGCGTTATACATTTAACGATAGGTGAGCTGCAGAAAACTTAGCAATAACGCACTTTATTTATTTCTAAATATTTGAAAAGATCATACAATTTAGAAGCATGCCTCTGCAGAAACCCAAGCAGCTGAGCCTCACCTCTCAATTTTTTTATTGAATTTATTTTAAATTAATTTAATTCAATTTAACTAATTGAAATTGTAATTGTGGTAACTAGTGAATAGGAATGGTAATATTTTATATATAATTGTTGATCTGA